>JAUZTA010000028.1:14315716-14341314 GCA_034780835.1 Ctenochaetus striatus | reverse complement strand
TTGCGCGCCTCTGTTTATGGCTAAACCTGTTACATAACCAGCTTACATTCCACATTCACCATATCACACTCTAAATATACCCTTGCGCGCAGGAAGAGTGCGCGCACATAAAAAAAAAAGCACCGTGCTATGAATTAATTGTCATGTATGCGCCGTTTTGCCTCGCTGCCATGTGTACACACCAACTCTGCTTGTCAAGAATCAGCAGAGAAATGACTATTTCTTTGAACTTGGATGAGCCCGGTTAGCCTGTGCTGGAGACAGCCGAGAGGGGGTGTGGTTAAATACTGTCTGTACTGTACAACATGGACGGGACGTGGTGGATAAATCATGTAAAAATGAACTGGTCCTCAGCAGCAATGCAGACAGACCTTTGACGGGGTTAATTGATAATAAAGGCCTGTTCAGTATTTGTTGTCTGATCATGTGGAGGTGGGGGGGTTCAGTCGCCAAATAAAAAAAGGCGTGCAAAGCGCCTTCATGCTTGCAACAGTGTTTGAGAGCTGACGCTAAACAAATTCCAGCTGCTGGGGCGTCTTTTTGCACACAGGAATATAGCCTAAATCTGTGAGCTGGAGATGTAAAAAATCCGACCAGACGGCGCTGTGTGCTGTATGAGGCATAGTGGAGGACACGTCCCTGCGTAAGGAGAATGGGACTGATCGATAAACTAGCCCACAGTCTCCAAAAGTTCACTTTTGACACTTTGACAATATCGCGTTTGAGCGGACAGGTTGGCCTGTTTGGCACAAAAGCTCCTGTTGGTCCATTTGAAGTTGCTGGATAATTGATTTATCTTGCATTCAGAGTAAATGTGACATCTGTGACCGTATCACCCCCTATGATTTGAGCTGTCAGTGAAGCCTGAAACACCACCAACGCACACCGAGACACTAATTACAACCAAACGGGCAAAAGCCGCGGTGGTACCAAATCAGAAAGCCGTGTCCCCGCGGTTGGGTGAATTTAGACAGTGTGCAGTTATTTACGGGGAAGCGATTTAATTCATTTTGAAGTTTGATTAAAAAATTCCCCGAACGGTCGATATTTCTCACACAGTAAAACACGGAATACGGTCCGCTTACCTCTGTTGGTGCTTGAGCAGGTCTGCCTTCGAACCGGGGCTGGATGGTCCGTTTTCCGGAGCGTCTCCAGGTTTACCGGGGTTTCCCTGACCGGGGTAGCCGGCTCCGAGGCGCTGTTGCCCGGGTCGCTCGCTGGATCTGGAGGGGACTCCATGTTGAATTTCAGATTTACTATTTAACTACCGCTAGTACTTAAAACTAATTCTATGCGATCTGTATGCTCCGACACTACGTCTTGCTATGTAATTTAGACAAGAAGTAAGAAATGAGAAATGCGAGTGTGTCTGGAGGTGGGTGTGTAGGTTTGATTGTCCACTAGCAGCGCTAGTGAGAGCTCCAGTCATGCACACTGAAAAGGGAGAGGTTGTCAATAGTCGAAGAATAGATGTAGGCCTGAAAGTAATCCATGCCGATCGACCCTGCGAAGTTTTACACGGGAATGGCAACATTTTATTATTCTAACCTTGCCCAGAACTTAACCACATCTTTGAATAATCATGAAGGGATATTAAATGTTGGGGAAATAATAATAATAACACTACCTCATCTGCTACATTTAAACTGAAAACTGGCCAAAATGATCAAAATACTACATAATAACATGCATCTGTATCGTTCATGATGTAAACTAAAGGCTATTATTGTGGTACTATTAAATAAAAAAAACATAAATATAATTTGTATGAAAATTGCATCTCATTTGGTCGTTATTTTGCTTTTATCACGCTCTGCAAATCGTTTCCAACTAAATATAGCCACTCGCCTATCATCCACATCATTATACTCCGTTCTCAGTACACAATAGCGTCTGTGTTTGCAAGTTCATCGTAGAAAGCTGCAAAGGTACCAGAATTATTTATTCAATGTGGATGCTGTTCCTGTCTGCGGCTTACAGCAGTCTGTAGGCTACTCTCCACCACAAAACAACTCAACTTTTTGTCTGAGAATTCAAACATATGGCCGCAGCGCTCTTCTCTTATTTACATCATCACCACCACCATTTTTATCGTCATCATTATCATCATCATCATCATCATCATCATCATCATCATCATCGTCTCCACCGTCCTGTGGGAGGAGCGGACCATATCACTGAATACTCTGCTCGAGCTGCTCTTCCCTTCACTCGCAGAATAATCTGTGTGTCTCCGGTCTTCCTGGCAAAAAGTTAAAGATTGACTGCACTTTGGAGACAACAGGCTTTTGGAGATACGGTGCCGCGTACAGCTGGCATCAAACGTCACTGACAACCGGCACCCGCGCGCCGCTTGTTGCGCAGCAATTACAAACACCACGCTCTCTGCATGTGATCAGCGGGCAAGCGCGAGGCGGAACCCCGCCTCTTCAAAGCGGTGCACGTGGACTTTGACATGGCCCTGCCCTCTCGGTACACAGAGGCTGCACAGAAAGTCAGCGATGAAAAAAGAAATCACTTTGCTGAAAACTAAGAAACTTATAAGGTGATCAGTATGTAGAGGGGAAGTTTTATTGTTTTCAACGTCTCATATATGTTAAAAAGGTGTTTGTATTAATTTTTTTTATTAGGTTGACTCTACAGGGATTGACTCATGGGTAATTGCACTGAAAATTAAAATTAACATCAAGTAGGTTGAGTGCTTTTGTAATTGTTATTGACCTTTTGTTTAGTCAGTTGTTTTCAGGCTGAATATACACTTCAGTTATGGAGTAGCATTAATTAAAGAAAGGTAAATGTAGAAATTCAAAGTTTGTTTTTTGTCTTTTTTTCAGTTCCAATCTGATTGGACACCTGAACTTTGATATGTGCTGATATGGATACTAGTATTGACACCAGGGCTGTTTATTTTCTTTATTCTAATTATATATATTATAAGTTTAGTATCAGTAAAGTATAAGTAAGGTAGTATTATTAGAATTATTAGTATTATTGTTTGGTTTGTTAGTGGTGGTTGTGGTGTTACATGTAGGGTTACTTGAGTGCGTAACAAACCCCACTGCCCTTCTTAATAAATCAGCAAAAATAACAGTATAACACAAAAATGCATTAAATGCAAAGCAAATGTCTGAACTGTAATTTAAGTAGGCTTCACATAACAGGTGTAGGAGTGCAAAGTGTTATAGCAACACCATTAACATTTTGAAAAAGGTGAACAAATCAAGTGCGCAGCAATCCATTATCAACTACTAGTAAGTAGATCTCTACACAAAAGATTAAAAGTAATATGTGAATTTCAAATAGGGCAAATCAACAGCTCCTTCTTTGATTTTCAAAGTAAATATTTGAAATAAAAGTGCATATACTGTGTGAAAAAAAACCTTATCAAATAAATTAAATGAAAGTAGACGAAAGAATCTGGATATTTACATGGTCTGGCCACTTACCTTAAAGGTGAATTTCAATTGTGTAGACACTGTACAACTTTTGGATCAGGTTGGTCCTTTTCTTCAGAGTCAAATTGAAGCACAATGTGTGAGATGTTGAATACACTGGTTTACAGTGCTACTTTCTAGTAAGTCAGCTAATTTTGACCTCTTTGAGTGTGTGCAGGTGTGGATCAAAATCATGAGGACATTAAAGTGAGATGTTTAATTCATGTTTTAAAAAAGACAGATAAAAAAAAAAAAAAAACAAGCACAGTGTCACAGGGAGAGATTTGAATCTGTTTCCGTGTTTCAAGCACAGCACTCCTTGCATGTAATTCACCAACAAGCGCATGATATAACTTGGAGCTGTGCTACACTGAAGGATGACTTTTTGACTGGAAGCCAGAAGGAATCTCTCACTGCCAAGCAAAGAGGCCAAGTTCCACTCCTTCTGCTCAGCTTCAGCTCCTCCAAATTTCCCTGACCTCCTGACCCACTGCAATATGACCGCATGAACCCTACACTGCCATTCCACGCCTGTTGCATGTTCAGCATCAAAGCTGAGAAACTTGAACTTCAGAAGCACACAGGCACACTCAGAGCATTACCTCTGAAACACATAAACATAGACAAACAAACACATCTGCAAAGCTAATCTAAAAAATGCATGCATACGTACTTCCTTACATACATCTAAACGCTCATTACTTATGTGCATGCATTTCATTAAATAATGATGAGAAAGAATGTTTTTATTTTACATGTGATTATAAATGCACAAACAAAAGCAGCACGAACACACAGACTGAGACGGACACACTGCGCCGTGTTTAAACCAAAAGGATGCAAGGACAAGTTTGATGCTGCCTGTCTAATTTTTGAGTTAAAATGAATTATGCTGCTGTCACATTGTTGAGCAGGGGAAGGATGAGGTGGATGTGTAGCGAGTAGAGTAAGCATGCCTGCCTGTGTTTAAAAATGATTGATTAAGCTGACACCGGCTCAGGGGTGCAACACCGCTCTATTTTTCTCCCTCATTATGTAAGGCTATATTTCAAATCAGGAGTGCACTGGAGGAAGACACCAGAGACACCAGACAGGACACCCTTCAAATAAAAAGTTTATCAGACAACAGCCAAGGAGACTGATGAGTTTCCCCTCTAATCTTGTCTTGGGAGTGGCGATAGAAAAGAGGAAAGGATGTGTTTGTCAAACTGTACGGTGATCCTTAAATAAAACATAGAAATAAAAGTCTAACCTGTTTGGCTGCAAACAGTGATTTTATTGTGCTTGTAAAGGTCATTTTGGAGAAATATTTGTTTAAAATTAAACTTACAATCAGGAGCACATACACGCAGCTTATTGAATTAAAAAGAAACTCTTCAGAAAAATAAGTTGAACTCCAAATAAAAAGAGGATTTATTTGGATGAGTGCAAATATTTTGTCCATAATTTAAATCAAATCTTTAAAATTTACTGTATGAAATGTACTTGTCTACTTGTACCACACCAGTCAGTATATTTAAACAGCAGAACAAAATGGGAGTTCTCAAAATGACACTTTTTTTTTTTTTCATGCGGACATGGTGACATATCTTTGTTGCCTTACAAATCGGACATCAGAACCCGAGCCCGGCAAACACACAGTTCTCTGCATGCTCACGCAGTGCAGAGTGCCAGAGTGTAATGAAAGAGACATATTAATGTCCTTTCACTTATTCATGCAGCGGAAATGAAGAGGCACAGTCACATTTTGAAACGGTTGACAGAATAAAGAGCCAACATTGGGGGAAATGATTGTATTTATGATTTCACTCTGACAGATGAAGGTATCAAGAGAGAGACAGAGTGACACATTTCTGACAGTTCAAAGTGTTAAATGATGTGATGTATGGCAACATACTCGAGCATGGGGGGCATCCGCTCTTATATGTTTTCACTTTAGGAATGAGCGCCTCAGGAGTGCAGACCTAGGAGGCAGCTGAAAAGTCATTGCTGTTATTTCAGCAAACATGGTGAGTGCAGCGTATTGTACAGTATATACATTATGCCTTTGAATATAAAAACTAAACTGCAGGAGAGAAACTTCCTAGAGGACTTTATACTTTTATGATTTGGGTAAATACAGCTGGATCTACAGTGTTGCTTCACTTCAAGTGTGTAGCTTCTCTCTAAAATGCAGAGTTACCAATAGCACCACCTAGCAGCGGCTTGACCACAGTAATACACCATGTCCACAGTCCAGCCATAGAAAGGTTGGTAACACATTATTTCCACATTTCTGTCTAAAAAGAAATTCCTTTACTTATGAATTAATGAATGCATAAATGTGATCAAATGTGATTCACTGTTTTACTATTTTTAAGCTAATATTAAAGAGGATGTAGTCAATAAGGGAGTTGTCTCATCTGTCTGGCCACAACAAAAACTGTGTTGATACTTGAGATTTACACTGACTTTTGATAATTAAATATGCATTTCATGTGGGTAAATAATGTCAGTTCCATCTGCAGTCTGAGGATTAAATAAGGACACCTCTTATGTAACAGATAATTTATATTTTTTTTGTCTTCAATAGTCTTAATGCGTGCTGTTCCCTCTTGGTCACAAAACTATGAAAACCAAAAAAGCCAGAGTTCTCCCACTGCTCTCATTCTTGCCCAGACAAGCCATAGTTACAGAATAATGCTTTCACAAAGTCTATAATTTAAGATGGGTGTATTATGCCTACTATGCGAAAACCCTGAACCATAAAAAAAAAAAAAAAAGTTCCAGCAACAGCAAAGGAATAAAGATTGGCGTGTTAAAGTGTTCTCCTGTCAGAGCTAGAATTGACTCATGGCGTGTGCGTAGAGTTCATATGACTGGGGACCAGAATGATTTTCTCAGTTAAAAATCAGGAGGTGAAAAATGGCGTGGTTATTTGTGCCTGACAGAAGTTAAGAGCTTTTCCCCGAGGCCTGCTGCCTCCCTGCTGACCGCAAGACAGCCTTCTCCTCCAGCATCCACTCACCTTGTGAGATCACACCTCTACACCGGCTGCTGGGATGGCAACTCCACAGCACTTCTGTAGTGTCTGTGCATTTAGCATAAGGGGGTCCTTTATCTTTTTTTTTGGTTTGAATTTGAGTATGCAAGTCGGAGCATCGCTGCTGCTTTTGTTTGTGTGCTTACAGAAGTGGAAATCTGAGGCAAAGCACTGGGGCAGGTAAATCAAGTGCAAGGTCAAGGTTTTGTACTTGTGTAATTAGCAGTGTAATTGCTGCCTGGTACGAAGACTTATCAGAGAATCCTGTGTGGCACAAACAGGTCCCACAGGAAGAGATCAAAGCAGTATCTGGGGAAGGAGGATCTCAATTAGAGTTTATGTTTTAAAGGTTCAGAGGATAGAAAACAACCACATATCCAGGACAGAATATTTCATATATATACTCATATCTTTTTACAGAGAAGTATATGAGAACAGCCACACAAGAAAATTCATGTTAACAGTAATGAAAAGTGGCAGCCCACTCTGCTCATTACAGCAATGATCAAGAAAAACTATATGGTAATAACTATTGTGTATGTATAATCACTTGAAATAATTCTTATATTTCCTCTTTTTCCTCTAGTTTCATAATTATGACACAGTGTCAGAGACATAATGTCTGTATAGGTTGTATAAATGTTATGATTAATCCAGAAATGTGTCATATTAATGCTGTTTATGCATAACATGGTGGATAGGAAATATGCAAATGCATATATAATTTTCTTTTTCCTTGATTTGGTGTCAATTAACACGCTGTCAATGCAAAAAAAAAAATTACACAGAATATGATTTGCAGATCTTAGATTACAGCAAACATCAGTTTGACTCATCAGTCAACAAAGCGCTGTGGTCGCCAGTCTATACTGTTGCATGTGATGATGAAAACAAGACAGCAGCACACTGCCTGCCTGATCCTATCTGACAATCCTCGCCCATCCAACATTACTGCTCAGGCCTCTGATGTTGGGCGGCTGCTAATTTAGCCTTTAGCTCCATGGTACCGTAAATCACAACACTCAGGAAGACAAATGTCAGAACACATGTTGCCAGACTGTGTCTTTGAGCAGAAGATTCCTTTAATTGGGTGTGCAGGGACTGGGTCCAATCCCCAGCACCCTCCTCTTCTTCTTCCTCCTTCCTCACTCTCCCTCTCTCTTTGCCTCTCTCAACATACTAACAAAAGGCAGAGAGATGAAAAAGACAGCGCCAACCTATCCCTACTTTGTGCCATTATAGAACAGACACACGAGGGGTAAAGAGGTACGATGCTGAACATCAAGGGGAGCTTTATATAACTCTCTTTTTATTCGCCTTGTTTCATGTTTATTTTACTTCTTCAAGCTATCATGTCTGATTGACACTGCTCCCTGTCATAACAACCATTATTCATCGAACCAGCTTATGGAATACAGTGATAGCTTCTGGATATATTTGTCTGAGTTTAGGAAAATGTGTAAAGAATCAAAAATGCTCTCCAAAGTATGTTTGGTGTCATCTTATCATCAGTGTTATGATTCCACCCTTCCCCTTCCTCCGCTCACGCACACTCTGAACTTCAGCAGAGGGAATAGAGATCATAAAGAATAGATATTCAAAGGCTTTAACACAAAAAGACTTTCCTCAAAGCCTGCCTCTCTCTGGATCCACTGGGCAAGGGAGGGTGGAATGTCCACACAAAGAAATCACAGGGACTCAAGTCAAAGAAAGTCATTTTAAATCTGTTAAAATGCATTGTTCACAATTTAGTTACCATTAGCTTTTGAGCAGGGATGTTTATTTCATCATTTGCTACTAGATCTGAAAGTGTGTACACATGTAAAATTTAAAATTTTGCCAAGATTGAAGTTCAAGTGCTCAAACATCCTAGTTGCTCTAACACGCACTGTGGAGGAAACATTCGAGCAAACTTAAACAAAGGGAGGACCCAATTTCCTCATTAGTTGCAATCAAGCACAAAGATTGGAGGCACACTGAAACACCAATCCGAAATAATTTCAGATGGTATCGTGTTACAGTGCCACAAACTTAACCTTGATAAACTCCAATACCCAAGTTTAATTATCAGATATGTTTTTCTCTTAGCAATGATCGTAATAATTCTGTATTTCTTCACCAAAAGTTTGAGCTAATTTAGTGAAAGTATTTGTTCAGTTTGAGTGTCAGGCCATGCAGATTACAGGCTGTAAAACTTGGAGCTGTAATACAGCCGCAGGTAAAAGGAAGTCGCAAAGCAAATTGGATATTGCATACAAGATAGATGAAGCTGTTTTAAGAAAAATAAAAATCTTTGCCAACTTGTATCCTCACTTTCTCCCAGCAAAACTGCAAACAGGAATATGATGTTATTTTTGCCACTCCTTGGAAAAGAGAAAAGAAAAGCTGCAAACAGTAATGTAAATAATTTATTAATGAAAAACATTATAAAACCATTATAAAATCTGATGTACCTGTTTGTAGTTAAATAATTAAATGCACAAATCAATAAACTAGTTTCTTGCTAAACTGCTGTAACATTCACTGAATCCAGACTTGGCCTCTGTTTTTTCCACTTTACCCTCCAAACACCTGTTCTTAAATTGTGTGACTTGGGCTGAGTGGGAACGATGTTCTGCGATTGGTGTGTAAAGCTTAGAGCACTATGTCAAACACCACCTATTATGGGTTTTCAGCAAAAAAAGAAGCTAACTCGCTATTCTCAGCAGTGAAAAGGACAATGACAGAGGAAACTGAGATGAGAAGAAGACAGAATGATCAAGCAAGAGGCTGGACAAACATAAATCTCAGAGGCTTTTAGTTGTTGACAAAGGTATTATTAAACCTTCTGTCCTTCTTCTCTGTTACTCTTTATGTTAATTTGTGTAAAATCCTTCAAAAATAGACCATCCTGTCAATCTACGAGGGTCTTCTGAAATTGTCTTTGCTGGTTATAAAGAAACAGTATTAAATGTAGATTATTAATGTCTGGACATTTCACTATCTGATCCATTTCATAAGGTTATTTTAGGTGCAGATGGCAATCCAGTGTATCATATTGGTGCATCGCTAATTACAGTCAACATGGTGAAGGCTAAGAAAAAATCCTACAAGAACTGAAATTGATCAGATAAGTAAACATGCACTGGGTCGCTGTGTTGATTAGAAATTTCAATAAACACAAACAACTTTTCCCAAACCTAAGCTGCAGCTCACATTGTGTTGCAAACCCTGAGCGCTGCAGAAACTCTTATTTCCTGCAATAAACCGACATGTGATTCACATCATCTCTGTTTGTTTGGGCAAAGCCCTGCATAGCAGTGGGAAGCGATGGGCCATGAGCTGCACAGCGCCACTCTAATGAGCAGAGCTGGACACAGACAAAGAGAGTCTGGACTCTGTTCAGCATCTCTGCCCATTATCTGGCTCTGGTCCAATACACAGATATTAATTTCTGTTCCTTTTAGTGACGACGGTTTCAAGTGTATCACTCTGCCAACAAAGGCTAAGCAAACTTCAATTAGTATGCCTTACAATAAATATGACATTTTTTGTGTAAAGCTATTGTAAACCAGAGAGAGAGCTGATTTAATTTAGTAAATTAATTTCACAACAGACCGCAACAGAACAAGATATAAAAGCTCTCAGAAAACAAGTGGATTGGGATTCGCATGCATTTCCTGTAATCACAGTAAAAACACATGAAATGTGAAAAATAGCTGAGATTAAATTTCAGTTTGTAGTCACTGAAAAAACATCTCAAGATTGTCCTTGATTTATACCACCAGCACCACCATTTTATTACAGAATAATCATACGGATGTCGCATTCATGAGGACAATGTCACATTGATTGACCAAACAATCAATACAATGTCTTATATAAGTAAATCCTGAGAGGTGATGCAGTTCTAAATTATTTTGTTTGCATCTTTACAAGCTTGGAGAATGAATCACAGTAACCTCACTCTCTTTATGTTTTTCTGTAGGTTAAAGTGAGACCGAAGTTTGAGTTTTGAAGCAGCGTGGGCTGCAAAACGCCTAAAATTCACTAAGACTAAAATAGACAGCCTGTAAAGAAAATTACATACAGTCGACAGCAAAAGCTGCCGTTTTCCCCAAGGTTTTCTAAAGCCTGAATTGTTCCCACTAATGTTTGTCTTCAACAACAAAACAAGTCTCTTCTCTTTCTCCTGGGTGGGTTTTTTTCCCCAGCCAGGCCCCATAGTGAGCAGCAGGCACCTTTTATTGATCAACACAAAGTCCCAAATAAATGAGCGCAGAATGAGAGCTATGCTCCAGGGAGTTCAGGGGAGCTGGAGCTCCATAGGTTCCCATCAATTTTAATCACTCCACTAATGAAGAGGCTCCTCTCTGTTGGGTGTCCATAACTCACTGTGCCAGAGCTACCTCCACTACCTCAATCAAATCATTTCTACACAGCCCGCTTCTCTTCACAACTCTAATGACCTTTTCAAAATAAACAATGCCTGCATTAACGGAGCTGAAAAATTGTAAGACATGAATAGAAAAGTTAAGCGTTTTACAAAGAGAATGCAGGACGGGCTGGGTTAATCAAGCTCCATTCAAGTTGTGCACCAAAATACAAACCACTTCTGTTAAGCATTCACAAGGAGTAAATCTGTATATTTCATTACATTTAAATGTAGAATATTCTCAGCAAGGATATTAACAAGTTTGACTGTAACTTTTAAGAACTAATTAAAGAGTTTATTATTAATTGCAAAATATTCATTACTTGTAATGAAGAGATCTTTATTTGATTAAAGATAATTTCATACTAAGTGGTTATTTTCCAAAAAGTTGAAATTGAGAGTTCCCACATTTTAAATTGGGCTGCTGCGATTACCTGGTTCCACAGTATACAAGATATTAGGATTGATGGTTTACGTAGCATGTATATTTTCTTATTTAGGCTATTTAATTCTACAGTACAAATTTTGTTTTAAAAAAACACTTCAATATTACATCATGTTTCATGTCTGCCAGTAAATACCATTTTGTGACATTGCAATACAATTTCCAATCTAAAGAAAATACTGTTGTACTATTGTTTATTTAAAGGTCATTTTAAGTGGTAGGATTAATTATTTAATACCTTATACAGTGATAACATGAAACCATGATATTTTCTCAGATGGTTATCCCACCATGAAATCACAAATCCAGTTTTTCCTTTTACAACATTTCATCGACATTGTGTATTGCCAGTTTTATATGTCTTATGCAATTTATTTTTTCTACAAAAAACCTTTTGTCTCCAATGAGTCAATAAATACAACTTAAAGCTTAAAAAAACATAACTCGAGTGATCTGTGCCTTTCTGGGGAGAAGCTCTTTGTGCTGTGATGGTGTGTAATCTCTTCCTCTCATCCCTTTTTTTACCCTCCAAGTATTTCAGAAGTTATTGAAACTCCAGAACTCTGCAAACTAGTGTACACACACACACACAGCCACACACATACACACACACACACACAGACCCGCACTCATATTTTACTTCTCGTGACGTCCAGAATCTTTCTCCAGCATCTGCTCCGCTCACTGTAGGTAAGGGAAAAAATCCATCACCTTCCCCCTGGGTTTGCATAAGCCTCTCAAAGAGGTGAGTCACTGCCATTGGGCTATTTGTTGCCACGTTCTGGGATTTGCCCTGTCTTTTCAAATTTGATATCTGAACTCTCCGTTGTGGGCATCTTGGCGAACGCTCAGGTTCGACCCAGGGTGATGAGACGCATTAGGAATTTGCATAAAAACTGATATTTCCTTGAAAATGTAACATGATACATCTGTATTTTGCAGTAAGTGTAGTGGAGCTTTTTTTTTGTTTTATTAACCAAAATGTACACTTTAAAGCTTTTATTAATGTGCCAGAGAATCCCACAACATAAAAGAAAGCCATTACATGCCATTTTATCCAATTCTACTGTGGCAGTGCAATTATGTGTACACTACTATGTAGAGACATCTGAGAAAAAAAAAAACAAAAAACAACAAAAACCTCTTCAGTGAAAACACACAGTTTAACTGGAGTACTCTCGGGGTGATCTCTCAACTGGAACACATTAAATTCACTGTGATTAACAGCTTGCTCTGAGAGCCTATGGTGAACATTGATGTTTGATCTTTCATTTGTGATGTAGCACATGGGGCACTCTTTGTGTGTCGTTGTTGTAGCCTGTGGGCACACTGCGCTGTGCGTACGCGAGGCGGGGGCAGCGGGCCAAGTGGACGGAGACTTTGCTCTCGTCTCTCTGCAGCTGGCCTGACCTGCTCGTACGGCCACATTAAGAGCGGCCGGGACCTCTTTAGACATCCGACTTGAAACACTTGTGACACATTGCTGTATATTCTAACACCAAGAACACTCAATGGTTGTATTAGTTACACTGAAATCTAATGTACCTAGAGAGAAATTTTGTTATTTTTTTACGGCTCTCACAGCTGCACTTATATTATTTGCTTGGCCCTGACAGACAAGGATGAAATATTTCTCTCTGTTAAATGAAAATTAAAAAGTTTGAGATAATGACTGCCAGCTGATGAATGAGTTTGTGTGACAGGCATGTCTATGTTAAGATCTGTTGGTCATTATCGATCAAACTAAACAAACTGATGGAGCTGACTGAAAGTCACCTTGATATAACTCTGGCTATCAATCATTCGGAGTGCACTCTTAGTCATGGTTGGCAGTGCCATTAGCATCACCATGGCTTTGTTTGGTGAAGACGACAGGCCTGTTCCGCTGTGATTAACACAATGAAGAATCATATCCTTCTGTCCTGCTGCAGCGTCTATTGTTTCCCATTTAGCTTGCTAATCTCTGGATTCTTCATCTCCGCATTATAACTTTCCCAAAATGTCTCAAATTTCTCTCTAAGTGTTTGTGCATGAGATATGGTGTACTTGCCTCTGTGTTTGTATTTTTTTTTAAGCCTGGCATTGTTGAGCAGTTCTATCACAATAAGGAAATCTACCATGGATAATTAGTTGAGAATAAGGTGCAGAGAAGCCAGGAGATCATTTTAAGTTGGAGTTTATTTCAAGCAGACCTCTCTTTAGCATTTCATTTTACTTTTGTAGACACTGAATGTTAAAAAAAGGTCTAACTGAAATTAGCCAAAATCAAGTGTGAATCAATACCAATGGGTGTGTGCTTCATTCAAACAATTACAGTATCAGACCTGAACTACTGTATATCCTCAGCAATATGTAATTAAGCTCTTTACCACTATTTACAATGCAATAGTCCTCTGGACATAAGACCTGGCACTGTCTCTTACTCATGATCGTTATCTTTATTATACACCACCATCCAGTTATAAGCTGTTTCGCTGCCAATGTTCACCACAGAAGCACAGAGAGGCAACTCGCACAACACCTGGTCTGGGATCAGGGAGCAGAACACATTTGCCCTCTGGTCTCACATGGACCGCATTCAGAGGTAAACTATGGGCTTCCTAAAGGTTCTGTGTGGTTGGGAGACATATGGCTTAGCCTGGTATTATGTAACCCTCAACCCTCACCATCTGCCTGGAGGCCCAGGTGTGCAGAGCCTGCCAGCCTTCAACTGAATCCAACACCACTGGAGCTCTGTCATTCATGGCTTTTTAATCTCGCCACCATCCCTTCCCTTGTTCCAATTACCAGACATGCACGCTTACAAATAAGCTGTATTACTAAAAGTGGAAGCCCTTCCCAATTTCGCTCAACAACGGAAGGGAAGCGCCGGAGAAGCTTCTGCCGTGGATGTGGGAGGGAAGGTGCAGAGGGATAGCCGTGATTGCCGTTTGTTGACAGGAGGGCCCAGTGCACGGAGCAGGCTGGGATTTATTGGAAAATAAATCATAAATCATCTCACCTCGGTGACAACGAAAGGTTCTCACGGAGCACATCTCCTGTGTGGCCGGTCTGACTTCACCTGATCACCCGCTCCCGTAATGCTCATGCTAATACAGCTCTAACGAGTAGGCGCGCACCACACCACAGACGGATCATTAAGGAGAAGAACTGAGACACGGATGAGGGAGGAAAAAACTTGAGTCCCACTAGCAGGAATAACTTTGACCTCTCTATGAGCACTGCTAAGAGTTCATCCCACAAACCCTGTCTGTTCCCATGAGGCATCAAGGCTTGTTTCTACAGAGAGGTGATTTAGCCAGCTACTCATCCCTTCAGAATATTGGGGGGGAGAAAAAAAATCCATAGTGGGACTTGAAACACTGTGGGTGGCGTTACATCCAAAGCACTGACAGGCTGCGAGTGCAAATGCAGGGAAAAAAAAACAACAACAACAACAACAAATGTATTTGCCTTTACAAATACAGTGCATCCAGTCAGGTGATCGAGCCTTTAGTAAATATTGAGTGGAGGGGTGTCCCAGCAGCGTGGTCTGCAGGTTTATGTGTAGAGAGAGGAGTACAAAGATGAGCCCCCATGAGGATTCAGGGAGAGATGGCTTGTGTTTGATCACCCATCAGGTGTCAGCGATGTTTCGGCTGTTAAAAACACAGGAGAGGCTGCCGCTCTTGTTTGTGCCAAGCACAGCTCTTCAAAGAGCCTCCGAAGCTCTGTAGCTCCTCATTTAAATGGGAAAGTTTCTTTCAGCTGGTAGCGAGCGCTGGTGGATCTCCTGTTGACATAGGACATTTTTTCCTGTGAAAACACATCACTGTTGTTTTTCTGCCTCGTGGTGAGAAGGTGATTAATGACCAATTTTGAGATTCTATCAAAGCAAGAGCGCTGCTCTGCAAATCCACCCTAATTACTACACATTGTTACAAGCGTAGGAGAAAGAGAATATCACATGAATGCCGAGACCAGAGGAACGAATGACTTCTTGTCTTTGAAATATATACATTTAAAAACACTTTATACAATGCTGTATCATTTCTACCCGGATAATCACTTAATCTTTACCTTCAGTGATGATTTTCCTTTTTCCTTTTCTACGATCGCTTTATAAAAAGAACAACATAAGGTTGCTCTCAGCGCGTACTTGATCAATTTTAATTGCCACAGTTCCCACCCCTCCAATGGAAAGTTAAAAGAAAAAGTAAGAAAAAAAACAAAGAATGAAATGTATTCCTGCATACTATGATATGGTAAATGTTAGCGCCTGCTGCATCGCACTCCATATCACTTCGCTCCATATGAAAAATAGTTTGCTATTTTGGAACCCCCTGGCAGCCATAGTGGATCACCACAGACCCAGAGCTCATTTATCTTTTGTCAGAGATGAAGCCAAACTAACGCCATCTCCTGAAGCTGCTAAAGAATGAGGAGGGACGTAGGGAGGGTAAAAATAAACCTGGAGCCCAGGTAGCTACACAAAGAAGTCACTCTACAAGTAATGGGTGGCTTCTGAAAGTGGAACTCTATTTGGAACTGTCTCTCCTCTTTAATATTATTCTATTTAGTTTACAAGTTTAGCTACATTCGCTGCTCGGAGACGTAGCAAGAATTGGTGGATGTAACAGCAGGGTTCCTTGACTAATTAACTTATTGATTAAATGATTATTTTGTTAAAGCTTATTTAAAAATCTGTAGGTATGATGAGGTTAAGAGGTAAATTTAAGGAAGCTCATCTAGCAATCAAATTAATGATCCAAAAATTTTAAATATTAATAATACTGATGTATAAATTGCCAATTCATTAAATGCTCCCAGTAAATGCTTCAACTATATTGTGATAATTGGAGCAATCGCCACAACATGAGGGGTGATTGATAAGATTGTGGTCTATGGCAGAAAGAGATGAGTTACACAGTTCCTATTACATGCACTCATAGTTTTATTCTTTTAGTGATTATAGGGACAGTTTCATTAAAAACTTTTGTTGTCTACCTGTTTTTGGTATTTGAAAACTGCAAGTCAGCACTGTTTGAAAAAGTTGATAATATCGGCCTTAGTGCAGTCATTCGCTGTCACATTTTTTCAAGAGCTCACTTATGGACGTTCACAGGAACACAGAGGCAGACACCAGAGGAGGGTATCCCTATCAGCATGGTGAAGAGGTGGGATTCTTAATACAAATGTGGCAGAGAGAGGACTGCGGGGCGGCAGATTTTTTTTTTTTCCTCTGATTGTGTTGACTTACAATTTTCAATTACGCCAATCAGAGATACCACAGATGTTATTAGCTTCAAACTTTCTACATAATCTCTTAAAAAGTTGAACCGCAAACTGAATTTTCACGTAACAGGAGCTGAGTAACTCATCTCTTCCTACCCGAGGCCATAAACTTATCAACCAGTGCTTGCAGAATCATAGAACATCCTACAAAAAAGGCCAATGATTCAAATTCCAAAACCCCACAACCCAAAATATAAGGTAATGCAAATACTTTAGGGCAAAAGATTATCAAATTCAGTATATTTCAATCATAATATACCAAAATGCAATTTTCCTTAATTTACAGTAGCTGCTTCACATTTGGGTTTTGAGACAACAGCAACAAAATTTGTGTCTCTCCCTCATCTCAGCTCCCTCCCTCCGCCTGACCAGGTAAATCATAATCCTCTTATAGCAGCAGATAATGTACAAGAAGCACACCCAGCACAGCGCAGACAACCTAATACATTAAAAACTGTGTTTTCACACACACACACACACACACACACACAGAGGACCCTGGCTATCACTCTGCTAAAAATCTTACTTTGGCTTTAGCTGTTTACACAAACCTTTGACACACTGCAAATGTATATTCCTGTTGCCATGAACAAGCCAGTTGAAAGATATTCTTTTACACCTGTAGTACCCCAGATAGAATGGTCTGCCAGGAAAGAGTCATAGCCGCCAGCTATAGTCTCCCGCTTTGACTCAGCTCTAGTAGAATTCTTCTATTACCAGTACAGAAATAAAATGATAATAGTGTAAACTCCTCACAATAGTTTGTACTGACACACACACACACACATTTAAGTTCAAGCAGATGATAAAGTATTAAAACAAAATAGTTTTAAGTGACTTGTTAACATTAGTTTAAGGTATCTTAACTAGTTTCCTCATAATTAAAAAAATTACACTAACTTGGTTCTTTTTACAAACTTTAGTGTATGTCTAATTGTACTGCTGCACTTGTATAAACTGAATGTTTCGCACACAGTAAAACAATTATTTTTGGTCTTAAACTCATGTTCTTTTAAGTTCACGTTTTAAAAATGTAACAGTGTAACTTTGTGCAAATATGTTTCTTGGGCCGTCTCTCTTACCCGAAACACAGGCACACACTCATGCACTCACATGCACATACAAAACACACAAACTGTAATATAATAATCAAGGTGACAGAGTAGTATATAGCCATTACATGTATGTTAAGAGTTTTAATGATGATGTCAAAGAATTGCTTTGAAGGCAAGGCGACAGTACATATTAAGTGGTTATAATTGCCATCCTTTATGGGCCCCTGAAAGCCTCTGGGCTCAGGTGCACTACACCAAGTGCACCCACCATACTTCTGCTAATTCCTCTGTGTATTTCTGTTGGGGGCATACACATTATAGATATATACTCACACAAACATATGGTCTGGTGTCAGCTGGATTTGACAGTTCAATATTTAAATAAGTATCCCTAACATTCGAGGAAAAAAAAGACATGATAAACCCATCCTAACAGCTCCAGTGTATTTTTTTCCTGGTCTCAGTACAGGTAATAAACAAATGGAATGGCTTCCATGCGATAACAGTTATCTGAAAAAAAAAACAAATACACTTGGCAGAGGAAAATGCCTACAGAAATATTGAATGCACACTATAAATCATTGTCTGCATCCTACACATGCACAAGCCAAATGATTAGTCAACCTGTGCATCTTTTCAGCTCTCTACATGATTGACCAGATCAGTGGGGCAATAAACAGTAGCAGGAGCATATCTCTCTGACAAGGCGATGATAGACCAGTCTTTGTCTGCTCAGAATGAGTCATCTGGGGGTCCTGGTGCTGGGCTGTTTTGTGGACAGTATGACAGTCTGCAGGTATATCTCTCAGCATGGCACATGATGATAATGCAGTGAGCTGGTGTGATACACTGCTTGGTTACTGTTACAGATGAATGACCCTGATGTGTTTGACTCGCACTCTGTCTCCACCCATCTCTATCTGTGTACCTCAGAGAAGTTCCACACTGGAGGAAGGCAGACAAATGCGCCCGACACCAACACACAGCCAGTAGGCTTGTCATTGGGAGAACACACCATGACTAAAAAAGGCCCAGCTATGATTGCCTCTCCATGCCTGATGTGGTCTGATGATGGCTCATCCCTGTCTCGGAGATGAGAACCTGATGAACTGTCAGGAGGCAAATAGCTTTAAATGAGAAATCGACAGACAAGAAGCTGCATATAGGGAACATAACAGACACATTGAGATGCTTGGGCATCTCCACACAGGTGGTAACACGATGGCTTCTCTGTGTCTCCCTTGAACATACAGAACAATGCTATACGACACTAAAAAATATATCCAGATAGTGTCTCGTATCCTCTTTACTTTGATACAACAACTGGCCACATTTTCATCGCAGGGTCTTGTTAATTAAAAAACTGCTGAAACAGACTAAGCATTGTTTCATGTTGCAAAGCTATTACCAAAAAAAAAAATTATTATTCTCTCTCACTATAAAAGATTTCATCACATCCGCACTGCTAGGGAGCCGTTTGACTTTGATCTTAACGTGTCTTTTTAATCAACTTCCAAAAGAGACGTCTTCATTGTTGCAGGCTCTGGCCAGACAGCACTGGGAGACATATGCTAAGTTTATCTTCAGCAAATAGATCAGCAGTGCTTTAATATTTTTGCTCTATAATGGTCTTCTTTCCCATTGCACTGGGCCCATTTGGCATTATTTGCTGCTGGGCATGACTTCTTAATAGAATCGGAATTCCAATTTGACTCTCCCGCTTAGCTGCCTAAATTTGAAGACAGGCTGTCCACAGCCTTGGAAAGTGGAAGGCAGTAATTTGAGCAGACCCCCCAAGCATTACCACTGCTGCATAAAGCATAATTCCTGGTTAAGACTCTTTGAAGGCTACAAATGAAATAACAGTATTTTTTTTTTTTTTTACTGTTTTCACATCTATTCAGTAAGATTAAAGTGCGTTGTCTTGTGATACGGGAAGTTCATCTGTTTGCTGGCCTCCTCCCTGCAGAGTGGTCAAGGTACAGGGTCAGCAACAGAGCAGTGGGGCCGAGGTTGGTGGAGATCCGCACATTTGCTCAAGGACAACTTCAAAAGGATGGATGTATTCTGTCACAGGGTCTGAACTCAGACCTTCTGCATGAAGGGCAGTCTACCAGATGACAAAATGTCTAACTTCAGAGTATTGTAATTCACTCAGCACAACAAAGTCCAATAGGATTATTCACTTAAGCTGTAATAGCAAGGGCATCAATAATAAAATATTAGCTTTAAGGCAACAGACACAAAGAGGCTGCTAATTGAGTGTATAATTACCAGAACATGAAGGGAGGAAAAGTGGCTCATCAGCGCACTAACAAGCATGTGACCAGTGGTTTCATAAGAAATCATTTCCAACACTTGCACTGGAAGCAACTGCCTCCTGATGCACGTGCATGAAGAGGGAAGCAAAGGGGACTTAAAACAGGGTCCAAACATTACATTTTATGTGCAATTGTAAAAAAAAATTAATTCAATTTGAGTAAAAGGAAATAGGGTGACAGCTTCTTATGTGAAAAAGAATTTGAGCCATTTTCGTTCTCCCTCTTAAATCATTTAAAGGTGACTTCCATCATATATTTACATTTACACAGCATTAAGCAAGTCAGTGTAGTCTAATGTGATTGTATCAGTTGTGATTCTGAAAAAAAAAAAAGTTCAGGTTGGTGTGTGTAATGTGGATGGATAAAGAGGCAGACAGGAGAGAGATGAAGAGAGAGATGGCTGCCCAATCTGCTGGCACTCAGACCCAGCTGGGTTATGGGGAGGCAGTGGCTGCCTAATGAGCCTCTCTTACCCCAGAGAGCTCACCCCACTCCTCCCCCTAGAGTCCCTAATATAAGGATGAAGGACTGCACACACTCCATCACTATCACATGTGTTGCTTTTCCAACACACGGCGGGGGAGCTGATGAAAACACAATCTCACATCTATAAATCGGCTACTTGCTCACCAGTTAGCGGCACATTCATTTTGTCTTAAACCACAGGAGAAACAATGATACATATTAACACAAATACATACACGTGCATCTAAGCTTTTTTTAATCACCTGTCTGTTTAATTCGGTGTCCGCTTTCATCTCGACTGTGTTCGTGAAACACACTCGGGGGATCTTATTTCACAATAAAAGCACCATAATGTCATTGCTAACGACCACCAACACTACTGTGGCAAAGGTGGAGGCTGCTTTATGTTTAACAACACTGTGGACACGTTTTCCTTGGCAGTTTTGAAATTCACGGCTTGTCCGTCTAGCTTTCTTGGGCTTGTAAAAGAGGCTGCTTAATAGCCTTTTGCTTTGTAAGGCCAAAGTCATAGTTCAACCTCTGCAGAGGAATACTCCCCAGACAGTTGTAAATTCCAATAAAAGGTTCATGCCAAAGTAAGCGTGAGTGAGTTATTCTGTTAAGGAGGGTAGTGGGCAGAACTCCATTGGGCCCTCTTTCCATTACCACAGCTCCCCAGCGCCTAATGGTCAAGGCCCGTCTCTGCTGGGTAAATGTTTACCCTACAATAAGAAGAGAGGAGGCTCACCACAAACAGGAATACGTGGGCCAGCATGGGCAGGGAGATAATGAGCTACTATCAGCCTCCCTGCCTCGGCCACAGCCAATGCTCATTAGAGCCTAGGTGATGGGCAGGAGAGTTGAATGCACTCAGTCAAGTGGTTCTCCACTGTTCCGCAGAAAGAAAAAAAAAAATGCCTTCGTACTCCAAATGAGAGAGAAAGAATCAACAGTAAAAATATTTGAACAATCTATTCAAACACCTTGTGGATTGTACTGGAGGCAGGCGGCCAGAGAGCAGTTGTTGAGAATGGGCGATGAAGAGATGGCGAAGACTCGCAGGCAGTTCAGTGGGTTTTTTGTCATGGGCTGCCAAAATGGCTTTGATTTACTGAGGGACCTATTGATAATTAATTGTATCATCTGTTTCCTCCTCGGCTCAAGCCAAGAAAAAGCGAACCCCAACTCCTCATCAGAGGCCTGGGCACAATTCATACCATCAGAGAGGGTGATTGGACCGAAGCTGGCTGTGCAAGCTGTCAGCAGATGGTGGCTAAAAGTACACAACTTCCCTCTCAGCCCCAAAGAGAGCACAGACTCATGAGACCAGAACTTTGCCAAGGTGTGGAGGAAACAATTAATATTCTACTTATGAGTCTACTATTCTGGATACTGCTTACCTAATTAAATAAATTGGAAGGTGGGGTGCTTCCTCATGCCTGCCCATCCCCCAGTAAATTGTAAAGGCTGACACTGCAAACCATCTTATTCATTTCACCGGTCCCTAATTCAGCCAGTTATATATGGCATTACAGGTTTAGGCTGTCACCTACAGCTGTGACTGTCCGAGGCTTCAACAGTTCCTGTCAGTCCACTGTTTCGCACAAAGACAGACACCCCGCACATCCACAGAGAGGGCGCTGTCTGCGGCAAGCTCCAGCACACGGCCGTATATGGAACATACTTTTAGCTCAATAATTCATAATCTTGGAGGGATGCTGAATAATTGAAGTGAACTTGGAGGCCTTTCAGCTCAGCAGAGCTTTGCATGTAGCTGATGGATCTGTGGGATTCAATGCACATTACAGGGGGAGAGGGGAAATATAGTGCTAAGCTGTGTTTCTGTTTTTTACTGCGCATTCATTGATCAATTATTCAGCCTGGCCCTCTGACTGTGACCTGCAGTTCTGAGAAGAGGCCCGAGTCTTCTCAGCCTAAGACGGGTCTGTGACAGCGTTTGCTTCTCTTATTGTGCTGCATTTCATGCTCTAGCCAGCACGCTCTTATACAGTGTATCTCATAAAACACACTCAAACTTCTCTCTGAAATGCTCTTATGTTGTTCGGCTATGGCGGCTGGCGCTTCAAATATTACAGTAACTGTCTTTCATCTTCTTAAATGAGTCAAAGTGGCGAGGCTGCTTATGAAATGAGCAGCATGGCCACTTCAGGCAACTCTGTTCTTTCCTTGTTCTCCTCCAGTCTGGGGAAAGAGGTGAAAAGGGAGGGGGGAGTTGCTTTTAGAGAGCTGGGGGGTCCCTCGACTGAGCGTAGCTTTATCACACAGGCCTTCTCATGAGTGCTGGGTCTTTTAATCAAAGACATTATTTCACAGCAAAACCAGCCTCGCAGCCAACATGACTGGGAGTGTCTAATTAACACAAAAGAAAAACACTGTGCTTGGGCAAAGTCCCTCAAAACAGCAACCTCCATCACTGCATCTGAGCTAGCCTTACATTCCCCGGAAATGCTGTTTTTCACAGTCTGATGATCGAATCCACTGTGGCTATTTTAGCATGTTAAGCATAACTCAGAGCTTCCAGTGTGGACAACAAATATACTACAGTGAAGGCTCGGTTCGTTGTAAATGAGCTCATTTAATTACAAAGCAGAACTGTGATGTTCACTGTAGGACTTCAGAAAAAAAAAAAGTGTAGCACACACTCACTTTTTAGGTCAGAAAAAAGACTCACAAAGAGAAGGCTGAACAAAACTAGATATTGTTTGTTATGCAGAATCAGTCCTGTGGGATTAAGTTTGCATTGTTCACAGCTCAGATAAAGTACGTGTACCTATTGAGGCCAAAAGACATCCACAGTGAATCAGAATAGCCTGATATACAACCGTTTAGAGGTCAAGCTGAGCTTTGTCTGCTATGATTTATGATCCACTTGCTCACCTACAGCTGTAGGGGAGAATACATGTCATATAACATTGCTTTGTTAGAAAAACACAGTTTGATACCGTTTTGATAGATGGATTTGAAGTTACCCGGGCTTTCTGACATGAGCTGAGTGTGTTCTAGACAGAGGTGTTTAATCTTCATCCTGACTGGTAGGCTCCTCACGTCCCCTGAGCTCCTTGTTTTCCTGTATTGATTAAAATCTGCCCTATCCACCTTCCTGGTGTAAGAACTCCTTCAAAGAAGGCTCAGTGGGATTATTCACTGAGAAAAACTTGCCCCAGTCTTTGTTCTACTGGTTGCTCTACCTTGTTTCAATGAGGCAAATCTGTGGGCCGGCGTGGTACGGAGAAAAACTTGGTTATGAGCAGGCAGCTCGTAGTGAGCCCCTTTGTGACTGCTGTATTTTCATACTGTATATCAGGTAATTTATCATAATGCTACATCACAGAGCTTACTTGGAGGATCTAAACTGCGAAGAGAGAAAGGCAGAGGTGACCTTCGTACTGCACGGACAGCTTCCCTGTTATTTCAGTTTGACCCTTGGAGCTGCGGTCTGCACAGAGCAAATGAAGCGGGGATTGAAACAAGGGATTAGTTTGGAAATGAGCCCTGCCCTATCTTTAAACACGGACCGGCTAAGGACCGGGGTAGCTTACCTCTTATCTTTGTTTCATTGTTGCCAGAGCTGAGGAAATAATTTGAACACACACATTCACATGTCCGCGTCTGTGGGTATGTTCTACAAAGGTACGATGGCAACAACCACTTAATTCGTGATTAGGGCTTTATTCAAAGGCGTGTTTATTCTCCCAGTAATTCATTAGATCCAGAAGCTGCTTCATTTTTTTTTTCCTTTCCTGCGACTCATTCCCCCAGTGAGGTGATTTAATGCTAGTCTCTAGGTAATAAAAAACTGAAGAGCATGACCACAAATACACTGAATACATTAGCTCTATTTTTCCTACCAAACACAAGGAAGGTTATTCTATCATGCAAATTACCCAGCGCACCAACACATTTCTCCTGCGTCTCATTCCACAGACATCAAACTATTTTAGGTTTAGTGCCAGGTGACTTACCTGTAGTGTTTTAATGTTGCCATTGAAAATATATATATATACAGTTGTTGTTGTTGTTGTTGTGGCAGCTAAAACTATTTAAAAATACTCTGTGCAGTGAACTTTTTGGCAAGGGTTCAGTATAATATGAGGGGGTAAAAAGACTATAAAATAAAGAAAAAACTAAAAAACGAACTCTTAAGTAATACAATTTCTCAGTTTCAGTTAAAAATAAAAATACATGTCAACAAATAGATTTTTTTTAATTGATTTGATCATTTTATTTTTTTATCTGACAAATATTAACATTTTTTATTCAATAGTTGTTTTTTAAACACACAGATACTTGTGATTGTAATATTTATTATTTCAGTATGTGTTATCAAAAAGGCAACCTTACACTCTTTTTGATTTTAGATTGAGAAAATATGATTTTAATGCTGATTTTCTCAATTTGGATTTTTTTTTTTAAGCTGAGCTGAATTTGAGCTCATCGTGTAACACCTGCTCACTTATCAAGTTTATAAAGTCTGTAAGAGTTCAGACCACATAAGGTTCTGAGCTCATCACAACAAATTCTGTAGCATTTTTGATTGGTTGAAAGAAAATCATTGTTAAGTTTTATTTAATAAAAAATTAAAACAGTAAAACAGTTTAAAGATCATTTGTGTCAAGTTTCAAGACAGTTTTTAAATGCAAAATTCTTTAAAAAGTTTACAAAGAACAAAAAAATACTGTTATGCTGTATATATTTTTAACAACATGTAACTGTTTTTACAGCAATAACCACTCACAGCATAGCTGTTATGAACAAAACTGTAACAAGGCTTTTGTATAAAACTAACAGTGTTTTGTTTTTGGCCTTAACAGAGCTTTAAAACTGGCATGGCAGAGTGTAGCTTTTATCTAAGATAACATATATACTGATATGCATACGTTCCATACAAAATCTACTTCTTAATGCAAATACATAGCATCCAAGAGGAGCATATGGGAAGTAATTATTTCTCAAATAATGCCTTGCTGTATATTTCACAGTTTAATAGCAATTAGGAAGACTGCTACTAAAGGCAAGGCCAGAATGTTTGGGACCATGAAGCATTGCAGCTGCTGAATTGAAACAACTTAAATGGAGTCTCTCCTTTTTTGTGTTTTTCTCCTTTTGGTGAACATTTTAAAATCAAACTATAAGTTGTTATATGGACG
>JAUZTA010000028.1:14297451-14310503 GCA_034780835.1 Ctenochaetus striatus | reverse complement strand
TCCAGACCAGCTTCACTGACCCCGGAATCCTGCCCAGAGCAACACCAGATGAGGCTGCAGACACAGAAAAACAGATTGGTAAGGGTCACAGCTCAGCCGTAAATGGACTCAGAGCTATATGGTTGTCTTAAGTGCTTCAGACTTTAATGTGTTGTATCATAAAATCTTATAGTTTTTAAGTTTTCACTGTTTTCCCCAGAGTGGCATTTCTGCCAGTTTTATGGCACTGAGTTTAGACTACCATTGGCACTAAAACTCTCCATCTGGCCTTAGACTGCTTAAGCTCAGCTCATTTCTTTATAAGTCACCCTCTGCTCGGTGGCACTCAATCAAGCCAAACTTCAAGGATGTTCTATTTGTGGAACTGTCATAAGAGCTCTCACATGTTTTTTTTTTTTTTGCTTCAGGCATTTTCCTGCTAGCGTCGAATATTTTCCTCTTGAGCTAAAACATAAGGCAGAATCTAATGGAACAGTCATCAGTCATTCTCTTGCCAGTTCATTTTAATGATGATGATGATGAAACTTTAGACACATGAAAGCAGGTTCTTTTTTTTGTAAAAGAAGACCCTACCATATGTGCAATGAATGTCAGTTGGCAGCCATTAGGGCAACTGTTCTGGTAGAAAAGTGCCCTGTTGAGTTCTGAAGTTTGGACTGGTAGATTTGTTATCCTTCTGTCAAGGTTCTGTGCAGACCTTTCCTACCGCATTCCTCTTCACAGCAGTCAATCAGTTATGTTCACTGTCAGTTTCAAGTCTTGCCAACAGTATCTTTTATCATGTGGCATCCTTCAATACAATGACCTTAGTGTCTTATTCTTGCTTCATGTGCACCTTGTCAATGCCCACTCATGTCCAAATTTTGGCAGTGGTGATGTAAGACGATCATATTACCCAACTGTTCTCCTGTTTCTCCAGCTATATTTAAAAAACAAAGACTCTGACATAAGTAAAGGACTTTTACCTACTGCTTTGTCTTTAAGGAAATCACGTCTACATATACAGTTTGACTCCCTACACACTATAAAGGTGTCCTATTCTCTGAACAGGTGTCTCAGGTTGTATTTCATTCATAATAACATTTAAAAGTCAATATTAAAGGGAAATAATAGTATTGAATTTAAGTCTGTAGAGTGAGCTAGAATTGTGTCCCAGTTAAATAAACAGTATTTTTAAAATGTGCAAGGCCTGCGCAGAGCTGATCGTGTGCACAGGCAGCCTGCTCACTCTGATGTCATGCTCACATGAGCAATTGCAAACTCACGAGATCAAGGCAGCCACAGTTTTTTTAGAGCCAAGCACCGCAGCTGCTCTCCACCCACTGAAACACCCAAGGCATGATGGGAAACACCTGTCTCTCTTCACGATTGGTTTAAATGTTGACTCAGCAAAATAATATTTTATAGGAACTGTTCATTTTTGCTGAATTGGAGAGATTTTGACTTTATTTTTCTGAGTTTGAAGGTTTATTTTGTTATAATATTGAAAATACTGGTCACAAGCATTATCTATATTAAAGATTATAAAATGAATGCAATATATCACAGCTGTAGATCATAAGCGATTTAATGATTTAAGCGGTCAGCAACACAATAGAGAACCTGACATTCTCTGGCTGATCTGTAATGAAAGCTCGTCTTGTTACTTGTTCCTGTGTTTGACCTTTGATGGTTTCAGTTTTTCTTCCTGGTTTTAGACGGACAGGCCAGTTTAGCTAACTGTACAGAGAATTCAATATAAATTAAGAACCATGAAACGAAATCACAGATCACCTGTCGTGCATTTAAACGGGCTACCCTCTCATAATTAAAGTGATTTTAAATGCTGTACAAACTGATACATGGGTCTGAAACTTTGTAATAGAATTAAATCTGACCGCATGTGAATGTTCCTGTGACTTCCTGAGGACTTCTTAAAAATGAATGGCTTGACTATGACTTTTTGTCTCAGCTCACTGTTGCTGTCGTAGCTCTTGTCCACTTTCCTGTTGTGGCACAGTTCATCTCAAACAAGCCTCCTGATCTTAAGCAGGTTTCATGTATATGATACACTGGAAATGAGACTAAAAGTGGCATGCAGGAAGGAGTCAGTATGTAATTTACGCTGTTGATGTAGTATTGTCCCACAACTTCAATGATAGTTTAACAGATCCGGGAACATCTTAGACAAGATTCAAATGTAGCAGTGTGTCTGTTTTTTTCCCATAAGTATAAGTGATAAAGACAGACACAGCCAATTAATTTTGTCCTTTTGTTTCTCTTTTTGTCCTCTTCAGACAACACTGGAAACACCAGCTATCGTCCTCCACCGCGCACCAAGGAAGTCCTCATCAACCAGCAGGTGGTGAAGCTCAAGTACTGCTTCACCTGCAAGATGTTCCGGCCTCCACGCACCTCCCACTGCAGCCTGTGTGACAACTGTGTGGGTAAGATGTGGACACACGCTGACACTCTTACATTTATGATGGATAAATAATGAATAGAGGTTTCAGGGGGCTCCAGTGAACACTGATGCATAACTCTGGTTTAGGCTGAACTCAGCTGAATGACACATCAGCATACTTTTCAAACGGTCACAGTTCTGAATATGTTCTGAATATTCAATCAAAATAAAAATATCAGCGTTTGCACTCCGACTTCATTGTGACCTTGTTTTTAATGTGTTTCTCCTTCAGAGCGATTCGACCATCACTGTCCTTGGGTGGGCAACTGTGTGGGGAAACGCAACTATCGTTTCTTCTACACCTTCATCGTGTCGCTCTCCTTCCTGACGGCGTTCATCTTTGGCTGTGTGACCACACATTTAGCACTGCGTAGGTGTTGTTGCTCCGCTTCACGGATGTGGAAAAACAGTCAGGATCCTACTGATAATAAGGGCTACCACACCTGGCTCAAACAGCAGCCACCAGTAGCTGTTAGTGTTTGTTTTGTCCAGTGTGGACTGCCAAATGGGAGAGGTTGACCACATCAGAGCAGTTTATTTGTCTGATAAGAAAAGTACACCACATGTTTTTTTGCTTTTCTGTTTTTTTTTGTGATTATGTTAAGAGTCTGTCATTCATTACTAGATCCCATTTGACAGTTTTCCAGTGTTAAAGTTAATTTTCGTCCAATGACCCTGCTTACTTAACAGTTCAGAATAGAATAAACATATTTGAGCTTGACTCTGATACTACTGCTTCCCCATTAAGAAAGTAAACTGCAACCACACACACCACACATTTTTATTTCTGGACTTGCAAACACATCTTGATCCTTGTATCAGTGTTCTTTTCTTTTCCTCTGTCAGGGGCTCAGGGTGGAAAAGGCCTGGTTTTTGCTCTGCAAGAGAGTCCAGGAAGATATCCTTTGAGTGAACATTACAAGCGCATGTTTTATTCATGTCTCCCTCCTCTAAGACACTGATGTCCTCCTTGACCCAACCTTTCACTGCAGTGGAGCTGGTCATATGTTTCTTCTCAGTTTGGTCCATCTTGGGCCTCTCAGGCTTCCATACATACCTTGTTGCTTCCAACTTGACCACTAATGAAGACGTGAGTACTGCCCTCTGTTGGACTACAGTTGCCGTAACTTTGGTATCTTGTACAATATTAAGACAAGAACAATCTGGATTACATGTGAAATATATGTAATATGGTAATTCAGTAATGACATTACATTGTGTTGTTATAATGATACCTTCACATTTGAAAAGATTTAAACAATGCATAAGGAAAATATGAAAAATATTAAAGTAGATAATTAAGGAGGAAAGCATCTTTTTGTGTGAATATTCACTTAATATTTTTGACATTTTGTTAAATAATACTTCTAAATGAGACAAAGGCCTACCTTGCTAAAATCAGAAATCAAATCTGTGTCGATTTATAGACTCAAAAATATTTATGCTTGTCTCTCATCCGTTCCAGATTAAAGGCTCCTTTTCAGGGAAGGGTGGAGAAGATGTCACCAATCCATACAGTCATAAAAACATCTGCATCAACTGCTGCACTATGCTCTGTGGACCCATGCCACCCAGGTTAGCCCTGTAAAGTACTGAAGAAATCCATGCAGGATAAAGACCTAAACACAAAGCCAGTTTGAATTAGTGTGTTTCATCCGGATATAGAACACAATGGTTGTCTTATCTTGGATATGCAGGTAAATGTCATGTTCTGATTCACTGACAAGAGCAGGCTGTCTTGCATGTTGAATCATGTTATGATATTTATGCCTACGTGCTGTATTATCAGTTCATTTGTAAACTATTTTCTTGACTATAGATGATTATTTGAAAATGCATTTTTATCTTAAGTTTACAGAAAACCTCTTTAATAGTCAAACTAATTAACTGTGACACTATGATAGTGATTACAAATGAACTGACTGTGGTTTAATCAGACATCTGCAGTAAACATAAGACTGTAACGCATGTTGGGACCATTCAGTCGCTAACTGTGACTGTGATGCAACAACAGGCTCCATGTCCTGTCATCCTGGGACTCTAAATATAACTCATTCATAACTGGCTGCAGTGGACGGCACTAAAGAGAGGATGTAACCATAATCATTCTGTAGTCTGTCAGCAGTGCTGATTATAGCTCATTGCAACAATGAATCTGGTCTCTTAGTCATCAAATGTTGGGCTATAACTCTTCACTCATAATTTGAATTCACCAAAATTAACAATTAATGCAAATGTTAAAATAATATTACATGTGCTTGCTTTTGAGAAGTTCAAGAAAAGTTTGTAGTTGTGCAGCTTCTTAATGCAAAATGGAGACACTCAAGTACATGTTGTGTCCAAAATGCCTCTTTACCCTCCTTTGGAGTCCTTTTGCTTGATGATTAGTGTGCAGTCATCACAAAAGGCACAAAAGATATCAGGACAAAAACCCTAATGACCAGTCTCCTTGTTTCTGTCTTTTTAAGCTTGATCGACAGACGAGGTTTCCTGCCTGCAGATGAATCTGTGCAGACAGCTGGCACCGACATCGAGCTGCCCACTCTGACCAATAAGAGCGAGATAAACGTGGTAGGAGGATCTTCCCAACTGGCTTTTGGCTTGCAGGAATCCCCCTCTCCTGTGCCTGCACCCCCCATCTCCCACCAAAACTCTTCCTGTGCCTGACTGAAGCCTTGTTGCCTGCTGTGGTCTCAAAGCCAGCATCTGTCTGCTGCCTGTTGTTGACTGTTTCGTGTGGGCTAATCCCGTCATGTGCCATATTTACACTAGAGTCAGATATTAACACATCTTTAAAATAGGTTTACAACTGGCCTTTTTTTTTTAAAAAAAACAGCTTTACCTAATTTGAAAAGCAGGTTAAAGAAACAGTTGAGGTTTTTTGGAAAGTCGTTGATGTGTTGTCTTTTCAAAAAGTAAGATGACAGGATTAATGCCAGCCTCAAGTCTGTGTGTTTAAAGCTGGTCTATTAACTTTTGCTAAGCAGCAGTCTTTGAGACCATAAGTGTATTTTTTACCTTAATGCCAAGTTAAAAAGTGAGCAAACTTACTCAGTATTGCTAGTTAAAAAGCGATATTTATTAAGCTAATTGCTCCGCACGCAGCTTTAGAGGCCAAAACCCCTGCAAACGTTGAACAGCAGTGCATTTTATTGCTTAATATTTTAACTTGTTAGTTGAAAGAACAACATTTTGTCTTTTTTTTCCTCAAAAGTTACATTCTTGTTTAAGTACAGAGTTAAAGTGAGCATGCGTTAGCATAGCTTAGTATAAAAGTTCCATAAAAGAACAATCTGAGTTTTCAAAATGAAGATAATCCACCCAAAGCAACGGTGCTTCTTAAGCTCGCAAATAAACACACTGAAGTCTAAAAGAAATGGCATGTTCTTACAAATTGTCATACATCAACCTTATTCTGAGAGGTTGTAATGACAAATCTATTTCACATTGTCAGGAGCGAAAAAGTATAATATTTTCTATCAAATCCCAACAATCTTCATGATTGTCACCCTAAACGTTCAGAATCAAAGCCAGGCAGCAGAAAAAGTCACAGGTACAGTTGTTGTGGGTGATGAGAAGTGCCTCTTGTTTCTTTTAACGACACTGTGCCAAAGTCGCAAACAAACAGAGGCCTTTGTGGGTAAAATTAAGATAAGTTGACTCTTGTGTTCTATTGTCTGGGAAACAATCCTAATAGTCTTTTCTCTTTTTTTTTTTTTCCTGGGTTTGTAAAGACCACAGAAAAAAGAAAATCAATCCTCCAGGGGAGTTTTTGCCTGAGGTAAGACACAGGTGGATGGAGCCCAGAGCAGGGTCACAGTAAAGATTTATACTATGTACAAAGTAAAGAACGGAAGAAAAATGGCTGCTCATGTAGCGTCTCAGTGAAGCGAGTGAAACAGCTGTTCACGGAGTGAGGAAGTGGTCAGGTAAGACAGGCCTGGAAATAATAATCACAGGCCCATCTGCTGACCTGGGACTGCATGGCCCCCGGGCTCCCAGCACAGGCCCTCCGTATGGAGCACAGCACAGCCCTCGCCCCAGGAAACCTGGCCACGCCGCACTAGGCTGCTGACACTGCCACATGCTCTCTTTCTGTGGCCGGCAAGCCTGCAAGCCTGTGTGCTCTGTCTGTATGATACACTCAAGTTAAGGTGCCACTGCGGATACTATCTATAACCAACTGACTGCTATTAAATGTAGTGCACTGTGGGATCCTATTTATATTGTATGTCATCCGCGGGGAGGACGTGTTAAAACTTAGTAACAAAAGATCCCAAACAAACCTTTGTTATTGGCATGATAAATTGTTGTTTTTTTACACAAGTTTCATTCAAAGAAAGTAGTTCATTAACTACGGGGACAAAGTTTTTCGAGAAAATGACCAACAACGGGGGGATCAGGGGCCATTCTCCTTCCAACTGCCAAACTAGTTAATTCTGATCATTAATTTAGTGACTAATAGCAGTGTAAGATGGCATTTTAATGTAAAGTCGGATTAAAACACATTTATCATATTAGAGAGCATATCAGCGATTTCCTGGCTGTGCATCCTTGATGGTTTCTCCAGGAACAAATCAATATTGTGCTGTAATTGAGCGATGAGGAGGGTGAGAAGTGTGAACAGCCTAATCATAATTAAAGAGCGGGCTGCTTAACGTGAGAGTGAACTGAGGCTGTGAAAGATAAACAGTGTCAGCAAGAGACACGGCACCACAAGGCAGGCTTTGTTACAACTTTCCTGTGTTGTTGTCTGAACTTACATCAGAGACGAAATTAAAAAGATCCAGGCTACAATAACCCGCCCTGGCGTTTCTGAAAAAAAAAAAAAAAGTAGGGAGCACATTGAGGTTGCAACAGTGACGAACCCTCATTTATAAGAGGGGGGAAGACATGGAATCAAAAGGATAATGGCATTCTTGTTATTCTGTCTTACTATACACATAATATTAGGACTAATCATAATTAGTCGACATGTTCACTTCAAAGTCTGAAATGTGATGCAGATAAACTTCACAGCCACTTAAAGGAAGCAGATGCTTTCTCAAAATCCACCTGCTCGCACTTAAAGCAACGCATATAAACAAGCTCCCACTTAATCACTCTCTGCCTTTCTGTCTCTCCCTCGCACACACACACTCGCATCACACACTCTCACACTCACACACACGCACGCACGCATTCTTTGCTCTATGACATGCCGTCAAAGAATGTAACACAAAAGCACCTTTAATGTATTGGAAGAAAAGTGGTAAACAGATTTGCATCACTACCCCACATTATCTGCTGACACCCAGAAATGATTTGTTTTATGCACACTTGGCCTTGAAGTTTGCGAGCAGGTTGACAGTGATGATAGAATTGAGGTAAATGGTGTAGACTGAGAAAACAACGACTTTGCTGAGGTCCCCACTTTGAGTCGGAACGCGCACTGCTTAACGCAAAAGGCAATTTTAATTGTATCGATTCAGCCATACAAATGTAGAATTCTCTTCAAAAGTGTGCAAGTCAGCAAAGTTTCTGTCTCCTAATGCGACCAAAAGGAGCTGGTTTATTCTGTAAAGCCCCTCAACCCGGGTAGACAGCACACAATCAGAGGATGGGGTTTTAGTTTTGCATGATCCAACACAATGCTCAAAAGTTATTTGACAGGAAAAAAAAGTGCAGATTGTTCAGAGCCCTGTATAAATATGATCAGCATTGCAAAACGCAAACAGCATGATAAATATGTTTTTTTTTTTTTTGAGCTTGCAATTTTATGTCATTTGTCACGAAGGGGGTAGCGGAGTGGCCTTTGTTGCTCTTTTAATAACTGAAAAACAGTCTTTTTGTCATGGAACAAACGAAGAAGCCTCAAAGATGTGCTATCAGAAAATAAACCTTGCAAGAAAAAAATGACAAAAGCTGGACAAACAACCTGCAATTATGACTTCAGGCGAACAACTTCTAGTGCATTACAGAGAATAGTATTTCTAGTTTTCACTTGTACATTATTTCAACATTTACCAGTTATCTATGACTCTTTTTCTATCCTATATTCTATTGTGTTTCAGATGGTTCTTTGACCTGTGGTAGATGTGCAATCGTGACAACGTAAAGCCACTGGTCATGTGTTTATGATATAAACACACAATCAACAAATAATTCATCAGAAGTCACAAAGTAAACACACAAACTGCTCTTAAATTTAGGTTCAGACATTGATTACTTATAAGAAGTTATGTTTTATCTTTTTCTGATCGTGTTTTTCTTATAAGAACTCAGAATCACATTAATAAATCGGAAAAATCAGAAGAACCAGCCAGTTTATAAATCAGCTGAGTCAAAGTTTAAAGAAACGAGGACAAGTGAGAGCTGAAACTTCGCTTAATAATGGCAAAAGTGACAAATGTCCAATGAAGTCATGAGAACATAGCAGTTTCAAAACTTTGCCTGTACAAATGCAAATGAACGTGTCAGTGCAAAGTGTAGTTATCTATTCATGATCATAAACTCTGTGAAAATGAACCACTGTTAATGGCAACTGCAAGAGAGTTTTCAAAATTCATGAACAAATCAGTTAGATCTCTAAGAAACAGTAGTTAACAGTGACATTTTAATGTTATAAGGCATTTGTCTCATTGCTTATTAAAATCTATTTATTTAACAGCTACCAGTTAAAAGCTTGGAAACTGAGTTTTTCCAGGACTGCACATTCATTTGGTTCTGTACAGTTGGATTTAAATTATAGTATCTTTACATTTAACTCGCATATGAGCAATGGCTATTTATATAATTATGGTTTATTATTAAATATGCACGTACTTTATATGAAGTCATACCTGTGCAACACTCTGTCAGGACTGTTTTGTGTGCATTTGTGCATTTGTGTCTGCAAACTTGTTCAAGCATGCATTCAGGAATCTTAACTTTATGTGTATACGCAGCGAGCCAGGGTATGTTTGTGTTTTTGTTTACACACGCAGACTCTCTGACCATATGAGGCTGCCTCGCACTGACATGTAGTAGATGACAGGCTCGATCTGATGGGGATGGTCATTTCCCAGGTAGATCTGGGCACACCGTGAGGGATGGGTTCTGTGTGGCTGTCACAAGACATTACCAGACAGCACATACCGCTCCACACACACTGCAAGCCCCATGAAGATGATCACATTTGATACACAGATGACATTCTATCCCTGCTGTGACAACACGGGCTCATTTTTCTGCTCTGACATCCGTTGCTGTGTGGGTGTTATTCAAGTCAAATCTATCATTTTAATGGAGAAGTAGTCAGACCTGAGGATTATTTGAGGGATAAATATATCATCGTCTGTTCGTTCGGTATCGACCGCATGTCATTGTGTCCCCGACTAACTCTTTCAAGACGAATGCCTTAAGATACCATAGGCAATAGGCACAATACCATAAAACATCAAGTGAACAAGGACTAGCAAACTGAAGAACCATTTGCACAGGCTGAGATAAACTCTTTAACATAACCGCAGAGGGATAATGAACGGGGTAATTATGTTATCCTCAGTGAGTACAAAGAAACAATAGACCCATCAATTAAAAATCCTCAGGACTGCTCTTGTTTAGCACCATGAGTGTAACAAAGTGAATTGTCCACCATGATTTTAGCTTTTTGTAAATGTCTTTAGCACAGTAGATCTGATGAAACTCCAATTTGCCAGTAACCAGTGCACAGGGGCACAATGGAGAATTCCAGCATATTGCTTAAACCACGGCCTCTGAAAGCACCACTAATTGCATCTGGGATTTGGTTATCCAATCCCACAGTGCATTGCAGCCGGGCGAGGAGCAGGGGGGTGAATTAGAGGCTGGCGGGGTGAAGCTTCTGCTTGCTGAAGCCTTGACAGTGCTTTGTACTGAATGATTGTTCTCCAGACAGCTGACGGAGGTAGCAGCGAACACAGAGTTGTTTGAAAGCCCAAAAGGATATGCGGCTGCATCATCAAAGTCCAGCAAGTCTTCCATGTGTCAGGAAGAGATTAAGCTCTTCCAGAGAGGGCAACGCCTCTGATCACTCTATTCAATCGATGGGATTTGAATAAAGGAATAAAAGATCAGGCATTGTGTATCTGGGTGCTGTGCAACCGCTGGATAGGATTAAGGCATGTTGGAGCTGTAACAGTGACAGACGCCATCAATCACAAGTTCCCTACACTAGTTAGCTAAAGTTGATATTAGCCCTAAATAGGACACATCTGTTTGTTGCTGCACACTCTCTGACTTTAATTAATTCTCAAGTCATTTTATTTTTAGGCACGGGTTTTTATTTGTTGCTGCTCCTGTACATGTGCACAAAAATGTAAATCGCATCCTGCCTTTGCTCACAGTGTGGGGCTCACATACGCTGTAATGCTGCAAATTAAGCAGGCACACACAAGTTCACGCGCACAGCGGAGTGCGCACGGACACACACATACACACACACGCATGCAAACACAAACAATATGAAAGTCACTGTGCAAACAAACTTTGGTGTGGTGGTCTGCTTCGGCCTCATTTTCCTGGCTGAGTTCTCTATCATCGCCCAGCGTCTCCTCCACAGGCTGTGTCAGATAATAGCTTCCTTTCTCCACTTTTCAAGAGAGAATGAGTCTATTCCCTGGGAAGTGAGTTCAAGGGCAGGTCTGTGTAACCCAGAGAGACAGACTCTTGCCAAGACCTTGGCTTCAGATCCTGGAAATGGCCTAGCACGTTTCATGCCTGATTTGAACGTGTACGCCGCGCTGACCAGGAGCCCCAAGTCTCCCACATCAGGCCGAGGTGGGCTGATCCAGTTCAGGTACTTGGACTGTCCTTGCCACCTTAACCTCTGAGTCTAACCTAGCACTAATTGTTCTGTCTGTCATCCCCTTGCATCAGAAAAAGTGGTAGTTTGTTGAGTCGGGGTGTGTAATACCAACTCAACTGAGGCTCGTGCTGTTTTTTTCCCTTACTATTGTCTTCTCTCTCTTAGCCCTAACCTCTTCTCTTTTCACCCATCAGGTCCCACAGTGGGGCATAATTACTAGAATCCTTTGCCTGGCTATGCTCTCCTATTATTAGCCTAGCATTTAAGCCCTCTCCCTGGTCAGATGGTCAATGCTTGAGGGCAATATGTCACACTACATGGGCACAAAAGGTAGCCAAACAATGCCTATTGAGGACCAGGTGCCATTGCAGTAATACCATTTGGCTACCATTCACTATTGTGGTGCCCCGTGCTTGTTGATACAGTACATTAATTGCTAGTGGTTTCAAGCAACCATCTTAATTAATGCACCCATGGACAAGGTGTGTGCACTCAGCTGTTCATAAAAGCTATTATGACAGTTCTCTGGATTAGCTAGTTGGCATCCTTGAATGACTCACATAAAGACACAATGAGAGAGAGAGGAGAAAATATGACTTCACCCCACATAAGAGAACATGCTGTGGCATAGTTGTACCATCATTACGGTGGCTTTTCATCATTATGCTGCATGAGAGAAATGGCCTTTTTTTTTTCTTTTTTTTTTTTTGCAAAGATATTCTTGGCGATCAAGCCTGGCTCTTTAATGATGTTTTGGAGCTTAGTGCTCACTGACAAGAATGAATTTGATTGGTATTTTTGACATTCAGTCTTTCTTTCATTTTTAATGGGTCCTCTTTTTTCAACATAGTACGGCATAAAGCATCAAAATGTTCCGCACTTTGTGCTGTAACAGTACAATTTTTTCTTTGTTTGCATCCAATTTAAATGGGAGTCCAGCTATTCCAATCCAGCGAAACTGCAGAATAATGAAGCTCTTCTTTGGCTTATTTGTAACAATTGAATGATCATGCTACATGTTATGGCTGCAACTGCAATAATTATTTTCCTTCTCATTTCTGCATTTATTGATACAAAGAAAAAGGGACAAATCATCACATTTAACAAGTTGAAGATTATGTTTAGCATTTTTTCAGGATAATTATTTAGGTTTGATTTAATTTATTAGATTATTTAGCAGAGGCCATGAACAACAAAACTGTTAAGCCGTAGTTACTTAAATAAACTAATTTAAACCTGCAGTCATGTGCGGTCAACCATCCTTTACATCTGTAATCTTCTCTGCTGATTATGTATGATCACAACAGATATATTTATGTTTTTTTCTCACAAATGCTAACATATTTTGAACACTTTAAATAAAAATATTTTGGCTTATATCACCCGTAGCAGGTCATCTTTTAGTTGTTTTGTTGGAGGAATTTTAGACTCACTGCCATTCATGTATTGTTTTGTGTTTTGTTGTTGAAGTTCGGTGGTGACTGTGAGTTTGCTGAACCCTCCACAGGCTCTAAATGTGGACATAAAGGTGGGATGAAGAGGATAAAGGCCTCTCCAGGTCCAGGTCAGGCCTCCTGCAGCAGCAGCTTGCCTCCTGGATAAGAGCAGCAGACCCCAGTCTCTTTACTTACAGCCCGCTGGAGCAAGAGGTCGACACACACCTGAACCCTCCCCAGCACACAGTGGGCCGCGGGGCCCTGCGAACACACAGGACAGCCGACCTGCTTTGACCTCTCCTCTGCTCTGGGCCCCTTGGGACCCCCGCCAATAAGCTCGGGGACCACTCACAAGCTCTCTGTTAGC
>JAUZTA010000028.1:14246107-14269451 GCA_034780835.1 Ctenochaetus striatus | reverse complement strand
CAATAACAAATCTCCAATTCAGAATGCAATAGCTGTTTCATTTGGGTGCAAAACCTCATGCAAATTTTTTATGGCTTCAGTGAACTCAAAACCCCTTTTAATGTCTATAGATAGGCTTAAGACTTAGACTTATGATTGCATGGGATAGAATTAGGGGTGAGCATTTTAAGTAGAAACACTGTTCAACTTAATAGCAAACTTGTAGTAATTAAGACTACACAGAATGAGGCTGTTTCTGGGATCAAAAGCATTTATTGCATTAGTAACATGACTAATGCTTGAGTTTCTAACATAAAATGGCAAACTTACAAGACTCTATTACAATGGAACATCTCCTTTCTCCCTTTTTATCTGTTCTTGAATGTACGTTAGCATGCAGCAGAGAGTGTACTGGCATGCTGTTTGGCTGTGTAACTTTGAACAGCAGCCTCGTATCAATGTGCTAAAAGGTGTGAATAGCAAGCCACTACTAGTATACATGAATTGAAAATGAAATATGAATGGACACTGCACTTTCCTTAACGATACAACCACCAGGTGTGACATTGATTGGATGAGTAGTTGTCGAGATAATCATCTGACAGACAGACAGACAGACAGACAGAGACTCCTTCCATTTTAGTGAGATGTCGTATGAGAAATGCTGCAACATTCTGCAGCTAAGACTTGTATGCTGTCTGCCATTTCATACTTACAGTCATTTATGACATGCCAGAATAAGTGAACTCACCATCGTCGTGACTGGAAGGCTCTTGTAACATATCAGTGCTCACTTTCATCACAACAACATCAAAACATTTGCTCGTACTGTTGGATGTGGAATTGTTTGGGTGCAGGCAACGTTCTGTTCGGAGTGTTTCAGAAAGAATATTTAATAAAAAAAAGAAGCAAAAATCAGAGCACAACCTTCAACAACACACGACACAGTCTGAGAGGTGCTTTTCTTTTAAATGCTAATATTAGAAAAGTGTTGAAGTTGCAGACATGTATCTTGCTCTTGGCCTAAATGGAATTGCTGTGTGTAACTTTGACTTAACATGATACGGTGTTAATTTCTTGCCACCATTACCATCTGTTCAGTCCACTGTAAGGCAGCTGTTTGCTTCTCCCTCCGTCAAGTCTTCAGTTTCCTCCAACACCAGATTGACGGACCTGCAGCCAATGGAGGGTAGCCGCCCGCCCACCCGCAGTGGACATGCTAGCCCTGTGAGGTTATATACCCGCCATATGACACCCTCTCGCTCCAGTCACAGTGTTGAATCATATAACACAGCCAGGTGTGTGTGCCATTTTGAGGTCAAGGGTCAGTCTAGTACTAATGACCACGCCTGGCCATCCTCCATTAAAAGACAGGCCATATGAAGTGCAGCTTGGTGCCTCTGGTAATTCCTCATATGCACTGATTTGTTTCTGCTGAGTCTCATTCATTATCAATGCTTTCTGCCCTTTTCATAATCCAAAATCAAATGTAACCCTGTCAGATGTGGGATTATTGATGCTGTTATTTAATGACTGTCAGGATCTGTAACGTTTATTTGTGATCTACAGTCTACGTATGTGGAGAGCTCGTACTGGGAAACATGCACTATATTTACAGTCTGATTTGATTTCACCGAGCCTGGAATAAAGGCTGTCATAAATTACAGGAATTTCATGGAACGAGTGAAGCTTTATAAATTCCCCGCTGGGAGGAGGGACAAAGAGGCGGCGGAGGAGGCTGTGCTCTGAATGGGCGATCTGTATGCAACTTCGGTTGGAGACGACATCCTCGACACATGGCACGAGCTCAGAGACATTGCTTAGAACGTGGCTGGCTTGTCATGGAAGGCGGCTCACTCTGCTCTCTGCTAGTTTCAGCCTGCATGCCCTCCTCTTTCAGCTCTTTGTGCAGATAAGGATTGCTAATGGTATTTTTAGGAAGGAAGTGCTTGGTGTTACTAGTGCAAATTCCTGGATTTATTTATCCCCCACATGTCTTTTGGTAAGCGGGACTATGGTTAATTCAAACCAACAGCACTAATGATGCACTGCCAATATCTTCTGTGCATGCACCGGGCCTGCACATCCTGTATGTCTCAATGAGATGGATCTGTCTGCCTCCCTTTGGTGCAGAACCGTGGGACTAATTGAATTACACCTCCCCCTCTCCTTAGCTTCTCAGTCCCATGGGCGAGCACAACTAATCATTTGGAATCTCTGTTCCTCAGAAATGAGGAAGGGCGGCTGTCTCAGCGGTTATGCTATGAGTAGCCAGCTGTATAGCGTCTGTCGTTTACTCTGCCATAACATCTCCATGGCTACCTTAGGTTAGGATGTCGTCACTCCAGAAGGTTCTTGACCTGCTGACCTCTAAAGGCTGTGGTGCCGCCACAGCTGGTGCCCAGATGTACCCTACGAAGCTGCGTTGCTCGCTAATGAAAGAGAAGTCCAGTTTAAGAAGTTGGGTGATGACTCTTTCCCAGATCACAATAATTAAATTTAATGAAGTATAATAGTAAATGTTACCTCACTTTGCACATTTATTAGACTTTATTATGTCGGTATAGTAAGGTGAAATGCTTTGCTTTGGGTTCTGCGTTTTGTTTAAGTCTGTATGTAGTTTAAATGTAACAGTTTTAGGATGTTATTGAGTGAAATATTGTGGGCAAGTTACTGAGATAAAGAACCTTTCCCTGCCCTATGAGAGGAGTTCGCTAAAGCTCAAAAGCGTTAAATGTCAAACCTGCCAGAAATCCTAAGCTTACAGCTTAATAATGTGTCAAAGGGTGCAGTGAAGATTAACAGTGAAACCAATTAAACCCAGTTTACTCAAGTGCACTGGCTGATGTAAAGCATTGTTACCAACATCCACAATGCAATTTATATCCAGTATCATGAAACTGATGTATCATGTGTAGAGCGCAAACAGCACATGAGAAATTAACACACTGAGTGCAGGGGAAATAAAATTACAATTGATTTTTGTGTAATGTATGCCTCATGGTCATCGCTGGAGGTCATACTTTACCTGCATGTTTGTTTACAGTAAATTGATTTTCTAATTGCTCCACTTTTTGTCACAGTATTCATACAATGAAAAATCTTATATAAGCTTAGAAAATCAGACTCTAATATTATTTCATGCATTAAATCTGTATCTGAACAGTAAATTGCTACAGCAAAGAAAGTATGCTGTACAAGAACTACCCCTCCTTCTTGCCCTCTGTCAAGCGCTGGTAAAGCTTTGGTGAAACACTGGACATTTGGGGTCCCTATCATCTGCCATTATGAATCCCTCCGTCTGTCTGTCGCGCTTTCGTTGTCGCACTTTCATAAATCAGATTTACAGCTACATCTGTAGCGCCCATGCTAATGAAGTAACACCCAGTGCAGAGACACAGCATTGATTTCATTTCCTGCCTCTCTGGCTGCTCCCTGGGTAGCTAGATGGAGATTACACGACAATGTCGTATAAAAGGAGAGATTAAAGAATCTGTATCCAACCGGAGTGTTACAGCTGTGTGCTCAGCCTCACAATTAGATGCAGAAGTTTAAGAGAGAGCAGCAGAGATGGCGCTCGGTACCACAGGCTTCCTCTCTTTTTCCTACAGATCTTTGGAGCGTAACTTTTTGTCTTGTTAACCCGAGCTGGATGTGGAGGTTGGCAGGTCCTTTTCATCCCCACACATCTCTGCCAATGAATTGGATGATGCTGCCCCTGTCAGAAATCTGCGGAGAGGCAACTATGAAATGGATGGGTTGTCCAGTTATTAGAGAACAGAGGAGGGCACAATTTATTGCCTGTCTGCGTGCATGCTTGCCTGACTTTTTACTCATGTACTCACCCAGTCTGTCTGCCGGTCTGTCTTACCAGTGGCAAAATGACAAAAAAAGGGCCAAAACGAGTGTGAACATGGCTGTTTACGAATGTTTGCTGCTGTAACAAACAAGTTTGAGTATCTAAGCTCTCTGTTGGTAGTTTGTTATCTCACAAAAGCTAAGATATCATCTTGTTAACTGCATAGCATATCCTTTTTATGGTTGGATTATTACAAGCATAAACTGCAGATTTTAGCTTGACAACCATCAGGAACACGCTGTGTTGTTCATCGAGAGCAATATGTGACAGTCCGATGCTGAAGCCACTTTTTAATTTATCTGCCCACAGGATATTAAATGCAAACATTATTTGGTTCCAGCTTCCAAGTATGAGGGATCACTTGTTATTAAGTATTTTATAACCCTTTAAATTAAATATCTTTGAATGAATGAACAAGCATTTAAAGACATCACCTTGAGCATTGTCTTGTTTTTCTTACAGTGTTAGAGAACATTCGGACTGTCAATACATTGGATTGTCTGCAAAAAAATCATTAACCGTTATGTGGCTCTTTCAGTTGAAAAGACTTCTTAACTTTGTATTTCCCCTCAATGTATGCCGAAGATATGTCTTTTTAAATGCATCATTTTGTTCTACATTCCTTTAGCACACAGCAAATGAGACATGAAGCATCAGCATCCCAGTTCAGATTCATTCGTTCAATCAAGTTTGGAGCAGATTCGTGAGATGCCTTAAGTATATTTCTATGTTAAGGCACTGAAAACAATTGAAGCCTTTAAAAAGGAAAGAAAGAAAACCCTTCACTCTCATGCTTCTAGCACATTACTGGGTTTAAGCATTGCAAATGCTTTAAGGTTTTTTTTTTGAAACTGCCATCTTCTATGAATAATCACAGTGAGAGATGTCATTACGCCTGTCTCGCAGCAACGCACTGCTCAATTTGGGAACTGTACTGTTTCAACTTGTGTAGTTTCAACCCTTAACCCTCTAAACTGTTTTTTTTTTTAAATATGTGCTGATGTTTGAAGGACTCACAGCAAAATTGTCAGTCTGAGTTTGCCTCCTGACTTACAATACAACTAAACAGTCCTCATTATAATCACCTTTTTTAAAAAAGAGGTTAGAAACAGTGAAAAATAACACTTTTAGTTCAGATTCATTTGCATTTCCCCAAACTGTTGTTGAACTGATGCTGTTCCTCACAATGTCTGTGCCTCTGCTGCCTCACTTGGGTTACAAGCTGACAGATGACTCCTCTAATTTGTTGTCTTAATGTTTGCATTTTTAATTGTCAGATAACAACTTACCTTTATTGTGTTTTCAGTGGTGGAGAATCTAAAATGCTTTACCTCTCGTTTGCTTCGTTTCTTCAACATGGCATGTATTTCTTCTCCATTTTGTGTCAGGAAAGAGAACCTGTATAGCCCCACAATAATCTTATCTACCATGTGAAAGATTCAAGCAACAGTGTGCTTTCTGATTTTCCCCACATTTGAATACAAGGCCAGGCCTGTTGCACTTATTAATTTGAAATTTAAATTTGTAATAATTTTTCACATTCAAATGGAAGCAAACTTTATGCCATTTCATTACCGTTTTTTAAAGGTTTTCAAAGATAATATTTTGAACAAAGGAGCGGAAAAAATTCATGCTGGAGCCTAGTTTTAATTTATTAAATACTAACTTAATTGATTCCCAAGGGGTGAAAACTTACTTGAAATGATAATGATAATTGGTTTGGTTGATAATGCCCAGATGTTCCTGAGAGTACATCAAGAGACAAGCAGTTGTTAGGCTTTTTAACGAGGACATCATCTGTTATGGTGATAAATAGTATGCACAGTATAGTATTAGATGGTGCTTTGATGTCAATAATTAAAAGAGTTTTTAAATTTGAGTTTGACGTCCTTTTTCTTTGTTTTTGCTTGACGTTATGTCTATTTGGAATTCAAACCCAAACGCTCTCTCTATTTCAAATGATTGCAACATTTGGTTCGGCACTATTGCTGCTTTTCCAATTAACGATAAATTGCCAAAGCTTTTATTTGAATAGGCTTTTGATAATAATAAGTGTAGGTGTTGTGTTTTGTGTAGATAATAAAATGTTATTATAGTTACTCAAAAAGCAGCATTAATAAGAATTCAAGTTATTAGCTGGCTGAATGCCCCCACTTAACTAATTAGAAGTCTGTGTCAGCATTAATGAGTTGTGTGCTATGGCGGCAGATTTCATCCAGGCAATTAGTGAATCGCAGAAAGCATGACACTCCACGGCAAAATGCTGAGCTATACAGTAACTTGGTCACTCATAACAGACAGCAAGCAGCAAAACTCAGCCCCTATAATGACCTCTGTTGTACAGACTGTTACAATCAGCCACATTAAATGATGTATGAAATGATATGATGAAGTGTAAAGTCCGGTTTGCGGTGTGTGTGGTGGGAGAATCTGGGTAACACTACAGCAATTAACCTGCCACAGCCAGAAATCAGGAGCAGATGATGAGAATAAGCTATGAAAGAGACTTTTATAGTCCGCAACATCAAAGTCACATTCAGTTATGTGAAGTATTTGGACCTTTGAATGAGCTGCTCACAGCTCACAGTTCAAAAAGGTCGACATCTGAGACAGATGTTTTCTGTGAAGCAATATTAAAGAGTTATTAGGGAAATGTTTTTTGTCAAATCCCTTTTTTTTCTGCATGTCCTAAAATATGTCCTGTACTGTTGTGCTTTGAGCCAAATGCTAAATGTGACACAGTGACAACGCTAACCTGCTGATTGTTTTCAGGTGTGATGTTTGTTGTGGCCACAGTCATGTTTTGCATTTTTTTATGCAGTATTTTATCAACACTAAAAATGAATTACAGCCGAGGCTGATGGAAACGCCTGTAGGCATTTGCAAATATTTTGTCTACAACTAATGGACTATTGGAAAAAAAAACAACAACAATTTTGATCCCATGATGGCACTAGATGAAAAAGTCTGGCCATAACTGAAGTAATCATGATTCATAATCTGGGGATATTTTAGTCTGGACCAAAATGTTGGATCAACAGACCAATTTCCCTTGAGCAGTGTTTCCCAAACTTTTCAGCTTGAGACGGTAAGACAAATTAGCTGTTTCCAAAATCGAACAAAATTATGATAAATTGCCATAACAGCTACATTGAGACATAAAATACGGATTAAAAAAAGCACAAAAAATGAATACGAAGTGTGATTGCTTCATTTTAAGTATGTAACAGTAATAATAATATTTCCTGAGTGAATTATTAAGTTTCTTAATATTTCTTAAGTGGGTACAAAAAATGTTCTCCTTTTTTGTACAGCATAACAATATCTGAGCTGAAAAACATGTCCTGTCTGACAAACACCCAAAACATGCTCTTCAAAAGGGTCTGTGATCCCTTTTGGTCCCTGAACCTCAGTTTGGGAAGCACTGCTTATTAGCCATGCAACTAGCATGACTAAAAATAGAATTAAATAGATGACAATATGTTCTTCTTTTTTGTAAATGTCACCTGTCACATTTTATAATACTATATTTTATTTGTACACTCTATTTTCTGCATAGCATATACAGAGCCTAATAGTCAAATTGGTTCCAAACTGTTTCTCAGACAGAAATGATAAGACTGTCTCTCCTTATAATTGAATTTCTTTGGCTGAATAGCGTTAGTCAGAGAAAGCTAAATGATGTTTACTGAACGCCATGAGGTTTTTAATAGTTTTGCAAACTATAGTGTCTTTCAAGCGAGCCTGTTCCTGCAAACCAATGTATTGAATATAGATGAAAGTTTGTTAATTAAGGAAACGCTGAGGTATAAGTGGGTATTGTGATGCAAAGTGTACGTTGACTGCAAATGGGCCCGTAATGGTCCCGTTTTTTTTCCGCTGAAGTCGTAATCTTGGAGGTAGAATGTCTTTTTTTTTCTGCAAACATCATTACTTTGTGGAATCTGCACTGTTCACCAGGGAACCTTTCCGTTCTCCTGGAAAAACATGTCCTTTACCGATCACCGGGTGGACTTTAGGTAAATACAGAGAAAAGCTTTCTTTTTTCTGTATTTCTTCCTTTTTTGTTTTTTTGAAAGGGGCCTGAGTTTCAGTGACCTCAAGCTGTCACATGCTGGCTTTGGTTTAGTGTTACAGTTGAGGTACACAAACTCTAAACTGATAGTGTTTTTGTTTCCTCGTTTGGAAGAGAAAGGAGAATAAACCTGCAGAGCTGTGACAGAGTGATTACTGTAATTCAGGGGTTGCAGCATTCCTCCACACTGATGAGAGATTTGTAGATTCAGTCAGAATTCTTGTTAGCATCAATCAAACCCCATTTTCCTCTAATAGCCCCTTCAGGAAGCACTATGTGTAGCTTTATATATCCCATACCAAGACTGACTGCGCTCTTGACTAAATTATTGCAGTTTCATTGATTTTAAATCAGCACAGGGTAAGTGGTAAAAATGTATTTTCTTCAAGGACAAGATCCTCTCACAGTTTCTGTCGATTTGAGAAAAGAACTGTTGTTACATTTGACTTGTCCTTCACCAAATGCTCTGTCTTTGACAAGCAGGGAAACAGACTTAATTACACTGGGATTGCAGGGAGCAAATAACTGCCCTCGTAAAATATAGTTTTGTCACTAAAACATCTAAATGACCTGCCCAGGTTCCCAGATGGATGATGGTGCAGTTTGTTTGCTGAACTTGGGTAAAATCCTTGGTATCAGGATTACTTTGTACATTTTGTAAAAACTCTATTTGACATAAAATGTGAAATATCTATGTGACATAAAAACCTCCCAAATTGCTACTAAAAATCTATCATCATTTTTGCAAAGTTGATGCTGTATGCACATTGATTCAAAAAATGACAAGTGGTCCTTCAGCTTCTACTGTTCCTGCGTTCTTGGTGAAGTATCTTCTTGTGTTTTTGTTGAAGCATTGGGGTTAAATATGGGCTCTTTTAATTAAGTTTTCTTTTATCAGCTGCATAAATATTGAATTATTGTAATGCTCCTTGGACAAAAAATTATACAAATTTAATAATAAGCCTAAAAAATGAAAGAAATTAAGAAACCACCGAATGGGTTTTTTTTAATAACATAAAATGTAGTTTTAGAGCAAAGCTTAATTTCTGTCAAACATGTTCTGCAAACTCATAAATTAGCCATTTGTTGCCAAACTTGCGAACCATAATGTTAATCTTTAATCTAACCCTGTTCCATTAGAGATGTTGTCCACATCCTGATAAACTGGTGATTGTGACATTTGATGACCCTGCAACTAGAGAGTCTGTTTATCACTTTGTACACTGGTGTTCAGTCTACATACACATTTATGAATATGCTATAATAAAGCAATTAATCATAATCAAGAGCTGCACCCAGCAATAGGAGACAGATATATAACAACTGCAGCTCACTCATTGTGTCTGCAGGGCAGACATACTCTCATGTTACATGGGCTAACATGCACCCTCTCGATGCTTTTGACACAAGCAAAAGGTGCAATAGCCTGACGGATGTTCATTAAAGTTTAAGAATAGATTAAACCTTTTCATCCCTATGTCATGTACTTGTGTTAATAGGGTGAAAATTTATGTTAAACAGATAGTAATACAAAAAGTCCCACCCGTGTGGAAATGCACAGGACTCATTCTAGAAACAGTATTTTGAATGATGTACTCTTCAATGTGCACTGGTAACTTTTTTTTTCTGGATATTCATTTATTCCTCAATAACTCAAGGTGTTGGATGCTTCTTGGTGTCTTTGTTGCTGAGTTTTGTCAGATTGTTTGAAATGACAAACACCTATTTCTGAACCAATAGACAGTTTTATAGAGCCGGGATCATTACTTCTGAGATTATATGACAAAGACGATCCAATGACAAAGCCTTAACATTTATTTTTATGCAGATTGAGAATGTTTTAAAGCTTGTGATTAAGAGTTGACACACACCGATTTAGGTATTTCTCACCTGTTTGTGAGAAAACTCAGTGTGACTGAATTGGCTGTGGGTTGTGTGGCGCTTAAATCAAACATCTGAGGGAAAAAAAGTATTTACTTTGTAATAAGTGAGACAAGTATTTGCTTCTTTTGCATAAATTTCACATTTCTTTTGCCTGGCATCATTTTCTCTTAGAGACCCTTTAAACTTGCACCACATCGGGCCAAATTGCAGTATCCTGTTCTAATCCATTACCCGAATGATTTATATAGTCAATGAGCCATCTAGCGATGCTGGGTTTGAGCCTGGTGATGAGCTTTGCATTCGGCTGCCAATGAGAGTGAGTGCAGTGTGTTTTTCTGCATCCACATTAAATGTTGTGCATCCAACAGTCTCTAAGCTCATTACAGTAATCAGGTTAAAAAGAGGGGAACCAGGGAGCGCTTGGCCTGCAGCATGTTTCCGCTGGACTTCCCCAGTGAGACGGAGAACCTCTCACACAGGCTCCGGCTGAGCTACTGGGACCCGGCCCTGCAGACGTCTGCATCTAATGATTGGCTCCCGCTGCTTCTGTTTGTATGAAACCCACACTGGGGCATTCAACTGCACCCATGCTGTCATAATGACCAGCTTGTAATTGTAAAGCCCTTCTGATACACAGCCATTCTTCTGTAAGTTTCTAATCCATTTATTGTGGTTCACACTGACACATTCGGTATATAGCAAATCCCGCTTTTTGCAATTTACTGTGTTTTTTTTACAAAGATGAAGCATAAACAGTGAGGCGCAGATGAAAAACAGATGAGTCTTGAGTTTATCTTGACAAAACTGCAGAATTACCGTGGGGAAACTGCAAAGAATGGTGACTGAATTTACAAATGTAGCATGACTGTGTATGCAAGAGGTCAATTGTCACTTTTGGTTTTGCAGCTTATATTTTGCTTAGTTGCAAAGGCTGTGCTTCAGCAGTAATAATAGTGTCTGTCCAGCATTATGCTTTATTCCTCTCCTCTTTTTAGTCCTTGAGTAAAATGTTGTCATGAGAAATTGCAGAAAAAGTTCAGTAAAAGTGATTCAGACACACTTCAACTGAAAATTGACAGCTTTTCTCTTTAAGCACTGACTCTGTGAGGCTGTTAAAGAAACTTCAGTGACCATCTTAAGAACCAATAATGAAAGTCAGAGCCCCTCATTCACTGGTTTCCTCAGTGATCTGCACTGCTCAGAAAAGGCCCTATTTTTTTTTGCTTCGGAGCTGACAGAAGCCACCTGACCTGGGAATTACCCAAAAGCAGGGTTGCCATGGCAACCAGCAGATGTGGAGCATGAAATAGTGAGCCTGCGAGTCCTTAACTAAGCATGGCAGCATCCCTCGCATGCTCCACTCCATATCGAGTGGCTCCTCTATCTCAGTATAAGTCCAGCCGCAAGATGCGTCCAGAGGTGTGTCGCCGTGTTTCCCATCAGTCCCTTCAGCTCTGAGCTGGAAGCATGCGCACAAACAATTTCAAGTAGTCAGCATGGTTCTCGTCAATTGGCCCTGTTGCACAATATGCTGGGGGCACGCATGCTGAGTGTGGGTGAGCAGTTAGTCGACCAGATGTTTATGAGGCGGACTTCAGCCAGAGATGTTTGTTCTCAGTAATCAGGAACACTTGGACAAAGTTTAGGCGTTGAAATCAAGACAGATGGGAAACTGGTGTGAGAAATCATCTGATGGCTGAAGACTTCCACAACATAAAATTTATGTCTCCCTGTGTTGAAGTTATATTTAGTTATATTTAACGTCCTAACAAGATATCAGGGGTCAAAAATTGTTGGTTTAATTGGTAAATTTTAAGACTTTTTTTTTGTTTTTTTTTAGTATATTCAGAAATTAGTACGTTTGCTCTGAATGAAGTAAAAAATTCATCAAGGCTTTTCCCTCGACTACTTTGGGAAAAACAAGAGTAGTTGACACTTGAGGAGTTTATATGCAAAACCAGACGAAAGCCTTTCTTAAAATGAATAAACCAGTCTGATTGTTATTCCCTTAGGTACACAATAAGAAAAATGTGATTTATAAAGTTTAAAAAAATTTAAAAAAAAAAAAACAACACAACACCAGTTTGATTAATATTCCCAGGAATGCACAAAAATAAAACATGATTCTAGAAAACAAATATGAAAGGAGATATCTGTTTTTTGCAAATGAACTTTTGAACCTCAAAATCAGGATACATTTATGTTTGCCTAAAGTGTTTCTCCTCCTTTCAGTGTCTGAGAGGTCTTTCCTATAAAGATTGAATACTATGAATATTTTCATTCTGTTCAATAACCTGAAATTTATTACTTTCTCAGGAGGATATGCCTATCTAAATAGGCTCGCATAAATGAGGAAGTATTTATTTTATATTGCACCTCTCCTCACTGGGGGATTGTAGAAGTAGAATTTGCCAAAAAAAAAAAAAAAAAAAACAATCTGGTCAAAACATGTTTGTCTCTGAAAGTTTGTTCAAAAAAACTCTTCCAATTTATCTGCAATCTGCTTGCTTGCAGCCTCCACTTGAAGACCTTTCTGAAGTGCACAGTGTTTGTCAGAGGGAAAGTTGTTGTGTACGCCTTCTCTGGCCAGTTTAAACATTTGATTCTCCAGTGCTTTTAGTCCTCGCTGAGAGAAAAACAAAGCTGCGAGGAGTCACACAATGATACTGTGTTTGGAATGTACTCTCAAGTTAGCTGAATAATGGAGCTGGTTCGTTCGGGGCCTTGCACAGTTTGCTTTCAACTTTCATTGTTCGCTCTAGATGTTGACAAACCATTCATCATTTTGGGAGGGACCACACTCTAGAAGGTTGCTCGGTTAATTGGGTAAAGGGGAAAAGTTCTTGCGAAATGTCCTGTGTATAGTCTGCGTCTTTGTATATGTATGTCTTCTTGACTATCACTGTGGGGATCAGTGCAACAGTATGCAAGATAAGAGACAGCTTCTCACTCTCACAGTGCAGCTCCCCATTCAAAAAGTTACATTATGATTCTCTGCAGGACCTTCAACAAAGCAGTGAAGCTGAAGTTACACTTTAACAAATAGATTTTTTAAAAATTTTTCAGACACTTTCTATCAAAGTTAATCAAAGTCAACTGCCCTAATCTCTCCCTGCTTAACACGTCCATGTACTTGTGGCAGGAGAGCTGAGAGGTCCTCTGAATGAAACAGAGGTCGCATTGTGATGTGCAAAGATAAAGCAGCCCTTAACATTGTCAGAGCTCTCTCTCTCTCTCTCTCCCTCTGTGACCCTGTGTGCTTGACATTTAAAAGCTGACTTTAGCTGAAATGCGGCCACTGCAGAGCGTGCCCTCACATCCAGATGACCCTGGAAGCAGTTGCAGCCGTGCACCGGAGAGCAGAGTGGATGTGGCTGCTGCTGCTGCTGCTGCTGCTGCTGCTTCTGCTGTCTGCTGCTGTCTGCTGCTGTCCAGCCTTATATGTCCAGGAAAAGGTGGGCACAGCAGCAGCAGCCATGGCAACCGTGGGCAGAGTTGCTGATCTGGAAACAATGGGCCAACAACATAGCCTCTCCCTGAACCTCCTCCCATGCAACAACATGGTTTCACTCACCCTCAACAGAGGATTTCATTGTAACAGTGACCACCTTGATACGGTTATAGATTTACAATGTCGGTAAGTGCTTCCTTGTCTAGTGCTCCACTAAGCTCTCTAAGAGCACAAGACACTGTGCAGGAGAAACTAATAGGAACTGCACTTCACGGCTTAAGTGATATGTCTTCTCGTAGTGTTCTTAGCTAAATGTTTGGTTTGCTTAAAGAGCCAGAGCAGTGAATCTCCGCCTTTGGGTGAAAGGTTTCTTCCTTTACAGCATGCCAGAGGATGTAAAATGCTGATAGAGTCCCTCGGTGTATCACTCTTTGGAGAGAAGCCAGTGTATGTTCCGTCCCACTGCTCTTGATACTGTAATCAGCATGCAAGCGGTAGTAGGCAGTCGGCCTCTGAAGTATGAGAGAGAGGCTCGGTGCTGGGGAGACAGACCGAAGATTGGAGTTGCCTGATTTACGGGACATGACACTCCAGACAGAATATACTGATCCTGCTAGCCAGAGGTGTGAGAGCGTCGACTAATTCTCCCGCTCAGAATCTATTGCAGGATGATCTGTTTTGAATATTAAAGCCAATAAATGATTTTGACATTTTTTGGCATTTATATGTACGGTATGTGTGTTGTCTTCTTCACAAACTACCACCTTCACCTCACCCTCCACCCATTTCACTCTATCTAAGGCAACAAAGCCCTACATGATCCGCCACTCAATTATTAAAAGATCGTGTTGTCCGTTTCTCACATGTTTTGTCAGACTCTCAATAACTTAATGTTTGGCAGTCGGCTCTCGCAAGCTGCCGACTTTCATGAGGAAAGGGCTGCATGAGTTGGATTGTGTTGTGTACTGCCGAGAGACAGATCAGCATTGAGATACTGAGAGCTGGGTTGGCATCTTAATTGTGACCTTTGTCGTCGTGATGCAATGATTTCACGAGAGGAGTCTGCCTTGTACTTGCATATTCTTGCGCTAATTACTATCACATCTGAGGAGTCTTTTTGATGCTCCTTAAACTGGCTGTTCCTGTCTGTCTACATTTGATTATATAGCATCTCAATTATGTCGTGCTGTATTGGTGCCACATCCACATTGCATAGTGTTGGGGAGAAGAGAAACAGAAGGCTCATTACTGCAGTCTCCCTGTTGGTTTGAGTGACATGACTGAAGGAATCTATAGAGGGATGCTTGTCTTTGATTGGGTTTGATTTTGCATCCACTCGGATATTTTCTGTTATGAGTAGGTTGCACTGGAAACTCACTAGATTTCAGTACATTAATATTTTGATGCATATCAGCTTCGTCCTTTTTATTCGGCATGCATCTGAACTTTGCTTGATTTACTGTGACAGCATCGTTTTACACATTTAGCATCTGTTGCCTTCCATGCATATTCTATGAGCGAAGGAGAGGTCGATAGCCACATGTGTAACGTGAGATTTTTCTGAAATCACCTATCAGCTACTGAGATATGGATCGAGGAACCATGAGGATGCAATGACACTAAATTAAAAATAGTAATGAAATGAAATTAAATAATTACAAGAGAACCTCAGCTAGTAAATGATAACTAAGAGGCACATTTAATGAGTAAACGCAGCCTCTTTGTTTCATGTTGTAAACAGGACCGATAACTCCATCTATTCATCGTTATGCAACTATTGTTGACTATATTTCTGTCTAAAAACTTTTTTTTTTAATGAAATAATTTTGCACAGTTGGTTTTCGCCCATGTTTGATGTCTGCGGCACATACATAAAACAAGCATGTGTAAATCTTTTTTTCACCACCTCAACATTTCTTTAATATTCATTCACAAATCTGCATTTGAAAGGCGGGTTCATTTCCATGTTAAACTCTCCCTCACAAATCAAGTGAACCTCAGTAAATACAGCAGAATGTGCAGTCACCGCACTTTATCATATCTCCTCCTGTGATTTGTGTCACCCAGCCGTATGCATAAAGGAGCTGAGCTCACATCTCTAAAAGCACACAGGTTGCATCTCGGATGACAGGCGAACTGTGCTTCCAGGTCGGTTTCTCATTTGATAAACAACACGCATTTCTATAGATGCAAAATGCATCAGCGAGTGGGAAGAGAAGCCTGAATAAATCTTATCTATGTGCAAGTGCCAAAACTCTCAATCACCTCAGATTGTGCAGGAGTTCTTTTGAAAACTGGTTGAAATGAAGCTGTCCTTCTGTTTAACAAGGACGCTGCGAACAACAGCCCCTTCTGCATGCTGTCAATCACCTGTCTATACTGGGACTCTGGCCCCTGAATCAGAAGTTACAGCACACCAGCCCATAATGCACTGAGGCAACACATGTCACAGAGTTTATGCTCTACACAAACTTAATACACTTTATGCTAAACTGGATTTAGTTATAAATGCAAAATATAGATTATTTAGCAAAACCTAGAAATCTGTTGCATTCTGCCAGTATGAAACCGTATCGTGGATAAAATTATGGGGGAAAAAATCTTTGATGCTCAAACTTACTGTGGTATGTTTAGATTCAACTTTCCATATGGTGTAAAATGAAGTGCATGATGGACCTGTGTGGGTTGAGTAGTTAAGACTGCTTGACAAGCACCTGTTATGTCTTTTATTCTAATGATAATCATAAATATAATGCAATAAAATGCTATTACATTCCTAAAATATTTTATGCATTACATGAATTTGTAAAAACAAAAATCACAGTGTGGGTTTAAAATGTGGGAGGATTTGTGGGGCAAACTTCATTACTGGAGAGAACATTTGATGCCACACTGACCTTTTTGAAAGACATAAACCGAACAGTGTTTCTGATACTAGTTACTATTACTCACTGCTTTTCATACTTCTCTAATACCTCATTTAGTTGGAATGTGTCTGTTTTTAGCAAACTATTCTTCAGACTCATATTATTTTTAAGTCCAAAATACCAAACTCTTGACACCAAACGTGTTCCTTGTTTCATATCATTACATCACATAGTCTGGCAGAATTATCAGACATAAATTAGATGTGGGCCAGCAGACCAGAGGCCGCATACTGTAAATGCTCTTCAAGAGATTTATGGCCAAAAATGTGGTTAATAATGATAATGAAATCATCATGGGCTCAGTCTTTTGTTGTTTTGGGCTGATTTACGTCCATCGGTGTTGAAACAAATATGGTTGAGCAACATCCGTCTGGGCACACCGTTAACCGCCACTCCCACTAAGGGACAAATTCAGACACCCGCAGTCGGTGTACTGACCGACTGACTGACTGACTGACTGACTGGCCAACTGACTGATTGATAGAGTTCATTGGCTGACTGACTGCAGCTGCTGGGTGGAGCTCTCCTCCTCCAGTAATTGTTTCTGTCTCCATCTGCTAGGAAGCCCATTCTTCACATCTCTAAATGAGGAATGAGGGATGACGCATATCGATAACTTCTATGTTGCAAGCGTCATTGTATTGAGTCCAGGACTGTTGCACAATCTAAAGCAGTAACATCTCAATAATAGTGATGTGATTTAACTGAGCCAAGTACATTCTATATTCACACACTGTCTTGTTTTCCTAAAGGATCAGCTGTCTAATCTTCAAGGAATACAATAGAAGAGTTAATAGATGGAAAGAATAGGTGTAGGTGATGTAGGTGAATGCAGTTGCCTTTTTTTTAAGAAGAAACAGCTACATTTATGGCTCTACCTCTGCAGTGGATGCTTTTGAATCGGTGCTGCTGGAGGACGCTCTACTTCCCTGGATATTTTTAGTGTAAGAGGAGCAGCTCTCTCCCTCCCCGCGACAAGGGCAAGATTCATAATTTCTGTCAGTATCTATACCCTCAAATTGCATTACAGCAGAGTGTGTCGCCCAGGAGCGAGGCCTGTAGTCCGGAGAGCGGGTCACAGCAGCAAAGAATCATTTTTAATATATAAGTCAGTGTAACTGTGAGTGGCTCTAAATTTAGAGCACGGGTTTGATGCTTTTTTTAATGTTTTTGAGGTGGGAATTTGTTATCTCAGCAACCACTGCTTGACTAACTCTCTATTAAGTGAAATAATTCCATGCAAGCCACTTATAATATGACAGCTTGTTCATAATAATCCTGGTGAACTTAAAATAGCAAGGGTCAGTTCTGCTTCACGATAACGTCCGGTGATTGCTCTGTTCTGCTGGAGCAAGGATTAATTAATTTATGAAACGGATGGAGGAAGTGATAAGGGTCGAGGCGAAAGCCTTTGACTTATTAATTATTGCAATTGCATTCAGGTGGACTCCCGATTCAGTCCATGTTCTTTGCAAGGAAATGAGCACAAGGACATCTTGATTAAAAAGAAGAATATCGTCTCTGCAAGGAATAAGAAACCAGGCATTTGGAAATGCTACGTGTAACAGAGGGCAAGATTTTTTTTTTAATCTACCCTCTAAAAAGAAGATTCAATGATAGGGAAAACTATAATAATTATATTTTTACACCCTCTTAACCTTCAGAAAAAGTAGCCCTGCTCCATGCATCATTCTTTTTGACAGCTTACAAATAATTGACTTTTTGCATCAGGGTACCATGATCATATTCTCCTCATGTTGTTATTGTAGCGAAGGCAGGCTGACAGAATGATGCCTCAGTGGCCCCATGTGCTACGGTGCTTAGCATACAGCCCTGGGCTGTTAAATATATGTATAATAATCTGCTATGTGTTAGCTGTAAATCAAGCATGCCTCACGCTCCTACACACACACTCAAAGATGTATTTATGATGGTTGATGAATGCCTGCCTCTTGCATACTTTTTGGCCTCTGGTTTAACAAAATTCAAGTTAAAATGTGATATGCTTAAAATGAGCCAAGAATATAAAAACAGCTCACATCTAGTGCATGTAACACACCTGACCTTGACACATTTCTCCATTGTGTCGAGTTAAACAGAAATGTAGTTTCTTGGTTGCAGGGATGGTGGATTTGAATACTCAAATGATCCAAACAACAACCCCCATTTGCTGCTGTGTGACCTGCCATTGGACCGTCCTGTGTTCCAGGAAAACATAATGGTCTCCAGAGACAAACCGTGAACTTGCAGGACACTGACCTTGCTGGTCGAGGCAGGGATTAAAGGCTGATGTTGGGCTCAGAGTGTCAGTGCAGGATGTAAGGAGGAAAGAAAAGGAGGTGTGGTGTGCAGCAGTTTAGCCAATTAGCATTTTCTCAATGCACACATGCTCTAATCCTGCTGTTCTCAACAGTCGTGAGAACTGCTGATGTAAGGATTATGCTCAGCCCTCCTTTCAATGCCATTGCTTATATTAAACTATAGTAATGGTCCACCAGGCTGGAGATAATATGCTATGCTAAATGCCATTTTAGTGTATCTGGAGGTTACTGACGGCTGCAGCCACAGAATCTTCCTGCTGTTTTTCTGGCTATTTTATTTAAGCTTTAAGGGTTATTTCCAACTGCATCTCAGCTTGTTAAAATCTAATTGTCATCCTTTATAATAGAAGTGTTTGTTTTAGAGCCGCTATTCTAATCTACCTTTTGTCCCAGGGGGGCTGTTTTTACACTCACAACAATCGCTGCTGATCGTGTGAGGAAGATGAGAGATGTTTGCATCTGCAATTCTGTTTCTGTTCGCACATGCAAATGCTGCTTAAGCAGAAAGAATCTACAAGATCTTGTTTACCAGAAAACCATTACTATCTGTCCTGTTATTTCTAAGGAGCTGAGCTTGAAAATCATGCAACACTGTGTGGCTGTTGTTTATATTAGATGCTATAAGGATAAGGATTTATATACATGACAGATTAGTTAGTTTTCTGTCTAATTCAATCAAAGTGTCTTTCTGTTTATTCTTTTTTTTTCTCAGTGTTATGTTCAGGTCAAGAAGAATTCCTCACTGCTATAATAAGTAATGAGTGATTTCCTACAAATGTAATGTTAAGTGTTTGCACTATGTACTCCTTGATCTTCTGCATTTTCCTTTGTTTAGAGAACATATCTTGTATTTCACATAAGCACAATTTGATTTAGAAGACAATCACGCCCTGACATCTGGTCTAAATTACAGGGAGCAATTTTGTACATTATGAGTGACAAATACAGCACTGTACAGTAATTACTATTTGATTTTCGCATGAAAACATTCAGAGCAGCTGTAAAGCTCGTGTGTGCTCGTCACAGTTGGAAATCGCAGCAGAACCTCAGGTAGCCCAGACACATCGTTGTTTGTTATCCACTCTGCATGTCCCAAATCGCCATTTCCACACTGCATGAATAACACACTGGCATTTATTCCGGTACTGATGAAAATAAAACCCCACAAAATTAAAGCGCCCCTGTCCGGCGTTGCTGCATGGTGTCCTTGAAGGAATGTTATTCATTCTCATCCACTCCCTGTTCTGCTCTCAAGGGGTCTTTCTGCTTCAAATCTGTTTTTCTGTCAGAAACATTTGGATGACTGGTCCAAACAAACTGCTCAGGCCTGGACCGACACTGTTTGAGTTTCCTGTCGCGCCACCTCCTTCACTGCTGTGTGACAGACTGGTGCAGTAATCACAGCAGTTGTTGCTCTCGGGCTGCGCGCTGCTGCTGGTATTACAGACAGTCATTAGAGCCGTATCCTCTCCAGATGGCTCCTGCCTTCCCTGGTCTCTATTGAATTGTCCATGTTTAGACTCCCCAGCAAGCTGCTCTTTGCCCATTTTCATGTCTTAATATTTAGAGTAGTGAATAAATCTAATTCAGAGCAGGAGTCTTCTCCGATGGATCAGCGATTGTCACGGAGATAGTGTTCTGAAATTACATTTTTAGGTCTACCTGGTGATCTGGAAAAGGGTCATAAAACAAATAAGATTAAAAAGAAAGTGAGTTGCTCCTTGTCATTCCGCTCTCAGACGCGGATCCATCCATGCTTGTAAGCAGAGCTAATGAGAAGCCGGCTGCGTTGGAGTGTTTGCACGAGGATCCTAGTGTAAAATGTGCTGTCACACTACTGTAAGCTCAGGGATTATCATTATCCTCCTGAGTTTCATCATGTGCTTTCTGCAGTACTTACTCTCTGAAGTGGCTGATGCTACTCACAACAGATACAAAAGTGACTGTTGCTTTAGCAGCAGAGCGACAAACTTTGGCTCCTTTTTTTTTTTGCAGAGACCTGTCGCAAATCCTTAAAGAACTTGTGGAACAAACATTTTTATATGCACAATCTTTATATTTAGAATGTATCTGTGAGTGTGTGTCTGTGTGTAAGTGCGTGCGTGTGTGTGTGTGTGTGTCTGTGTGTGCTGCTTCCTGTGAGTGCACACTGTGAGCCTGCCGTGTTGTCAGTCTGCCGTCTCAAGCTGTTTTGTCTAAAGAAGAGAGTATCTGTGGAAGAGCTGGATGACAAAAACTCAGTGGGGCTCCTCTGCCAGCCTGCATAGAGGAGAGCTCATGCAGGGCCATTACCCCTTCCTCTTTGTGCTGGTCTTTCCCACTTTGTATGAAGGAAAACTTAGGGAAGGACTATTGAGGTGGAACACATGACCAGGCCAGAGCAGCAGTCACAGGAGGGCTCATTCACAACTTCATCATTACAGAAAATTCACTTCTCAGACTTTCTGTGTGCAGGCTCAATGAGGGGCCTGTGGATGAGCTGTGAATCGCGAGCACAAAAAAACTCTTTGTTTCCGAGTGCGGCTGAGATCTGAATCGTGTCAGTGTGACGATCTGAACTTTTGCCTTCATATCCAGCTGTGGAGAGAGATACCGAAAGTCTGTTGGTCCTGATGTAGAAGTTGGAGTATAGTAGAGCTGAAACTATCAGTCTCCTTGTTTGATTATGAAAAAATGTTTTTGAACTTGTCTTGATAATCAAATAAATTTCGGTTCCTTGCACTTTCTCAAATACAAACATGTGCTCTTTGCTTAGTCTTTTATCATATAGGTCTAAATATTTTAGTGTTTTGGACCACTAGTCAACAACATTTCAACAAGGGATTAAGATAATTTATTTTTCATTTGGATTTGTTATTTTTTAGTGTTTGGTTGCATGCTGAAACAAGATTTTGGCCTATAATGGGACCCTGATATTAGACATACACTGTGAAGAGTTGGGGACAACAGTCAACTGTTAATTCATAATAAAAATGAATTGTTGCTTCCCAAGAAAACAGGACCATCAGCATTTAGGAATTTGAATCATTGCAGACATGTTTTCATCCTTTTTTTTCAAAAGAGATGGACTGGTTTTATTTGTGTCACAGACTAATTCCTGTTCTTCATCTCGCAAAAAAGTTATAACCAGATTTTTGGTCTGAAATGTGTTTAAACGAAAAGCAGAGGGCTTCTTGGGTGTAGATGGTCCTACTTATCACAATCATCCCTCTCCAAGATGCAGCCAAGGTCAAGGAAGAGGAGAAAAGCTCAGCAGTATCAGTCTCATCTCTTTTTTTTTTTTTTGAATGTGAGAATCTCAGAATACCTGAACTGATTCACCCCTAATTGCAGGATGTGACAAAACACCCACTGATTTGTCTCACAGTGAAGTCTGCAGCTTCTGGGGGAGAGAGCAAGCCAGGAGAAGAGAGAATAATGATGTGGTGGTGGAATGTCATTTTCTGTGTTGTGACTCGGCTCCCGTTATTCTTGATGATTAGAGAGATTTGCTCTTATTTCCCTTTTTTTTTTTTTCTGCCCAAAGGTTACGTTGCTCACCTTTGTTCAGCTAAGTCTACAAACACTGCAATCAGGCAGGACCTTAACCCTTAAATATCAGAGCAGGGGGAGAGAGTGAGCAGCTGCTGAGGCAGGGTTATGGCACAACACGCTCTTAATTTCACAGGTGAAAATGTCCCCAAGGAGATAATTGCAAGGATTATGCTTCTGACACTCCCTCTTCACTCTGTCGAGCATCATTGTTTTATGCGAGGACATTTTAATAACAGCAGGTTGAGTCTGGTCATAACAAGGGCCATCTATTTTGGATATTAAGCAGGTGTATGACTTAACACACTCTGACCTACATCATGTCTTCATTTCTGTGTTTTCCAGGTGTGTAGGTCGCTGAGGCCGCTATACAACCTACCAAGATGGTGGCTTTGTCACTTAAGATCTGCGTACGGCAGTGCAACGTGGTGAAGACGATGCAGTTCGAGCCATCCACGCCTGTTTACGATGCATGCAGAATCATCAGAGAGAGAGTCCCGGAAGCTCAGACGGGACAAGGTAGGTGGATGACTGAGAAAATAAAATTTGCATAATGGGAATGTATGGGGCATCCACATTTGCATGCTGTGTCTCCCTTGCGTTTCAGCGTCAGATTATGGCCTCTTCCTGTCTGACGACGATCCCAGGAAAGGAATCTGGCTGGAGTCAGGAAGAACCCTGGATTACTACATGCTGCGAAATGGAGTAAGATTAAGTCACATAGTTTCGGGTGGAGAACTGTCAGTATTGCTTATCATCTCTTAAAGTGATTTACCTTCCATGTTCATGCCTCCCTGCTTGCTGGGAGTGAGTGCAGTTTACTGTCCGAAATGATCAGCTTGTGGTTGCCATTAAGCTTCCTGTTCTGTTTTTTTTTTAAGGATGTCTTGGAGTATAAGAAAAAACAAAGGCCACAAAAGATCAAAATGCTGGACGGTGCAGTGAAAACCATCATGGTGGATGACTCAAAAACAGTCGGAGAGCTGCTCGTCACCATATGCAGCAGAATAGGTAAGTGATAGTCTCCAAGCACGAATAATATGCAACTTGACAAGCTATCACATGAGGCTTGAATTATTGATTCTTTATTTTATTTTAGTTCCAAAACATACCACTTGACTTCATACCCAGTTGCATTATGTCACCGTGTTATTATGAGCTATGAAATTCATATTTTAATAGCAGCTTTTGTTAAGCACTTCAGAGTATTTGTGTACGCTTGATAAAGTCCTAATCACTTTTTGTGAGAGCGCAGTGGGCATGATTTATCAAGCTCAAACAAGCTTGTTTCTAATAAATGCTGAAGTGTTCTTCCTA
>JAUZTA010000028.1:14221833-14231922 GCA_034780835.1 Ctenochaetus striatus | reverse complement strand
GAGGTGTAGTTTGCAATAATAATCACGGCAATCCTTCTCCCCCCCCCCAACCCCCGCAGGTGAGCCCACAGAAACCGACTACACAGCGGTGGGCTGCGCCATCACCACCATCTCCTCCAACCTCACAGAAATGTCTAAGGGTGTCAAGCTGCTAGCGGCGTTAATGGACGATGAGGTGGGCAGCGGACACAAGCTCATGGGTGCTGCCAGGATGCTGGCAGGAGCTGTGTCAGATCTGCTGCGATCCGTTGAGCCTGCAGCCGCTGAGGTGAGACGGGCTGCTGATTATTGTTACTGACTTAGACTTCATCCTCCTCTGGAATCCCAGTAGCTACAAATCCACACACGGTGTTCAACTGCATGTTTTTTTTTCTTTTTATCGTTGTCCCAGAGAGGAGGATTTTTTGATACAGAAGTCTGTTTTAGATAATTCATAGGCCAGGCCTGTGTAATGAATGTGCTGATGTCATCCTGGACAGCCCAGACAGACGGTGCTGACTGCGGCAGGAAGCATTGGACAAGCCAGCGGGGACCTACTCCGTCACATGGGGGAGGGCGAGACCGATGAGAAGTTCCAGGTTGGACGCCACCCACTCACTGTTCCTATGACACTGCTGGCCAAACAGGAAGACACACATGGATTCTCAGCGCCCTTTTAAAAATGGAAATACACACTTAGGCAATCTTATCAGGCTTTTATTATTAGACTTTTATGGGGATTTTATGACAAAGTGTCAGGATGAAAACCTTTAGTAATAAAAAGACAACACGGTGTCTCAGATATCCATTTACACAAGCTTATCTGTAGCCTTTTCCTGTTTGCCTCATTTACCTTCCACATACACAACTTTTATTCCCCACGTCTTTATACCACTCGCTGTATTTTTAATCCCTGGAGAAGAGGTATCTTATCTTCATATTCTTGGTCTCATGCAGTTTAAGCCAATACTCTTTAACTATGTGAATATCAGTGTAGTTTCAAAGCAGTTTAATTTAAATAACTGGCAGCATGGTGGATTAGTGGTTATCAAGGGTCATCCCACAGCCGAAAGGTCCTGGGTTCAGTTCATGGCTGCAGAAAGTCTTGCAGTTTGAATGTTCTCCCCCTGCTTGCATGGATTTTTCCCTGATAAAAAAACACATGTACATAAGGTCAGGTCTCCTGTCAGACCGAGGCTGTAGCTCAGAGCTGGAGCTGTTCCTCTGGGACTGTACGGTGGTTGCCCACTGCTCCCCATGGATGGGTTAAATGGAGAAACCCAGTTTCATTATAACAATAAAGAATGCTTCTTCTATAATAACACAGATAAAAGTTAGTTTTCCCCTCCTAAAATTCCCAATCACTGTCTGCTTCTTGCTTTAGCTGTTTTTTACAGTGACTTAATAATTTGAATGTCTGCTATTCACACTATAAAAACTGACCTCAATGAGTAAAAACATTTACTTTTCTGGTCTCTTAAGTCACACGTGCGCAGCTGTGCTGTGTTTCAGTGAAGGACATTGATTAATATGTTGCAGGACATCCTGATGAATCTGGCCAAAGCAGTGGCCAATGCAGCTGCTATGTTAGTCCTGAAGGCCAAGAACGTGGCCCAGGTGGCCGAGGACACCATATTGCAGAACCGGGTGATCGCAGCTGCCACTCAGTGTGCCCTGTCCACCTCGCAGCTGGTTGCCTGCACCAAGGTACTGATCTAAAACTTGTTCATGTCAGTAGCAAAGTAAGTAAAGGACATACTATCATGCAGGATGTAATCCAGGCAGAATTTTTGACACTGGCCATTGTTTGTTATTTAAAATTTATAATGGAACAGTGTAATTTTGAACTTTTTCTTTTATCAAATACATTTTTGTGTCATATCTTGATTGAAATATGAAAATTTTAAGAAGCCTCTTGTAAACCGTCTGCGTTTCCGTTAATGCTTGCATGGTACAGGTTGTGAGCCCAACCATCAGCTCCCCGGTGTGTCAGGAGCAGCTTGTCGAGGCCGGGAAGCTGGTGGACCGCTCCGTGGAAACCTGTGTCAAGGCTTGCCGCTCGGCCAGCGACGATGGCGAGTTGCTGAAGCAAGTCGGGGCGGCAGCTGGTGTGGTGAGCCAGGCCCTGAGCGACCTGCTGCAGCATGTCCGCCACTACGCCAGCTGCGGGGAGCCCATCGGCCGTTACGACCAGGCCACCGATACCATCATGAATGTGACAGAAAACATTTTCACTTCCATGGGCGATGCCGGTGAGTTCAAAAAGAAGAGCTGAAGGCTGTTGAAGGTTGTGGGTGAAGTGCCCTTTAAAAAAAGATTTTATTTAAAGATGTTTGGTGTCTGTTCAGTTCAACTGTTTACTCACAATGAAAACCAAGTTGTAATAAATCAGAGGATCTTTAATGAATACCTACTTTTACTTGACTCGTTCTCATGTGTTTCGACTGTGTAAGAGGGAATGCGTAAGACATTGTCCGCATTAGTGTCCATGTTAAGTGATCTGAAAAAAAAAAAAACCCTGCTGAAACATGTTCAAAGCCCAGGCTATTTGTTATGGTTTGAGCCTGGAGGCTAAAGAATTTCCAACCCCAGCCAATTCTCAAGGGGTTGTAGAAAACATGTCATCCAAAACCACTACAGAGCTCTCAATCTGGTCCTAATCAGCATCACTGAGGCTTTGAAACTTAAAAGGAAACACATGACCTGGGCATTTTTGGAAGGACAAACTTTTTACCTTCTATAAATCAACAAGAAAGAAAAAAGAAAACTGTAGATCAGCATTCAGTTTTTTTGAAAGTTAATTCTATAGATAGTGTATTGGTTGGTTCCCAAGACTGTTGGATGTAGGTTGTAAAAGCACCTCGATGTCTTGTCTTTCATGCGCTTCTCTGGGTGAGTTATTTCAAGCCGGAGGTGGGTGTTTGGGAAACACGCTTTTTATAGCAGGTGTGTGGGGAGATGTTACATATATTCCAAAGACTTTCATTTGTGTGAGAGAGGATGACTCACTGGAAACCTTCAGCTATAAAAGTTCATGAAGGTGAAGACAGGGAGACTTACAGAAATGTCTTAGTGATGCGCTATTGTCTGCTGAAATGATGATTTGCACCATGTCTAACATACACTTAACTTTTTTGCTGCTAACTTGGCTGATAATATAGATACTTTCATGGGCTGGTTTTCTTTACATGCTTTTTGTACCGATGTCTGTCTGAATGAACAGGTGAGATGGTGCGTCAGGCCAGAGTGTTAGCTCAGGCCACTTCTGATTTGGTCAATGCCATGAGATCTGATGCAGAGGCTGAGGTTGATGTTGACAACTCGAAGAAGCTGCTAGCTGCAGCCAAACTCCTGGCTGATGCCACAGCTCGGATGGTTGAGGCTGCGAAGGTACGAGCATAAAATCTCTCATAATGCAATGTGACAAATATGACTGATAGTTTGCTTAAGTATGTAACATGTAATGTCATTTATTAAACTATTTCAACTCAATAACCTGATCTAATAGCTCTCAGCTGTTATTACATTGTGTTTTCTAGAATTTAATCTGTCTTTTTTTCCAAATGAGTAACAAAGACACATTTTCCATTAGTTCAACCCAGTTATAAACAATTAGTTTGATCCATAACTGTTAATGTTGCGCATTTTTTGCAGCTTCTCCCTTTTTTTCTAACACCAAAGCCATGATGTTCTGGCATGCTTAATGTCATTTTCAATGCAGTGTTAAAAGCTGAACCGAGCTGAAAAGCTTTGATTTGATAGAAAACAAATTTTGGCATTACTGCATGCACCAGCTACCAGCATCCATTTCACATCCGAAATAAAAGGGTGCAGCGTGCGTGGCTGTTAATAAGCCCCTGGCACTGTTGAGCAGGATATTATCAGTGTGAAATACCCAGGGAAGAGAAACGCTGCTTATGGCACGTTATATGTTTTTGATCCGTGACACATTAATCACCACATNNNTGCCATTATCAAAGAGGAAGTGGGAATCTGGCACTCACAGTTTCCTTGGAAACTGTCTGAAAGCAGACAGAGCTAAATGCCTGTTTGCATCTATGTAAAACATGTACCAGTTGGTGAACTTTCATTGCGAGGCTCTGATTGCAGTTACAATATATACTATATGCATGATGTCATGGTCATGTGTGTTCGTGTGTGTTTATGGGATCTCAGGGGGCAGCTGCTTACCCAGAGAATGAGGACCAGCAGCAGAGGCTCAGAGAGGCAGCAGAGGGGCTGCGAGTAGCCACTAACGCTGCAGCTCAGAACGCCATCAAGAAAAAACTGGTCAACAGGCTGGAGGTGAGTGATAAGGGTCAACATGTCTTCATCTAGACGTTGTTTGATCTTTGAACAAAGCAAAACTCCCCTGCTTGTTTCTCCTTACAAGCAAAGACGTCAGTGCAAAAACTTTTTTCCACATGCCGTCATCCCTGTAGAGTAAACATACAACTCTGTGCAAAACATTAATAAAAAAAAGAGTGCAATCATTTGCAAACAAACTACATGAGCTTTTGGAGGATCCCTTCTTCATACTAGATCATGATACTACCTCTTGCCAATGAACCTGTTTACCAGTAGAATGTTCCTAAAGGTGTTTTTGAGCATTTCACAACTTTCCCACTCTTTTGTTACCTCTCTCCCAAATTGTTTGATACACGCTGTTTTCATCAAACGCAGAATAACCATTTATTCATATAAATTAGTGATGTTGATCAAATAAATCATTGAGTTTGATTTTTTTCAATTCTGTTTTCAATTGAGCATGTGTCAAAAAAGATTGGGTGTAATAGAGATGTGGAAGAAACAAATGGAGTTTTAACATTCTGTCGAAGGAAAGACATGACAGAATGTGAATAATGAAAAACCTCAGCAGCCATTTATACAAATACGGTCCATTTATTATATTTGTCTGTGTTATTTCTCCTTTCCCGTAGCAGTGAGCTATAAACCCCATTAGTGCTGTGAGTGAACTATCTGAGTGTAAAGATCTGTGTTTAGCCTTTGGTATCGGTTCGCCGCTAATGACTAGCTCCTCTCTGCTACAGAGCGCCCAATGTTCAATTTCCTAAGCGCATAAACTCTGCATTACCCAGCGTTAGGATCAGCATGCTATCAGACACACATCTCAGTTCAGTCCCCCTCGTGTCAGATGATCACAGTAATGGTGCTAATGGTGGACACAATCAAGGAAAACACATGAACTAGCAAGCTTCATAAATCTGTGTTGCACGTCACAATCATCAGGGTTACATTTAGGCCCCTTAAGAGCACCTTAATTTGACCAGGTGCTGTGCAGATGTGAACATGCCTATATTTAGGAACTGCAAGTAAATACAAATCTGTATTCAAAGCACACTGCACCATTCAGTCATGTTTTTTTCTTTCTTACAATGATATTGTGCATTCTGGCTTTTCTTTTTCATCTTTTCTTTGTTATCCGCTTAACAAGAAAAGTCTTCTCCCTCTGTTTTCAGTCTTGTCAATCTTGGTGTGAACTAAGCAGTATATTTTTGGAAACATAGCCACAGGAAAGAAATGCTGATCATCTCGTGCTATTAAGAATAAGCAACGCAATCCCATTATTTTCCACGTCTCACAAAACATTTGGTTTGTGCCTGTTCTCACATTATGAGAACAACTCTGTATATAGAGCATGTCAGTAAAATACAGTACATAGTAAAAGGACGTTGCACTCAGCCAGGCTCCACTCTCCTACTTTAGCCTGAATGATTTTAATTTGTATCTCCTGAACAGATAGCTGCTAAGCAGGCAGCAGCTGCTGCTACTCAGACCATTGCAGCGGCCCAAAATGCTGCTGCTTCCAACAAAAACACTGTCTCACATCAACAGCTTGTACACAGCTGCAAGGTAAGATCAGGTAGTCCTTTTACTGTTTTTTAAAAAAAGAGCTACTGTTAAAGTCAATGTACTGGAAAACTCAAGCCTTACAATATGTAATGTCTTAAAATATGTGTGCTTCTGTAGGCTTGGCAGCAGTGTTCTTTCATGTGTATATGTAATGCATACCTTATTGGTATGTGTAAATACAGGCTGTTGCAGATAGCATTCCCCAGTTGGTGCAGGGGATGAGGAGCAGCCAGGCCCAACCTGAGGAGCTTGGGGCCCAGCTTGCCCTCATCATGGCCAGCCAGAGCTTTTTACAGGTCAGACCTTCCCTCTATTACGATCAGCAACTATCAAACCCTCTGTAAGCGAACACACAAGCAAGAACATTTCACTTATCATTTCTTTGTTGCTTATTTTCCGTCATCGCCACTTTAGCCTGGAAGTAAGATGGTCACGTCTGCAAAGTCAGCAGTGCCAACGGTGGCTGACCAGGCTGCCGCTATGCAACTGGGCCAGTGTGCTAAGAACTTGGCTACCTGCCTGGCTGAGCTCAGGACTGCCACCCAGAAGGTATCTTTATAAAAAAAAACTGTCAAAGATAGCAGGATTTATCTCACCAGCACTTTTCATATATGAGCTCCAGGCAGGGTCTGCAGAATCAGTTCCAGACATTGTGTGGCTTTGCCCTTTCAGACAAGTCTCAACAATAGAGAACTGCCCATATCACAGGTGTTCATACATTCAGGAAATACTCTGTGAGGTTTAGGCGAGTCTCATTGTTTTGTTTCCAGCAAATGGATTATGGCAGATAAGGCCCGCAAGTTATCCGTAATACTGACTGTTTTTGTGTTGTTATCAACACTACATGTATCTGGATGTATTTGCATAATGAACGGAAGAGTGAAGAGCAATATAAAGTCATCAGAAAAGAGCACAACGCTGCTGAACTTCATTCACTTTGATTCAACCAAAGAAAGAAACCTGCAGCGTTTCTGGTCTCTGTCCAACAGCAGCATGAGAACATCAACACGCCCACTCACTCACTCACTGCAAGTTCCCCGAATAATTACCTGCTCTGTTCACATACAGGCTCAATCGCACATTATGCAGGAATAAAACTTGGGGGCGAGTCAAAGTCCATTTAAGTTAATTTTGACTTGCATTAATACATGAAGCTCACCTGCCTGATGTCCCAAAAATGTTAGTGTAGCAGTGCATGTGTTAAAGGGGCCACTGATGCAGGATTTGTTGCCATCTCTATAAAATGTTTTTTTTTTTAAGCCTGCACTTGGAAAAGACCAGTTCTCTGATTTCATTTAGCGATAGCCCGGCGCAGCATATAGCCTCGCATCCTGTCCGTGATGCATAGTAATGTGTGAGTGCACATGAGTAATATTCACATGCGTGTGTTGTTGGAAGGCCCATGAAGCCTGCGGTCCCCTGGAGATTGATTCAGCACTTAAAACCGTGCAGACACTCAAGAGTGAGCTTCAGGATGCCAAGATGTCTGTCATTGATGGCCAACTCAAACCTCTTCCTGGAGAAACGGTCAGTACTTAGTAATATTTACTGTGAGTTCGTATGAAAGCACAAACACTGACATGATGAGGAGATGATATTTATGAATCCAGTGGTTAATTTGTTTATTCTGTTGCTCACACAGCTGGAGAAGTGTGCTCAGGATCTAGGCAGTACATCTAAGGCTGTGGGCTCCTCCATGGCCCAGCTGCTGACATGCGCTGCGCAGGGCAATGAGCATTATACAGGTAATGAAAGTGTTTTCTACACAAAGAGCAGGTCCCAAAAGCTTAAGTAGCCATTAAGCTAAATAATTTACTTCTGTCTGGAGTGCTGTAGTCAATAGATATAACACATATGCATGGATTCCCGACTGCAGTTTTATTTAGAAAACTTGTTTCATTAAACTGTGGGAGTGTGAGGATAAAGCGGGCGGAGAAAATTATGACTCCTTTATTTGTGCTATCGCTATCACCTAAATCTGAACCCTCTAAAGTCAGCATGGCTCGGCTGTTTTGCTGTCAATTCTGGCTCAATTGGGGATCTCGGGGGATGGGGAGATGAAGATACATAGAGTAAAGCGTTTCTAACAATGAGCGCTCCCAGGCAGCACTTCATGCTGTGGCTCAGGGTGCCGCTCACTACTCATTAATCTTATTTGCACTAGATTTAACATTCCATCAGCAAATGGCTCCACTTGGCTGGTTAATGCAATTTGATGCAATTTGCTGCTTTTCTTCTCGGCTCTGTGTATAATAAGATAAGGGCACCTCCCATGCGAGGACCATATTTATTATATTAACTCATTTATTTAAACAATAAAGGCATTTCGGTAACACAGTTTGTTCTCAGCGTGGCAGGACTAGCCCCTGCTAGCTGATTTGCACAGAACTATGACAATTATAGTAAAGTCAGGAAATACAAATACCTCTCAGTTTGCTGCAAGAACTAATCAAATTGAAATGAATGTGTTTAGTTGAAATGTCAGTTTCAATTTCTCCAGAAACTTGGTTACTCTAACAACATAACAATATTAAACACAGGAGAACATAAACAACATATTTCCTCTGTATCCATGTACAATTGAACCTGTTTTACATCCATAGTCACTACAGCAGCTGTCTGTTCTGCATGAAAAAGTCAGGCTTTATCCTCCCATGCATGTATTTACTGATACTGTCATTACACTAATATTATTTGGTTTGCTTCATGATTTATTTTAGCCCCAGGATCCAAACTACTCATTGTCATTTTAACATGTGGCTTGGTGTTTCGCAGGTGTGGCTGCCAGAGAAACAGCACAGGCTTTAAGGACATTGGCTCAAGCAGCCAGAGGAGTCGCAGCCAGCACCAAGGAGCCTCAAGCTGCAGCTGCAATGCTGGACTCGGCCCAGTACGTAATGGAGGGCTCGGCAATGCTGATCCATGAGGCCCATCAGGCCCTGGTTCATCCAGGAGATGCCGAGAGTCAGCAGAGACTGGCGCAGGTAGCGTAGCTCCCGGTAATATATACCCGAGAGGCAGTGATTTTCATGTAGCGATCACATTGTTTCTCTCAGGCCCCTTTCTCCTCTGCTGATTTGTAAACATTTCTTCTTTCCATAACAATCATCCCCTCTAAGCGTTGCTATTTTCTCTCTGCTCTGTCGCTCACCTGGTATTCCTCTCTCAGGAGTGCCAGAGTAAAACTGCTCATTCTCCTGCAGCCCTTTAGGGGATAAACATATTGTTTGGCATATATCTGTGACAGCAGCATAAATTAGTGACACGGATTACTGTGCACCGCTGTGAGCCCAATTTGCATTGGAGATGTTTTTCCTCTTATAGCCTTGCCCTGGGACTTTGTATTGTGTGGCACGTCGTAGAAAGAATGACTAATGGCAGTTCATCGACTTGGTGTTGTGCTGTGTTTCAGGTGGCCAAAGCAGTGTCGCACTCCCTGAATAATTGCGTGAATTGCCTGCCAGGCCAGAAGGATGTTGACATGGCCCTCAGGAGCATTGGAGAGGCCAGCAAGAAGCTGCTAGTGGACATTGTAAGTCAGGCTTCTGTGCAGGATTTCTTGATATTTACTGGTTTTGTATTCACATAAAAGATCTATAAAGAACAAATTCTTTAAAAATAACACCTCCTAACTGCATGTTATTTTCTTTTGATGTAATTATTTATGAGTACAACAATGTGCCCTAATTGAAGTGTGTTTTGTCTTTGAAGCTCCCTCCCTGCATGAAGACATACCAGGAGGCCCAGACTGATCTGAACCACACAGCAGCTGAACTCAACCACTCTGCAGGCGAGGTCGTCCACTCCTCTCGTGGAACGAGCGGCCAGCTGGCTGCGGCCTCGGGGAAGTTCAGCCAAGACTTTGATGAGTTTCTGGACGCTGGCATCGAGATGGCAGGACACACCCAGGTGGGTTTCATGATCGTGCAACCCTTCCACACTCCACTGAAACAGTTAAACGGTAATCCACTGCCACCAATGTTTAACACATAAAGAGAAGAATTCAAACATAAAAGTCTTAAAATGCAGAGTGGCTGGGCTCATATTTTTGTGTCACCATATTACCTAAGCTATTTGTTAATTAGACCTTTTCATCTAATTCACTTAGGCACATAATTGTCCCCAAGAGCACTAACACAGTCAGATGTAATGAGATCTTGTGATGTTCCTGTTCTGGTTATTTTGCTCATTAATTTGAAAAGATCGTTTGGGATTGGAGTTGAGTCGAGTTTTAAT
>JAUZTA010000028.1:14208628-14221733 GCA_034780835.1 Ctenochaetus striatus | reverse complement strand
AGTTTTAATCAGGCTCAAAGAAGTCAGCTGTGTGAGAAAGAAAATGTAGGTAGTAGCAACACTTTAAGTACATCCTTACAGTACTTCATCCCTTGACAGCTGTTGCAGATACAGAAAATGATGTGGGTTTTTTTTAAAATAATAGAGTCTTTAATATCACTTGTATTTTTCTTTTTTCTTTGCCTGCGCAGAGCAAGGATGATCAGATCCAAGTCATTGGTAATCTGAAGAATATCTCCATGGCGTCCAGTAAGCTGCTGCTGGCTGCCAAGTCTCTGTCTGTGGATCCAGGTGCAGCCAACGCCAAGAATCTTCTGGCTGTGGCAGCAAGGTGTGATAAGATGCAGATAACACCTGATGTAAATCATAAATTCTCTTTGATTCCCGCTAATTAGTATCAAACAGTATTTGGTAGTAAACTGAATCATTCTGTGCTGAATATGAACCCTAGCCCAGAATTTAGCCTGTTAAAAAAAAAATCTGAAAAATTCCAATTCTACATTTAAATGTCACAAAGTCTCTCCCTGCTGTATCTGTATGCCACTCCTAAGCTGTGTCTGTTCGGCATTGCTAGAAGGAGTGCATATCCTTCCCCTAGTGAAAAGTCAAGCAGCTGGTCCCGCAGGGCTTTGGGCCTGACTGACTTCTCTCTGTCTAATTAGGAAGATGGAAGCTTTGGCTAGAGCCTGTCTGTGCTCAGCAAGGCTGAACACAAACTTGAGACAATCTCGGCACTCCTGTGCGCCGTGTGAGCCTATCGCAGCGAGAGGCCAGCGGTGCCATGCTTGAATAGTGGAGCTAAAAGCATGTGTGAGCGAAGCCAGACTGTGCATGCATGCAGAGGACACATGTAAGAGCTAAAAAGCCTGTGTGGCTGCCTGTGTGTTTCAGGGCAGTGACAGAGAGTATTAACCAGCTGATCACGCTCTGTACCCAGCAAGCAGCAGGACAAAAGGAGTGTGACAACGCCTTGAGGGAGTTGGAGGTAGCCGCCTTCGCATGCACCACACACAGACCTCCTTCACTGCAAGCTTGTTTCCTGTGCATGCCTCTATATTTTTAATCAGAGAAAATAAATGCATCTTTTACCCTTTTCTTTGCATCAATCTTGTATTTAATTCATTGTAGATGCACATAAATTTAGAACTACAGTAACTGCATAAGCGACACTGGTTAAACAAGAGCATTTTGCTGTCAAAGCCTATGTTCACTTACAGTCAAACAGCTAAAGGTGACAATAAACTCCACTTATTACAGAATTCATCAAGATTTATATACTAGTATATTCTACTAATTTTGATTTGCATTTAAAGTGTTTCCTTAAAGTGTGAGATCTCAGCAGGAAAGTTCAGTAGTTTATATTATTAACATGTCTGTCTGTGTGTGTACAGGCTGTCAGAGGCCTCCTAGATAATCCCAATGAGCCTGTCAACGAACTCTCCTACTTTGACTGCATCGAGAGCGTCATGGAGAATTCAAAGGTACAGGCTTTCAAAATAATTGCATGAACTTTATACTTTAACTGTCAGAAATATTTTTACGCAGCAGGCGGCTGAAGATTGAGTTTGTGCTTCCATTTCCAAATGGCTCAGGTCCTCGGAGAGTCGATGGCAGGCATTTCTCAGCACTGTAAGACAGGTGATGTGGCAGCCTTCGGGGAGAGCGTGGGCGTGGCGTCCAAAGCTCTGTGTGGGCTGACAGAGGCTGCAGGACAGGTGAGATCACAGAGCTGCCATCACTTTGAGTTACCATGCTTCTACTCTCATATTCTGCCTACCTGTTTTTTGATACACATTTGGATTTTAAAAAAAAACAAAATGATTGAGCTTTTTTTAAGGTTTATACATCCTACTAAACAACACATGAAAAGAAAGTCATGCATCCTCAAAAGGTGTAATGTAACACTTTCTAACAGTAAGGCAGGGTAAGTCAGGTTTCATTAGAGGTTTCACAGACTCCCACCCTTAAAGCTGTAAAATAACATCCTCACCTCCATGCTACATTCAGTTACCTTGTCTGGAAAAGGGCACAGTCTTGACAGTTCTTTTGTTCCCTCTGCTTAGCTGCTCTCAGAAAGCTCCCTTTATATGCAACACATATACAATAGAAATCTTTCTCATGTGTATATTTATGCATTTTACTGCATGTAGGGGGTGTTAACTTGTCTGTTATGAAAAAAGGAATCTTGGGGTACATTAAAGAAGAATTAAACTAATTGCAAACTGATATGTTAATATACATTTTTGTTTTCTGCTCTATAGGCTTCTTATCTTGTAGGTGTGTCCGATCCCAATAGTCAGTCAGGCCATGAGGGGCTGGTTGATCCCATCCAGTTTGCAAGAGCTCACCAGGCCATTCAGATGGCTTGCCAGAACTTAGTGGACCCAGCCAGTAGTCCATCACAGGTAAGAGGGTCCACGCGGGGCTTGAAAACATTACAGCACCATTCCCCGGCAAATGGAGACTGCACAAGGGAAGTCAGTGTATATAGATCTCTTGTGACTTGAATTAAACGCTTAATTAAGTTTGAAAAAACCTTAAAATCGACCTGCATGTGGTAAATAATTTACTCTACTGACCTCAATGGAATGCCTCATTTTATTAAAACTCTGCATCCTATTGGTTGGCGTTTCTTTATCAGGTCTTGTCTGCAGCAACAATTGTGGCCAAGCACACTTCAGCTCTCTGCAACGCCTGCCGCTTGGCTTCCTCCAAGACGTCCAACCCCGTGGCTCGTAGACAGTTTGTCCAGTCGGCCAAAGAGGTGGCCAACACCACAGCCAACCTTGTCAAAACCATCAAGGTCAACTCCCCAACTGATCAAAACGTTGAGTGTAAATTTGTTATAGAATTTTCCCCGCGAGAAGCTGCGAACGTGTGTATAATTCAGTTGCTTACAAAAATACAGATAAATATATATATATGTATATTCATATGGCGTTGTCTTGTTTCAGGCCTTGGATGGGGATTTTTCAGAAGAGAACAGAAACAGGTGCCGTGTTGCTACGACGCCACTCCTCGAGGCTGTAGAAAACCTGTCAACCTTTGCCAACAACCCTGAGTTTGCGAGCATCCCGGCTCAGATCAGCAATGAGGTATTCATCGTTTTTGATGCTTGTTTGTAATGCCCCCGTTAGAACTCTCTGTTCTCGGAAGCATCTGATTAGTATTTTTTCCACCCGTCCTACAGTGGATCTTGTAGCTACTCTTCAGAGAGATTTAATGAATATGTTTGTGACTGCACTCAATCCCTTTTAAACAAGCACCTTTATATGAGCCAACACAGAAGGTTTTGTGTAGCGAACACAGAGGGGGAATTGGATTGAGGTTCAATTTTCCCCTTTCCTTTTAAAGTCAGGGAAAGACTCAAGGAGAAAGATGGATTTTTATTTTTCAATCTGAGCGGAACAAGTTCTCGCACAGTCTTCTAAAAGCTTTATGGCTGTAATCTTTTGGAGGGCAGTGTTTAACGGCACTCTCTCTCAGCACAGCTGCTCTAATCTCCAGCTTGTTAATCTAATTGTCGAGGGAGGCTTTGGCTCGGATCATAAAGACTGAAGGTGTTTCTTCCTGCATGTGTGTAAAGCTGTCTTTCTAATCTCATCCCTCCCTTTGATTGCACCTTTGATCTCTCCAAGGTAGTCAAGGAATATTAACCACTCTGTCATACAAATGTGGCTATTGATGTTGAGCTGTTACCTGGCTGTTGTTTCACCTGTACTAACCTTTTTCATTTCCACAGGGCTCAGCAGCCCAGGAGCCCATTGTGCGGTCAGCCCGCTCCATGCTCGATAGCTCCACTTACCTCTTAGAAACGGCGCGTTCACTGGTCCTTAACCCCAAAGATCCTCCCACCTGGTCAATACTGGCTGGCCACTCCAGAACCGTTTCTGACTCCATCAAGAGCCTCATCACCTCCATCAGGTTTGTAATAATCCCACCAACCGCCACATCTGTCTCCACAGGATTATCCTGAATCAAAGTTGTTTGCTCGCAATTGTTGTGGCAAAAACGCAGTGGGAAAAAAAATTCTCTCTGAGACCAGAGGGCTTATTCTGTGATGTCTCTTCAGCTGAGAAATAAATTGCCACATGGCTTCATATCTGCTGAGAATCCAGCTGCCTTATAATAGATTAGTGCACATCACAGAGTAGGAATGAGGTGAAGAGCTATGGTGGATCTGCAACACATTTAATTGAAGAAAATGCCCCGACAACTTCTGTCTTCATCATCCTCAGCGGCAGCTAAAGCCCAGAATTGATAGCATTTGATTATAAGCTGACTGTACACTTTGAAGGAATAATTTGTCATTTTTAAAAATATGCTTAATTTTGCTCTCCTGTCAAGATAGTTATAGATTAAAAGATTTATACCACCCTTGTGTCTGTATGCTGAATAGGAAGCTGAGTAGGAAGCTGAAGACAGCAGCTGATTAGCTAGCCTTAGCATAAGAGTGGTGCCTCCGCTGGCTGCCAGTTGTCGATTTACTTTTACTTTTTAGTCCAGACTGAACAAACAAGATAAAACGTGTCAAATCAATGAGCTTTAGAGGTGCCTGAAGGTCAATGGTAAGGTTTTTTTGTTCTTTTGGATAAAGCTAATCTTTATGCCAAGGTAAGCTAATTGGCTGCTGGTGAGGGGCTTCATAGAATATTCAACTAATTGATGGGTCAACTATCAAAACAACTAGTCAACACTGTATAACATAGTGCATTATTGTAGATTAATCATTCATCAGTGGATATAAAAGAGAAGAAAGCAGTTGCATTGTTACTGCAGGCAAACAGTATCTCCAGCTCACACAAACTTGCTGGGGGTTTAGTCCAATCAGATTGCATCTTATTTATAAACGGCTTGTCAGAGCCAATACAGGACTCTGCTATTTCACCTTACTCCCAGGTTGGTCCCACCTACATTAGTTCATCTTTACTGGTTTTATTTGACAAGTTAAATAGACTATTGTGAATGTTCTATGCTGACTGGAGCTTTAAATTTAGTACAAATATTAAACTGGTGTCAATACTTTAATTTAATTGTGTTAAAAAATGAAACTATTCCTATAAATGAAATTTTGTATTATTAGTACATATTACATGATTTCATATTTGGATAATACTATAGAAATGTGTTCATGTATGTATTTTCCAACATTTCTGATGCTAGGGACAAAGCACCAGGCCAGAGGGAGTGTGATTACTCTATTGATAACATCAATAAGTGTATTCGGGACATTGAGCAAGCTTCTCTAGCTGCAGTTGGACAGACCTTGCCCTGCAGAGATGATATCTCCATGGAAGTGAGTTCAAGTACCCCATCAGCTCTATCTTGTCTTGAAAGAAAGAACATAATGGGATCTGTAGTCTTTCTGTCGTGACTTATAACGTAATTCTCTGCCGTTGTAACTCACCAGGCGCTCCAGGAGCAGCTGACATCCTCTGTGCAGGAGATTGGGCATCTGATTGATCCCGTCTCCACAGCAGCCCGAGGCGAAGCTGCCCAACTGGGACACAAGGTGCTGGTTTGTCCATATATCCCCACATCCCCACTGGATTTTGATAGAAAAACCCATTCTGTCTGTTTTCTATCTCCAATCCTTCCTCAGACAGCTCTCTAATGCTCTCTCTCCCAGGTGACCCAGCTGGCCAGTTACTTCGATCCACTCATTGTGGCGTCGGTGGGCCTGGCTTCTAAGCTGCACGACCATCAGCAGCAGATGACCATCCTGGACCAGACCAAGACCCTGTCTGAGTCTGCCCTACAGATGCTCTACGCTGCCAAGGAAGGCGGGGGAAACCCAAAGGTAGTAAGCAGCTCACTCAGATACAGTGTGTTTAGCCTACAATGACCTCTATTTTAGGGCTGACCTGTGATAGGCAAGCTGGATAAGCTAAATTTCAGCAGGTCAGGACTGTTATTTTCCAGTTAGAGCTCATTTTTAGAAGAATCAAGACTGTCTTTATTGCTGAGCATGAAGAATTTCCCCTTGCTTCAGCCTTGGCTCTGTAATTCTCTATTATATGTTCCTCTTTCAGCTATTACTCATGCGCTTGTATAAAACTCATACTGAACAAAAGCTGCAGGAGTTCTTACTGGGTTTTATGACTCTCTATTAGTGTCAGAATTGGTTTTAAGATTTTAGTGATCATTTTTATAAACCCTTTAAGACATCTTGGACTGTGATAAAGACACAGTGGTGTTGAGACGCTGCAAATCATTCCACGTGCTCCAGTTCCTTTTTCAATGGAAATAAAACATATTACTGTGGTATAGCAGGTGAAGTTTGAGTGTACAACAGTAAAGGATCCAGCCTGATGACGTGTCCTCTAGTGAGAGTAGGGACACTCTGACGCTGTTTTCAAGCTGATAAATTCCCTCCTGGCTGAACCAAGACAGTGTCACATTATTGTTGATCAGCTGACTGTGTCTCCAGGCGTCCCACACCCACGATGCAATCTCTGAAGCAGCCCAGCTGATGAAGGAGGCAGTGGACGACATCATGGTGACTTTGAATGAGGCGGCCAGTGAAGGAGGGATGGTCGGAGGCATGGTGGAATCCATCGCTGAAGCCATGGGCAGGGTGAGTGAGTATTTGCATTTGGGTATGTGTGTGTCACCATCTCATGAGTAGCCTGCTCAGCTGGTTTAAACGGATTTCAGGTTGACACTTATTCCCTATCTTGTTTGAGAGTAATTTCACAGTGGGTGTGCTGAGAAAGCGTGTCCTTGTCAGTGACTCTCATTAGTCCAGGAGATGACAAGTTTTAAACCCACAGCCCACTGGTGATGTTAGCTGTCATTCATCCTGCTGGGGGACATGTCACTGTGTTGACGGGCGCAGTTAATAATTGACAGCGTTCTGCACACATGCAGACATGCACGCTCGGCTCAGATCTTATTCTTCACCTTTATTTTTCCCCTCCTCGCATTCTCTTTTTTAAATATCACCCTCAACTTAAACAAATGAGAGCAACCTCCATTAAAAATCCATTAGCATATACAAGTGGAACACTTTACAAGAATGCATACATTAAAAAGGCTTAGATGTTCTCGCTAATGGCTTTTTAATTGTTAAGAAATTATATATCAATTAACAACTTGTGCTATAAAAAGAACTTGGATTGGGAAAATGGAGTACTTCCAGTGTAGGTGTAGCCAGCATAGCTTGATTAATCTTTGTAGAAGCTTTTTAAATTAATCAGCTTTGGTTTGGATGATATGAACCCCTCCATTAATGTGCCCTCTAGGTGCCCTCTACATGGACCTTCCCAAAAATATACATATAGCAATGATCTTTTAGGATCTTATAGGATCTCATGAGATTTTGTTTTTTTAAATTCAGACATTTACTGGCAATTTTTTTAAAAAAAACAAGCTTTCCTTGGCCAGGAGTTCCTTATATTTTTTGCGGTTGAGCTTTTATCAGCTGGGTTATTGCTCTGCTCATCAGGTCTTTTAATTGTTAAGTGTTACCAAACTAGACTGAAAATCTCATTGAAATCTAGAAACACAGAGGATAGCTGCCTTAGCCCAAGTACTAAAAAAGTTTGATGCTCTAAGGTGGATGAAGGAACACCTCCTGAACCTGAAGGCTCCTTTGTGGACTACCAGACCACCATGGTGAAGTTCTCCAAAGCCATTGCTATCACTGCACAGGAGATGGTGAGTGCAGTAATGTATTGGGATATTTATGCCTTGCTTGTGTTTTTTTGCCATTATATTTTCAATCAGCAATGACAGCATTCGCCAGTAGAGCTACAGAAACATTAATCTGCTTCTGCTGATGATGTGTGCTCTCTCTGTTGCCAGATGACTAAGTCTGTAACCTGCCCTGAAGAGCTCGGTGGCCTTGCCTCTCAGGTGACGGTGGACTATGGACAGCTAGCACACCAAGGGCGCCTCGCTGCAGCCACCGCAGAGCCAGAAGAGGTGAGAAGCCATGCTAACCTTCCTGTATGAAGGAAAATGACACACTCTTATGTTAGATTTGCACGCTGCATATACTGTATATACACACTGTAAATGTCAGTCTGACATGTCAGCTTAGATCTGCATTGTACGCCAAAAAACACTTTCGGATGTATCCACTCACACGCTGATTAGAGCAGATGTTTGCCGTTCTTTGATATGACACCCCTGCCTCAAGGCTGCTTCGGACAGTGTGAGATCAAACAGAAATACGCCTCCAGCATCCATCATTTTCAAGACCTACATCTTTTCTTAAACACTTTCTGTGCAGTCCAGCAACGTGTGGAAGCATTGCACTAATAAGCACACAGCTCTTATCAATATCTTGTACATAGCAGGCTGTTGAAAAACCCTTCTGGTTACCATAGCGACATTGTGCCTCTACAAGTCAAAAATCCTATAGTGATGTTTATAATGAAGTGCCGCCCACCCGTGAATCTCAGTCTGGAAATTAAAAGGTGGAGTGCCAATATTCCCTCTCTGAGGGTGCTCGAAACCATTTTTTATCCACCTGCCGGATAAGAGACATGCCGGTTTAGGACACGATCGTTATTGTGTAGTACAGTAGGAGAGATGACAGGATGGATGCAGTGTAAGGTAAGTTGATGTCTGGCTATGCTTTCAGGTTGGCTTCCAGATAAAGACGCGGGTGCAGGAGCTTGGCCATGGCTGTATCTACCTGGTGCAAAAGGCCGGAGCCCTGCAGCTTAGCCCCACTGACAGCTTCTCCAAAAGGGAGCTCATCGAATGTGCCAGAGCAGTCACAGAGAAGGTAAGTGGACAAAAACCAGTGTGACTCTTTCACAGGGAAGCTTTTAATGCCTATGCACCAGTGACACTCACAGCGGGAGGCATATAAGTGTTTGCAGGCTGTCCACTCATACTATTTTTTTTTTTTCAGAAATGCCCGGAGTATATTTCTTCTAATTTTGCACAAACTTTGACCTGCACAAGAGAATAAACTAGAGCAGATTTTGGTGGTTAAGAGTCACAGGTTCAAGGTCACTATGACCTCATAAACAAATCTTTAGCCATAGTTAAAAAATTTGTACTTTAACTGTGGCAAAATTTTACTCAAATGTCAAAAATGATAAAATGATGAAGTGACAACATTTTATTCCCAAAAGGTCAAAGGTCAACTTCACTGTGGCATCTTTGCACCAACATTGTGCTCCTAGGTTAAATATGTGTTAAGCATCTACATTTTAGATTACGTGGCTTCTTTGCAGTAACATTTATATTTGAAGCATTGGAGTTGAACAACAGGCTGGTTTTGCTGATATTTGGCTTCAGGTTATTGTTGTTTCATCATGTGATGAAGCTCTCTATCAGTCCTCTGTTGAAATAAAAAGTATTTAAGTGAGGACAGCATGTTTCTCACTGGAGGAAACATCACTGAAATCAAACAGATGATACATGTGATTGTGACACGGCCATCCGAAAAAATACATAGTTACATTTACACTACATACATATAAAACCGTTTATTAAGTTACTTTTAAATCTTGACAAAAACGAATGAAAATTGACTAGTGGAGGCTTGCAACTGTAAGTCACTGACTCTACTTTTTCAATATGATAGTACTTGCATGTTCTATGTGTATAATGAGAGAATTTTTGAGGAAGTCTATTTTTTTCTGTCATAATTTGTCATCTCTGCTGTTTGAAGTTTAGAGGCAGCATCAACTCAGCATTAGCATACTCATGAAAGTATTATTCATGCATGGCTCTGTACAGTAGCTGTATTTTTCAACAGATATATCTGTTTTAATAAACTGAGAATATGTGTGTGTGCATCTGCAAGATTGAAGGAGAGCAGGTTCAGAGTGTGTAACTGTTTTTATCGTTCTGTAGCTGACAGGATTGATTTGCATGTTAATATTTTATTCATTATTATTATTATTATTTTAGGGTTTAGCTTTAGCTGTGGTGTTAAACTGGTGTCTAGTCAGAAGACTATAGGTTTAATATACGTTACTTTTATTAGTGATAACTGGAGCTTTACTGTGTTATTATTGTACCACACAGGTCATGAGAGCATGCTCCCCTGACCACCCTCATACTGTGCAGTTAATAATAATACTAATGTCTCCCTGCTGCGACGCTGGCAGCAGCTAGCCTTGCTGCTCGCACATTAGAATTTCTCTCCGCTCAGAGGCTATGATTTGATTCAGGGCTCATATCAAACTTGAATAATTTGGGGTCTCGCGCCTGCTGATAAGTGAAGCTCGTGCCTCGTCGAAATGTACCTCTCAGGGCTTTCCATTTGTTTGTGAGGGATGGGCAGAGAGCGGGCCTTCGGGGGAGATGTGCGATTTGCAGAGTCAGGCTCATTGACTTAATGTGATTGTGTAGCAGACTCTGATTTTTGACCGTCCTCTCTTTTTCTGCTCTCAGTGTCCTCCTTTGATCCGGCTCATCCTGATCTTTCACTCTAAACAGTTGCAACCTCAGTCAACTAGTTTACAAAGGATCCACCATCATAAAAAGCTGCTGTTTAATCATTAGACATGCGTAATGCATGCAGAATCTGAGTGGTTATTTTGGGTTGTTTTTACACCTCTGAAAACAGCACGATACAGGATCTTTCTGCATATCTAATAATATGCTTTTGTGTTCCAGGTGTCCTTGGTGCTGTCAGCACTGCAGGCGGGGAACAAAGGCACCCAGGCCTGTATCACGGCAGCCAGCGCTGTTTCTGGCATCATTGCTGACCTAGACACCACCATCATGTTCGCCTCAGCTGGAACCCTGAACCCTGAGAATGAAGAGTCTTTTGCTGACCACAGGTTCAGTGACCTTGCCAAAAACAAAGCAGAAACACAAAGACAGAATGAGAAATGAAAAACCTCAGTTCACTGAAAAGGAGAGAGGCTTAATGATGGGCAATAGATCAATGAATGTCATGAGCACAAGGGTACTGTAACTTAGATTTAAGGTGCTAAGTTCTTACCTTGCAACATCAGAGCTCTATTCTCTTTTGATGAGTTATTAAGGTGAAGTTTGCTAATAAATCTGAATATTCAGATACATTTCAGATAATGTACAATGTTAAAAATTGTCCTTTATAAACACACATTCTGTTAAGAAAGCAGCAGCTTCCTTTCAGACTGCTGGTAGTTGAGTGTGACTTTGGAGCAGATTGTGACACAATGTGTCCCGTCCCTCAGGGAGAGCATCTTGAAGACAGCCAAGGCGCTGGTGGAGGACACCAAGCTGCTGGTCGCTGGAGCCGCCTCCACCCAGGAGAAACTGGCCCAGGCTGCCCAGTCATCAGCCAAGACCATCACCCAGCTCACGGAGGTGGTCAAACTGGGAGCGACCAGCATGGGCTCTGAGGATCCCGAGACACAGGTGATGAAAATCCAGCATGCAATTTATGCAAAATAATGTCTAAATCAACCTCAGCTGTTTCAGTCATTTGTAGTCACAGATGTGCGCCTTTTATTTTGTGACTGAGCTCAGTTATTATGTTTTTATTCGGCTGTTCTGAGCTTTAACCGGCTTTTATAACCCGTCCCCCTTAAACTGTTCTGTGATATTAGTCATCTGCAATGAATGTCTCCTATCTTTCTCTACTCCCAGCGTTAGATTCTCTTTATAATTGCAGTTTCATCAGATACACATTGTGTCTTCTCTTTCCCCCTGTGTGTATGCCTCTATCTCTGCCCTCCGCTTAGTCTGAAGTATCATGACTAGGTGAGAGTGATAAGGGCTGCAGTGTTAAATCCCCTCCCCAGGGTGCTCCTGATAAACCAATACTCTGGACATTATGCTGCATTGATACCAGCTCTATCTCCTCAGGTGGTTCTGATAAACGCGGTGCGGGATGTGGCCAAGGCTCTAGCCGAACTCATCGGTGCCACAAAATGTGCCGCTGGCAAACCAGCGGACGACCCGTCCATGTATCAGCTGAAGAGCGCCGCCAAGGTAAAGGAACAGACCGCTCAAGCAAATGACTGTCATATCTGAAATAGCTATGCATTGATTTCATTGGAATAAACTATATTTGTTAAAATCGATGTTTAATGAATTTATAAATGTTTGTGATAATTTTACCAGTTAAAAGAGTATTCAGATTGTAACTGAAGCCCTTGTAAAACTTTGGAATATAGTTATCAACATGAGAATTAGAATAACAAAATGTAAACAAACAACTGTGCAAAGGCAACATGGTTAAGAATATATTTTGTAATAAAAGAACATATATAAGAATAAAATCCAAATGTAAACACTTAACTTTGCACACACGCTTTTCCTGCCTCAACAAAACAGTATTAGCTAGCTTGTCTTGTAATGTATTAAAAAAAATTGATGTGGTCGCTGAGATGAAACCTTTTCAAGCAGTGGAAAAGATTTGTTGTGTTTCCTGTCTTTGTTGACACTGACTGATGGTATATTTTGCAGACGGTTGTAATCTGCACTTCATCGCTTTCCAGATTCCATATAACTGACGTTGTGTTACCTATTCTTGTTAACAATTTCCTCAGTTTGGAGGATAACACAAAATCACTTTCAATGTCACTTTCCTGCCCCTCAGTTCCTCTCATTATTGTCCTCTTTTCCAGAGGACATGCACTTTCACATCCATTCCCTCCACCTGTATCTTAAACAATGCTTTTCAGCAGGAAAAGGGTGTGCACTTGGACACATGAGCCAAAAACTGCTGGCTGACCGGCTGTTGTCGCCTTTATTTCTGCTGAGTGATATTCTGCGAAATCCATCCACATCAAGCAAAATAAAGGTTCATCATCATTACTGACATTACTGCTGTCACAAGCCCGTATTGAGATTTTTAAATTGAGATTTATTTTGAATCAGTCTGCCTAATCGAAGTAAATCTCAGCCTGAAAATTTTTTCATGTCATATGCGGTCAGTTTTATTTATCCTCCATCATTAAAGCATTTTTTTTTTGGTAAAGAAATACTTCAGCTTAAACGCTTAAATATGGAAAAAAGACAAAATCCGTAAGAGGCTTTTATGAGAACAAACAGACATGCAATAGGTGGTATATGTACAGACAGACATAGAGGTAGTATAATTACCAGTGTCGGGAGTAATACATTACAAAAGTAATGTGATTACTGTAATGCATTGCTTTTTGCTGTAACGCAGTAATGTAAGGCATTACAAAAAAAA
>JAUZTA010000028.1:14188107-14206452 GCA_034780835.1 Ctenochaetus striatus | reverse complement strand
ATGAATTATTTTCTCATACTGCTGGGAAAGTACGAGAAATCTCATATAATAATAATTCCAGGTATAACGATGAAATAGTTATTGAATTTCATTATTCAAAGTATTAAAAAGAACATAAAAAATCTTAAATTTAACTTGGTGAATTCTGCAGAATCTCTGGCAATATGTCAGAGCACCTTTCACATCTACATCCAACTTCCTGTGTCTGTCGTCAGGTGTTTCAGTCCAAGGACGTCCCAGACAAGTCCACCACACCTGAGGAGTTCATCCGCATGACAAAGGGCATCACTATGGCAACGGCCAAGGCGGTGGCTGCAGGCAACTCGGCACAGCAGGAGGACGTGATCGCCACTGCCAACCTGAGCCGCAAAGCCATCTCCGATATGCTGACTGCCTGCAAGGTGCTAATCCACAGCGCCCTGCCAGAGCAGGCCTCACACAGACATCACCATGCTGCCAGGGAACATGTGAGCCCAGCCTGCTGAGAGCTGATAGGACGTTAGAATCTAGTCTACTTTATGGCTGCTCCCACTGGTAGTGACTCAGTCACTTTTCAAAGTCGTGCAGCGGTGCATCGGCGAGGATGTCCTTTAGTGACTGCAGAGCAATTGTGAAGAGAAGGAGCGGTACAGGCTATGCTTTGAAAATCAAGGCATTAAAAAAAAAAATTGGTTCAGAACTGTTTGTGAATTTAAAAGCTATGAATTTGATTCATGATTGGAACTTGACAGTGAACTTCTTCACACATGAAATTTACAAAGCCCCATCCAACCCTCACGTAGCACATTTGCACCTTTAATCAGGACTTGTGTTAAATCTTAAAATGCAAGTGGGAACAATTTTTGTCTCCTTTTCCAGCAAGCAGCTCTCCACCCAGAAGTGAGCGAGGAACTAAGAAGCAAGGCACTGCAGTATAGCTCTGAGTGCACCACCGGGTATATCAACCTCCTGGAGCAAGTGCTGCAGGTTAGAATGAGACAATTATATATCTCATGAATAAAGGATGGAGGTGACTTGCATGTCGCTGGAGTTGAACCTGATATTTATGGGTTCATACCTCTTATCTGAAGGATTTAATCCTCTGATGCTTAAAAACACTTTCCTGGCTTCCTGTCAGTCATACTCGTGTTATTGCAGCATCACATTCACTAAAAGAATAATACTTGTGGTGGTCTATGTTTTTATTATTTTCAACAAAAATTCCAGCAAATTACTAAGAACAATAAAACTGTGATCATACAAACAAGTCATTATGTGCACAATCAAAGCCTCATGTGGCTCATTCTTTATTGACACCGACCTCTATTGTTGTCCAGAAATTATTAAGAAACAAATAGTAAAATAAGGTTTAGTGTTTTGATGGTTGAATTGAGCACTGTAATTTATTTCAAACCAATCCTGCGAACTACACACAGCTTTGCTGCTGTAAAGTCTCACAAGTGCACAGAATGTGATTTAATCCACTGCTGAAAACGGTCTCTAATAAATGCACTTTTTACTCCTGTTTGAGTGATGTTTGCTGAAAAGCTGCAGCTCCCAGCAGTGTAAGAAAACTGCTAAGGCTGTTATAAAAATGAAACTGTAAATTGTTTTAAAACACCTAAGCACATTCTAGGGAGGGAAATCTAACAAATACACTCTGTTTTGCTTTTTTTGTCTTGACACTCGTTGTCAATAATAAATATATCGAGGCAGCCTTCACCAGTGATTGACAAATCTGAAGACCTGAAATTTATTTAATGCTGACATTTTGCTGTTTATTTCTGTAACTGAAAGTCATCCCTTTATATCGTGCACCACAGTTTACCTCTGCAGAAGACGGGGTTTTATTCCTGAGCACCTTGTTGCATAAATCTGCATAATAATCAGCAAAACATATTTTCATTAAATTCTTAAGTTCATAAAAACTGAATCCATGTGTTGTGTGAAGACAAGTGTGTAAGTGTGAAGACTTGTAACAGATGCTAATTAGCGTATTAAGTTGATTAAAATTTTCTCACATGCATATTTAGTTCAACAGGTAAATCATGTTTATTCCTGCAGGCCATTAGGCCACTGGAAGTATTTATTAGTGTTATAATTTGTTGTGTAAAGAGTGAACTGTCACCACTTTACCGGTCAACTAGCTGCTTAGGCAACCAAAGATCCAAATGTGAGGAGACGAGCAAAAATTAATGACTTGCAGGATTAAAGTGCAGATGCTTCTTTCAAGTCAATTATTGAGTAATTTCCCTAAATCAGTAATTAGTGTTGCCATGTTATTTTTAATTTGAATTTGGGTTAAGCTAAGCTCAAAAAGATGTAAGATAGATATAAGTTTTAATTTGTTTGTTTGTTTATGTCAGTTATCACTGGCAGCCATACGAACATTAGAAATCTTTGGCTGTTTGGGAGAAGCTGTTGCTTCCTTGTACATGAAATTGCAAATCAGCAAGGCTAACATGTCTTTAAAAACTGCTTGAGCACGCTTCGCATGCTCATTCATCTTTTACACTGCATTTCCTCAGCTGATAAGCGTGTGTGCATGTGCGTACGTGTGCGTGTGCGTGTTGGGCTCTTGTATTCTCAGGTGCTGCAGAAGCCCACGGCCGAGCAGAAGCAGCAGCTGGCCATACACTCGAAGCATGTGGCAGCGTGTGTGACAGAGCTCGTCCAGACAGCTGAGGCCATGAAGGGTGAGGGCCACACACACTGCTGATACACACCGTCAAACACTCTAAGCAGTGCACGCAAACAAAAATGTTTCTGCTTGACAACTTTTAGTTATGGATGACCTAATCCTGACTGATGTTGGGATTATATGGACCATTGAACACACATAAAAGTTATGTATGTTTAGTATCCCATTTATGGTAAAGTGAAAAACGGTATTATATTAAAGCTTGTGTGCTGTCCAAAAATTGCTGGCAGCAGATTTTAATTATAAAACGAGAACCGAGAGTCGATGCAGTAAAACCCACAACATAGTCAGTTTGAAGCAAGGAGGAAAATTCAATATGATAAAATTTAAAAAACATGATAGGATTGTGGATGCTAGAGATTAGTCAAAGGAGTCCTAATCCTCTCGAATGAATAATATTGGTGTTATTGAGTCAAGCCACCAAACCTGTTTGCATCTGCTGTAAAGATGGGTCACGAAAATCACTTTAGAATATTGAAATCATGGCAAAGAGTGATTACCGTGCAAATTGTCCCACATTTAGAACTGTAGGACGACACAAGTGTACCAGAGTGTTTCCTTTCGAAGCTGCCCTGCTGCATCTGACAGGAGTAATAGATTGTGTTTGGATGAGAATTAGATTTCAGCGTATAGCCTGAGACCCAGCGGGGCTATCCACTTCACCTCTCTAATGTCCCATGTGCTCTCTTCCTCTCTCTCTCTCTCTCTCTCCTTGCTGCCTCAGATGGAGGTAAGTGGGATGTGGTGTGTTTTGTTCCTCCTGATCACCTTTCATAGACTCAGAAGGGGGTAGAGGGGTTGGATGGCTGGGTGGGGGGGCTGGGGGGGGTTGCAGAACAGATTTCCCCAGAGCTTGACATAATCTATGAAAACATCGTTCCATCTGCTTTACCAAGCTGTTCCCAAACAGCTCCGTTTTTTATGAGCACTTAAAAACCTATAAAAGGACAATGATCCATCAAATGTGCATTTCTTCTAACTTTTAGTTTATTTAACTCTGAGGCATTTCTTTTTTTGGGGGGGGGGTGGAGGTTATATGGTGCTCATGAGTTTTTGCTGCAGCACAAGTAGGTTGAGATTTAATGTATGTGTGTATGCCTGGATTGTGTGAAAGAGTGCATGAAAAATGGCCTAAGCGTAGCATTGACCTTTTTTTTTTTTGCTACATAAAATAAAAATGTTACCACCAGAAATATTCTACTGGTGTCTCTTTTTTTGTGAGAACAGCCTGTAATAACAAGTCTGGATATGTGATGTTACCGTTCAGGATCAGAGTGTGTGGACCCCGAAGACCCCACTGTCATCGCCGAGACCGAGCTCCTCGGAGCAGCAGCGTCCATTGAAGCTGCAGCCAAGAAACTAGAGCAGCTGAAACCCAGAGCCAAGCCCAAGGTAAAAGTGCCCCTCTCAACCTTTCCCACCCGCACAAACCCACGCACAGCTTTTGGCCATTAATCAGCAGGGAGACGATGTGGGCCAGAGGCAGGAAAAGGTGACACTGACTTTGAAGTGGAGTCATTCTTTTCAGTGACTGAGCTGCTATCTCAGTGTCATTAAAGGAAAAAAAAAAAGTACATTTTTCTGCATTACACACACTGTGTTGACTCAGACAGCTGGGTCCAGTAAGCTAACATATGACGCTTGGACAAACTTTCTTCAAAGGCACTTATGGACATTATTTTGAGTTGTGTTGCCAGGAGACGCAATTACACTGCTGGGTCCTCGAGCTTATGTTGGAAAGAGTTCAAATGTGTGATGAACTGTAGTGACCCCTTCTGAGAGAGTGGGCCTCTGTCTTATTGAACTTACTTCCTTTGTTTTATTGCGGTCAGTTCTGAACTAAACTGAGGGAGGCTTTTTCAGCCTGTTGTTCTTCTCCCTCATGATGGCCCTAAAAACAAAACAACTGTGCTGCATCATACAATATGAAAAATAGGCAAAACACAAGAGATGGTCATGATTCTGTGTTTTTGGAAAGTGAAAATTACATTTATGTTGTCCTGTTTGCAATACGAGGTTGTTTCTGTACTGTGAGACTGCATGACTGTGTTGTTTGTTTACCTGTCTCTGGAGACTGGATAGTTGGATCCTAGTGCTCTTCCTTCTGTGCCTGTAGTGCTTTCCCCACTTTTCTATACCTCTTCCTGGATATGAAGTAATTGTTGGTTCAACCCTCTTCCTGTGTGATGTAAAGGAAGGTATATTCAGCTAACCCCCTGGTTTAATAAAGGCCATATAATGCTCTGTCTCATACCATAATTCCACAGCCGCAGACTGTATTCATGTGCACCTTTGTGTTTATGAAGGGGGATTAGTGAGTGAAAGGCTTTTCCCCTTTTTTTTTTAGGTGTCAGTGTCTCCCTCTAGTGATCAAATAGAATGCAAACCTTACCACGTAGCATTTTAAGGGGGAATACCACTGTAGTCTACTGAATTTTTCATCATGTGAGGATATTTAAATTCTTTATTCATGGCCATGCCTTACTATATATAGACACTAGCTAAAATATTTTTTTATCCATTATGTATACTTGTATGAAAATCCAGAAGAAAAACAATAGAGATTTGACCATAACCACATTATTTTGCTAATCTGCACACATGATTATTGAACAAAGTTACTATTTATTTGTCTTAAAGTTCATTTAAGTATTGAAATCTGATTTTTTTTTTAAGATGTGCAGTTTTCTTCCCTGAGTTATCACAAATGAGACAGAGCTAACAAACTAGCGCAGAGGTGTCAAGCCACCCTCAGTTTTAGCTTCATCTATTTGTCTGAAACATCTTGGATTCTTCTTCCTCCTCCTCTTCACTCTCTTTCCTCTCTCCTCCTTCGTCCCTCCCACCCTGTGAGGAGGGAGGGCTCTCCTGCCCTCAGCATGCCTCCCTGCCCTGCCCGCTCCCCACCCTCCCACCCTCTCTGAGCCGTTGTAGACCTGGAAGCCTTCTCTGCAGGGCTCTGTCTGATATGTTTGATATATTAGGTTGTTATTCAGTCCAACTATATATCAAACATATTCCTACAGTGTCCCGCCCTGTCTCCAGCCACGTGTGCCTTATGTGTTTATTGGAGGTCAATCACATGCTGTTGACTGCTGAGGCAGAGATGGCCATTTGTTAACTGTCTCTGAACTGATGCACTGTGAACGTCACGATGGTATTGAGTTCAGGTTCGGGAAATACATGGGAAATCACATCCAGCTGCAACTCTGTTGTTATTGCAAAGTCATAAATTTCAGTTGTCCTTTTTTGCTGAAAGACTGAGTTAAATTTTTAGGACACTGAGATCATGCACATAATTTTTCTTGGAAACTGTGCATTTTTTGCAAGCTGAACTGGGTGATATACTACTACAAAAAAATAATACTGAAACTTAATATTTTAAGGGATGATTTAAATTCTTTTTATGATATAGTGATGCCTACATGTTTTAGGACCATAAAGGTGATAAATAGATAATTCAGTATTTCCCAAGCAAAGGTTTACTGGGAGTGTAGAACAGGCTTCAAACACATTTAGACAACAGTTGAACAGTTAAAAGTTAATGGCATGTTTAAAAAATCCATTTACTGTAATAAAATTTGCATAATTTTAGTGATCATGAATCTTGATCACGATCTGAGTAAAATTCTGGTTTTAATCTTGATTGACCTGGCAATAGTCATGTTTTTTGCTGCAGGATGTCTTAGATGTAAATCTAAATTAAAACGTGGTTTTTACTTTAGCAGGCAGATGAGACGCTGGATTTCGAGGAGCAGATCTTGGAAGCAGCAAAGTCCATTGCTGCAGCAACTAGCGCTCTTGTTAAATCTGCATCAGCTGCCCAGAGAGAACTGGTGGCACAAGGCAAGGTCAGTCAAACGCCTACTCAAACACTCAGCGGTAAAACAGTGCTACTAACGTAAAACAACATTCATGTTCTGTTTTTTTTACCCAATGTCTACTGCAGGTGGGATCAAATCTAGCAAATGCAGTGGATGACGGCCAGTGGTCTCAGGGCCTCATATCAGCTGTGAGTTGATCATAGTATGAATTAAAACTGTTTTAATCACTGTTTAAATTGTAACAGATCAAAACAGGCTGCAGTCCCGCCCCGTGACCACATGTGACTTTTTTGGTTTCTGTAGGCGCGTATGGTAGCAGCAGCCACCAGTAACCTGTGTGAGGCAGCTAACGCCTCAGTGCAGGGCCACGCCAGCGAGGAGAAGCTCATCTCCTCAGCAAAGCAGGTGGCGGCCTCCACGGCTCAGCTGCTGGTGGCCTGCAAGGTGAAGGCTGACCAGGATTCTGAAGCCATGAGGAGACTTCAGGTAGCACAGAGACTCAGTGTTAATTCATCCATGGAAACTGTCTGCACAGGAAACGTGTGCATGCTAACTGTGTGGTAATCTGTTTGAAGGCTGCTGGCAACGCGGTGAAGAGAGCTTCAGACAACCTGGTGAAGGCGGCTCAGAAAGCAGCATTTGACAAGACTGAGGATGACAGTGTGGTGGTGAAGACCAAATTTGTCGGAGGCATAGCTCAGGTGAGACAAAATCCTAAAAAAACTGTTGATGTGCGACCTGGAACAGAGAGCTATTTCCGTTGTGTGGTTTGCCCTTTTCACTGAATGTTTGCACCTCTTACTGATATGCCAAAATGCCAAATGTTGCTTTTCTGAAATTGTGATGAGCTGCCGTGGATAAACAGCCCATCAGCTTCATTTCAAAGGTGTTTACCAGGTTTGCCTGACACTCAGAGCTGCAAAACATCACATCCACTGAAGACTTGAAAACTTGCTTCCTTTTCATCTTCACAAAGTAGGAAAAAATTATGGAACTTGAAGAGCGACTGTCTCTATTTCAAAACAGCAGGGTGCTACGGGAGGGGGAGCTTTACTTTTCATGGTGATTGATTGACTTGCAGTCTCAGTGAGTGGTGCACCCCAGCTGGGCATCAGCCTGTCAGATTTTTTGACCAGTGGCCTCACTGTCTCATTGGTATCCAATCACTGTCATTCTAAGAGGAGCTTTGGATGACATTTTTTCTTAAACTGCTTCAAACTGTAATTATTACTCATTTTAACTAAAAAAAATGTTCATAAAATGCTTAAAACTTACTGATGGACTACAAATTGTTAATAGTAAATCAAAATGATAGTAAACTAGTTGAATTTCAAAAAATTAAGCCTTGTTGTATTGCTTAAGCACATATTATTACACGCATTATCCGTCTTCTCTATGTAGGTAAACATACAGGATATTTGTTCTTTTTAAACTGTTATTTGTCACTATAAGGTGCTCCCTGTATTTTCTCCGGTGTGCCGTTCTTGGTGTTAACAGGCTGTACGGTGTGAGCTGAGTCCTGCGCAGCTATTGGTTTTTCATATCAAGCTAACCACAGGAATGGAATTATGATGAGCAGAAGGCACATTTTCTGTCAGCTGTTCCCTTTCCTCCTCAGATCATTGCGGCTCAGGAGGAGATGCTGAGGAAGGAGCGGGAGCTGGAGGAAGCACGTAAGAAGCTGGCTCAGATCCGACAGCAGCAGTACAAGTTCCTGCCCAGCGAGCTGAGGGAGGATGAGGGCTGATTGGCTGAGCGGCCGTGGATGTGGATGTGCGCCGCACTGATGAGACCCCTCATGTCATGGGGGAGCTGTCGCCGATGTACGATTGGCTGCTTTACTCTCATATATCCGAGGAATATACAGCACTTGAAACAGGCCTGTTTGGTGAGAAAAACAAGTGCCTGTGCTCTGTAGTGTATTTGTGTATGTGTGTGAATGTGTGTGTGTATGTGTGTGTGAGTGGGTGGGTGTATGACGTGTGTATGTTATTTGTAAGTGGATGGCATTGACATTCAGAGTTCAATATGGAGACGTATGTTACAGTTGTCCCTATAAGCAAGTGGAGACAGTATGATAAAGTTGTACGATAAACGAATCATTGCTTCGTGAGTGTTTCTGCATCACTACATTACTGACTGTTACAATCATGAACTGAAGATGTTACGAACGCTGAAGTCCTCTATAATCGCTGAATGTTCCGTAAATGTCGAAGGGTTTTTAGAGCGAATAGAAATGAACTGAAGGTATCTCTGCAACTGGCAGAACAAATCGAAGTGTCCCTGGGGGGGGGCGGGGGGCGGGGGGGAGCCTCACTTTCGCCACTGGCTTGCATGCATCATAATGTCTATACATATCAATGAAGCTACTAACCAATAGAGTAGTATATAGAGTGGAAAGGCACTTGTATTTTACTAATAGAAATGTGAATTTAAAGATTTGCTGTTAAACTAGCAAATCTTTAGAAACTTAAGGTTCCTGTTACACAAAGATGTTCAGCTTGATGCCACATTAAAGCTATTTGATTGGCTAAATGTCAAAATTAAAACAAACAAATAACAAACCACTGGCCAACACTAGCTATAAATATATTTATTCTTGACTTTTTTAAAGAAACTAGTTGTTTTTAAAGAGCGGACAGGTGTAATCTGTGTTATTCAGAGAATCTGGACTATATGTGACCAAATATGTCGTGCTGCTTGTACACCATGTCGCTTCATGTTACCCCACCGCTTCTTTCCTCTCACACACAGAGCTGTGTGAGGAATACATGTTTACACTATTTGTCATGTTTGTTCTTTCTTGTCATCATGTTTTAATTCCAATGCCCATTAACACTGGCCAGATTTTGTTTGGTAGCTACTGTACTGTACACACACACACTCGCTAACACACACACACACATACACACACAAACACACACAGATAAATTAACTCTCCACCAGACACTACCCTGTCATTGTAAAGGCATTTTCACTTTGGACTGTCTCGAGCAATACATAACACTGAGTATTCTTACAGGAAAGTAACGACGCACTGTGCTATTATTGCTTATTGTTCATTTGCAGTGATATTAGGATTTGGGCTCTTGAATTAAACAAGCACATGCTGTGCACTGAAGTTTGTCATAGGTTTAAGCTGAAGCTTCCATTGTATTAAAGAGACAACTCACCACATTTTATGCGGATGTCCCGTTCATGTTGATGGTAAATGTTGTAAACTGAAATAAGAAATGCCTTCGCTCGCTATTTTAGTAATGTTGTTGTTAAATAGTGAAGCAAAATGAGGCAAACTTGTCAAATATCATAAAATGAAAAAGAGAAAAATTAAAATAAGTGCCATTTCCTGATTTGGGGCCGAAAAACTTGGCTAGACAGCGTAATTAAGTAGAAGTTGACAGAATGAGCTACGTTCTTAAATAACTTTAGTAAACAGAGTAGAAGAAGAAGTAGTTGTGAAGGTAGTTTTGGCCATTGATCAGAGAAAGATGGAGAGAGGTGAATATCTGAGATGTCAGTGGTATTAAGGAAAAACTACAGACTGCTTTAACTTGCACAGCCAGGGGACAGAACCGAGGTTTTCCAGTCAATACAGCACAAACTGATGAAATAATTACTTCAGTTAACTGCATTTACCATCAACAGTGACTTGACATAAAACAACACAATCTCACGGCATTTGTTTAAATGTCATAGGATTGTTTACATGGGCACAAATTTCAGGATTTTTCATGACACACAGTATAACCATCTCTTGTGTCTGGTGTAGTAAGTACAGTACTCTGTACAGGAATCCAGGCTGAAGTCCCGTCTGTGGTTAGGTTTAGTCAACAGAAGTACTTTGGTTAAGGTCAGAGAAAAACTGTCCTATTTACTATCATGAAAATCTTCAATAAGTGATCATAAATAGTAGAGAATCAAGAATCAATAGGATTCCTCTACATAGACAAGAACTCTACATTTGGAGGTTGTGCTGATTATCAGGAAAATAATGGACATGCCCATGCACATGATCCCTGATTGCATTTCATATCAGTTTCATGACCTGCTTTGATACAGGGCTGCATAAGATGTGGGAATTTTTCTGCTTATAAATGCAGAACATTGTCCAAACAAATCCAGAAGGAAATTCAAGCTCTGATTGAGGAAACTAATTCCATGGAGTCTTTTTGTTTTGTTTTGTTTTGCTTTGCTTTGGTGTATTACTGTATAATATATTGGATATTTGAAGCAGTTTATGTCCTCAGTCTGTCCATGCCAGTGTCAGGACTGCATTGTGTACTAGTGCCTTACTTGAGTCTGCCCTGCAAGCAGCTGAAGATCAGGCTGGGTGGGAGCCTGAGCCTTGTCCTCTCTGGATCAGAACATTATGCCAGTCTAATCCCCGCTGGGGTCTTATAAAACTGTCACCTAGTCCTTTGCCATACAATACAATGCCTTGGCTGGTGGCTCACTTGCCTACAATGTTAAAATGCAGATATAAAAGGGCATCTGTGGATACTGTAGGATTTAGAGACCATATTGGAAGACTAACGGTAAACTGCATTCCATGAGCATGTGGCAATTTGTGTTTGAAGTTGAGAAATTGTTCAAATCATTATGCCAAGTCCCTCTTCAAATGTGGACTGAATAACTCCCTTGTTTCATTGTCTAACCACTATTAAAAAAAAATCAGTTTTTATCAGTAAATGTAAGAGTTACTCTGAAATATATTGTCTAACTGATTTGTGCGAGTATTAACGAAAGTAGAAAAGTTACTAGCTCTGTTACGAATAGGTGTTGTGCTTTCTTTAACAGACTGCATTAGTTTTATGATTTGATGCTGTATGTATTATATTTATCTGGTCACAAAAGTATTTTTTGTATTCACCAAAAATAAAAGAGTTTCAAACAACCACTTCCATCAATGTAATTTTTTTTTTCCCCTTTCTCGTATCATGCAGTTTAGAAAAGAGATGTCTACCAGGAGCGAGGTCACGCTGCATTCTTTCCAGCAGATGTCAGTATCGTCCTTCATAGTTCAGTCAGAAGGGTCAGTGGATGTTTGGAGAAATATGTTCTAGTGGAAGGATTGGCAAAGTTGGCCGGACCAAATATGGACATAGTGGATGTGCTTTTTTTTTTTTCTCTCCTGGTTCACGGACCAGACGTTGAAGTATGCAGTGATTCCCGTTTAGATAATTTGGCTCACATTAATTTTGCACTCTGTGTTACACAGCTTCAAAGCTCAAACCTTTTCCAGAGCTGCTCAGAAGGAGCCTCACGCTGACTTTTTTTGTTGCTGAATCATACTTGAACTTGAGCTTGGCCTCTTTTTTTTATTTTTTTTTTTTTCCTCAGGTGGTGCAAAAACACATTTCCCTCTGAAGCTGATCATCTCTTAGCACATGGCAGCAGAGTGTGTAAAGGATGGTTAGAGGTGGCCAGCACAGTACACACTGAGTAACCCTAATGAACACCATATTTGGCTGGTTGTTTGAGTGTTTTGGTCTCATGCAAGGGCAGGCCACACAATGGAGAGGGGAAACTGAAGCCATGTGTTTAACTGGGAGTGCCCATCTACTACTCACCCTCTCCCTCCTTTCAGCCCTTCAGGATGTTCGTCTGGTTAACTCTGGTATTTACACTGAGCTATCAAAACCTCAGCAGATAAATGATCTAAAGCAGAGATGTAGTCTGGATGAGTTTGCCCTTTTGTTTTCCTGAACTTCGTGATTTTAGACCAATTAGTTAACCGCTCTGTTATGGCTGTAATCAAGTTTCCACAAAGGTCCTGAATTTATTGCTCTTTTTCTCCTGAATTTCCATTTGGCAGAAGAGGCATCGTGGTCAGCGTGATGGATGAAATAAAAAAGTAAAAAATACTTTAGGCTTTGGTTTTCTCATGCACTCAACAACCCCTCTGTTCACTTCAACCTATGCCAGTTTTTCGATGTCTTTGTTTATTGATTGATATTGAATAGACTTCCTGTCACATGTCATTTTCCCACACATTGAGGAAGGTATGGACCCCAGATGCACCGTGCTGGCTCTGAGTTTGACGTCTGATTTGTAGTGTACAGTATGTCTTTAACTTCCCTAACCCTACCCTGTGTGTGTGTGTGTGTGTGTGTTTATGTAGGGAGGGGAGTGCCAGAAGTCTCATGACACAAACAGTAATCTGTAGCATCAATGGTGCATATCTCTGGCATCCTAAATGCTGTGATGGAGGGTTAGCTTTGCGGTTCCTGAGACTTGTGTCATGCCTAATCCCCACAGCCTGGCAGCCATTTAGTTCAGGCTTTGTTTCACGCTCAAGTTCTCAAAAATGAAGCCACGGCCAAGCCGAACGGCACTGTGTCAATTCTCCTCTTTCATCGTTTCACCACTTATCTGCAGCGGGTTAAATGAGCAGCGACAAACGCCTTTGGCTGATATTGGCTTCTCACAGTAAATCCATATGTTTATGTATTTTCTGGTGTGGATGCACGCCAGTTACTGAAGTGATACTATGCAGGAATGGAGTCATGGCTTGTGCTAAGAACAGCCTCGGTGAAATTGAGAGTCGTCGCACAGGCGAGCTATGTCGCCACTTATAGCATGTTAATAATACTCCTTGAAATTTCAGTGTATATCAGTATTTTAATTTGCATCAAATGTGAAATCACCACACAAAACAATGCTGAGTTCTCTATATTTTAAGAGAAACAAAGATGAACCTCAGTATATAAGAAAACTGTAGGTAAACTGACATTGATAATGTATTTTTTGTTTGGAATGGTGTTCTAATAAAGCTAAAATGATAGAACAGGTTAAGAGGACATCAAGGTCTTTTACAGCATAGGCAGAGAGAGAACTCTGCTAAACCAGTTTTCTCCTCTTTTTGAGAAAAGTGATGGAAGAGGAAGTGAGGTTTGGAAAAAATGCACATTAGGAAAGACTTCTGGGTTTTTTGGCTTGGTCATTTGTTCAAGGCATGCCACTGAAACTGTTATTTTTTACAGACAACATCTTAATCCGACAGTGTCTTTCTGTCTCAACAAGAACAAAACGTTTTTTGTTTTCAACTCTGAGCAATGTGAAGGATGTTCTCATCCCCGATCCAGTTTGGCTGCATTACAAGTACACCTGTTCTTCAAGATTTTTATGAACTTTTGCTAACATTTTTGCGTGTTTATATTCATAATGCACTTGATTTATGTACACAGTTCAGTTAAGGAAGAGATTTGTGAGTGTTTCAGCTGCCATGTCAAGCCAAGAAATGCCCAGCTTGCCTAAACGGATAAAACAAGGGAAACTAGCATTGTTCATGGTTGGATGGGCTGGAGTTAATGTTTGGCTTCAGTTCATTTTGTCAGGGAAGTTTCACAAAGTTCAGACCCAAACATGGTCCGGCAGAGAGGAGGTAGAAAGCCCTTCACAAACTGCAGAGGATAAATTACCAAAAAACCTACCAGACTTCACTGTACATGACGTTTCTGTCAATGAAACATGGAGGTACATTACGTAAAGTAATGTGAAGTGATGCTTCCAAGTGTATACATGCAGTGTATGGGCTGTGTAAGCACACTTGCACTGTTTTGGCAATGAAACACTCCGAAAAGGCCTGAGAAAGAGAAACACGGTGGAATTCAGCAGTGACTTCACCATCGTGTTAAAAGGATGCCTCTTGTTTACTTATACTCACATACCGCCCCTCTGTCTGCTCTGAGAGGCTTCCTAACATAAACCTAGAGGACAGCAGCTGATGGATCTGAGTGCCTTTGGAGCACATGACTATTTTAGGTCATCAGTGGGGATCTCCTAGCACGTTCACTCCATTACATATCCACTGTACGGCTTCTGGTTTAATGAAAATAGTAAACAGAGTCTGTAGAGATGACCACTCGTAACTCAGGACTGGTTATTGTCCACGTGATGTGCTTTCACAGACTTAAACCTCAAGTGGCTACAGTAGTATTTTTTTTTTTTTTAAATGATGCAATGTTTTATTTCCCGACTTCAAATATGTGGCATATATTCATTAAACAGAAGTTGCCCGAGACCAGCTGAAGTTGATTCAGTGAAATGAAAACCATATTGTCTGTGTAAAAAGTTGATTCACAAACTCCAGGCATAAAGTGCCCACCTAAATGAGTGATAAATTACAGGAAGTGTCCCATTTGAGCCTGCAGAATGAACCCGTTTATGAGATAACAGATGGGTGGTGCTGTTACCGTATGTGAAACATGTGAGTGTAGTCACCTTTAGGGGGTCCGTCCTGTGCTGAGTGACAGTATTCGCTGTCTATTTCTCTCATGGCACAGCACAGCAGCTCCTTTAGCTATCATGTAAGGAAGGCTCAGTATTTCTCAGTCAGCAGTGACAGCAGAGCTATATTGGGTCTTAGCTGAGACTTAAACCTTGGGTGCTAATTTTGGACAACTCCGCAAGTAACATTAGGAATATGTATTAAATGATACTCCAAGTCCAAAGCACACTTTTCCAAAGTCAGGTTTCTCCTGGTAATTCACAGTGATTTTTCTCAGTTTTGTTCTCTCCTGAAATGGCGCTGAGTGTGAGCCGTGAAGCAGGAGAACCGTCTGTCTCAGACTGTGCTGCCGACTGGAACTGATCTGCAGTGTCTCCTGGGATTTTAAGCTGTCTAGAGTGAAATGTAACACTCGTCCATCCAAACCCTTCTGTCTTAATAAGGAAACTTTGCTCAACACTCGTTAGATGACGGGCTGCATTTCTGCAGAGAGAGAGGGAAAAAAATAGTCCTTGGCTCCATTTCTTCTCTCAATTCTGCGGCCTCCCGCCCTTGTGTTAAAGCTGAATAAACACTCCACTCAATGCTCAGCAGAATTTTCTCAACACAGATTCCAATTTTCTTGAGAAGAACTGGGCATTAGGGCTGCCAGAATGATTAGTCAGTGTCTCTTTATTCGTACTACGATGTCTTACATGGACAGTGACTGCAGACTGTCTTTCTGCTGTTGCATTTACTCAGCCAGAGATTACCTTTGATGGATTCAGGAAGTGATCACAGAACTTCTCAGTAAAAAGTTTAATATATACATAATATATATTCCAGTAGCTACATTCCAGCTATATTTATATGACAGCAGTTATTTTTCTGATTAAGATTTTACATTGAATTTAAATTGTCATATGGAAATGCATTTTTAAACCCATTGCAGACTGTGATATCCAACTGAAAAATTACAGAGACTAACTGGGGGCATTTGTCACATTCAAATATCATTGAGTTTTTGACACAACCACCATAGAGGGTTTTTCACTTGAACATCTCAGAGGTTTCATTTTAAAGCAAAGTTTAAAACATCAGTTCAAATTTGACCATAGACTCTCCTTTATGCTTAGAGGAGCAGCCTGAGCAAAGAGGATAATCAACTGGTTGCAATCTGCAACCTCACCACTAGATGCCACTAAATTCCACAGACTGGACATTTAATAACATATCAGTTATAGGAGCCAATTTTCTTAAAAAATATATATATATATACTTTTGTTAACAAAGGCCTACTTATGGTAAATTTTGCTGATAACACCTCTGTACCTCTACTGAATTGGTATATTTAGTTTACACAAGGATCAAAATTCTTCCTGCACTACTGGTCTTTCCCATTATTTTGGAGGCAGTAATGTGTTTTTAAGGCAGCCTCAGCACATAATTACCCTCTTATCGTACTGCAAGTCCTCCGGGCAGGAACTGGCCAGACCACACCAGGTGGATGTCTATTTATTTTCACGTCTGTGCACTCAGACAGTTGTTTTATGACTGACTTTGCACAACTGTTTTATCTAATTCCCTTGCTGTGCGGTGAGTCGGAGCCTGACTGGAAAACAGTCATGGCATCTGATCAAACGTCGGGCTTTAGGCGGGTTTTGGTATAAGAATGCAGGTGCCGCAGAGCTGTGGGTTCCTGTGGCATTCCTCGCTGCCGAGAGACCACTGTGACCCAGTCGCAGTGAACTTAGCCTGCAAGACTCAAAACCACAGTGGAATGTCTCATCACTATAGATTCTCACACACGCTCCGCATTATGGCTTCTCCTCAGCCAAGCAGTCATTTTGTGGTTTGAAGTTAACATACTAATAAAGTTGATATAAATCTCCACTTTCTCTTTTAAATTTAGAAAACTGCACCTTTTTCTATCCCCAAAAACAGGGTTTTAATGATGATAATTCTTCCTCAAGGAGAGCTTAAAATGAATTTTGTTGGTCAAGAGAGGATGTTTTTAAGAGAAGTTTGTTTTGTCGTCACAAAAAGAAAAGGAAAAGCAACCGTAGAAGCATCTTCCTCTTACGATTGTTTCATTACTCTACACAAGAGGGCTCTGACAAGCCGTACTGTAACAAGAAGAGCAGTGGCTGAGCTGGAAGTGCATACCAAGAAGTTTTATAGCCTCGTGAAATGGAAAGAAATATCAAGTACGTCTTTGGACCTCACAAAAAGCTCCCACAACTTAGCCCTCTCCTCTGTCTCCTCAACCTTGCTTACACCAGGGAGCCCATATATGGACACATATATGAAAGATTCTCCCTCTGTGCGCAAACACGGAAACTTCTAGCCCTGTGACATGAGGGGCAAAAGATAGAAGGCAAATATTTAAAGAGAGCCATCAACAAGACGCTGGACAGCTGGGGACTGAGACACAAAACCAGCAAGAGCAAGCAACAATTATTGTGCATTAAGAGGGGGGAAAATATCAAAGAGCGATGATTTCAAAAGATCTTTCAACAGCCTCTGATCTCTGGAGGAAGAATTTCTGAGCAGGACACGGCTCTGATGCTTTGGAAGGAATCTCTTATCTGGAACAGAGAGAAGTTCAAGCTGTCTGTAAACAATCATTTGCTTTCTGCTGCCCTATCTTCTTGCCCTTTACTGTGTACAAACAAACACGACACCAGTGTGAAAAGTGCTGCTCTCCTAAATTGAAGGCAGATTTGTGTTGCAGGATGTCAGGCGGATTGAGCTTTTATTTTGCAGTTTTGTGCTGTGACATGTCTGGCCTTTCTGCGAAGTTAATTTCGCACAAGAATTCGAGCGCGGCATCCCGCATGAGTTTGAAATGAATCGTGACAGTTCCCCCCGAATGCTCTCTCTTCCCCCCCCCACCCTTTATACTGACTGAGCAGCATCAGATATGGCTGACATTCTTGCCTCCCCATCTGTAAAGGGGGAACGCAAACAAACATTCTGGGAGGAGTCCTGCCGAGGCCAAAAATATTCTTCCATTATCCCACATTTGTGTTGGCAGCTCTGGACGCCTTCGCTGTTGGTATTTTTACTCCGTTGCACAACTTGTCTTTTCTAAATGAGTCGTTATTGCCTTTATGGTGTCACTGAGGCTTCGCTGCAAAACTTTGTCCTCTTAAACTTGAAGAACTGCTTGATCAATGTGTCTGTGCGAGAACGAACTATGAGCTTTGAAATGTCTTTTAGCCCTCGATTCACAAATATCAGAGCATTTTAAATGGCATATTTCTTACAGCTTAACCCAAGGTCAGCCTCAGCAAAGCTATGAGAGTTTAAAGGTTTTATATTTCTATTAAAACCACACAAGATAGAAAAAGTCTGCGCCTCACTCCTTGCCCGTAATAGATTTAGTACAGAACTTAACAGTCTGAGAGATGACAGATCCTTTCATTTAACGGCAGCTATTTCTACCCCAGCAAAAACTTGGCACAGGACAAATGCTACCCATCTTCAAGAAGAACACCTGCACCTGAAATATTTGACCTTCATACCGCTGGAATTTGACTCCTAAATTATTAAACATGGTGAAAGTTGTGAATTTTTAGCATGCACTGCAAACACGGTCTCCATTAACTAAACATAAAGTTTTATTGAAA
>JAUZTA010000028.1:14076990-14087354 GCA_034780835.1 Ctenochaetus striatus | reverse complement strand
GTTTTTTCTTTCCTCACTGTACTTTTTAAAAAAGTTAACACTAAATTATCAAGTAGCAAAATTAATGATTTTATAATTAAATATTCTATTATGCATTTGTTAAGTATTTAGGAGTTTGATCAATGTCTGCAGAGAGCAACTTTAAGATAACGTCAGAATTAAAGCCCCTGAAAAGGTTTCTGAATGTGTCAGTCAAAAATAAACAATCAAAGAATATGGCAACATTATAAATGCAAAGCAACAACATCAGTTTTGTAAGTCTTTATGTTGCTAAACCAAAAAGTACTGTTAGAACTTCAAAATCAAGACCGACAGAGGAATATTTCACTCATGAAGAAGGAAAACTTCTAAGCTGAACTCAGCAGCACAGACTCACTTTTGCACTCGCTAAAACTGCTGATCTGGGCTGTATCTGTCAGTCTGCTGGAGGCCCAAGAAAGGAACTTTATTATCCTGCCACTCTGCCCTTCAACTTCCCCCGTGTGTCCCCAGATACAACTCCCACCAGTCCCGCTGCTCGGGCCAACCACGCTCTGACAGCTGGCAAAATTAAATGTCTTTGGTTCTCAGAGAACTGTGCTCCTGCCAGTTTCTTACCTGTCATACTTGTTGCCCTTTGCTAGACAGGCTATAATTGAGCATAGTAGTAAACACTTTGGGAAATATATATGTAAAAGTGATTAACAATAAGCAAAGTGTGCCACAAAAAGAAAAGAGCAGCAGGCTGACAAAACTGTTATCATCGATCACTGAAAGTTTGAAAAAAAAAAAAACAGGTTTGACACAAAATAAACCATTAGAGGCCACAGAGGGAGAAACACACTGAGGTCAGAGACTAGACGTAGCCTAGAAAGCATGGGACGAATGAGGGGGGTGGGACACAAAGAGCAGTGCAGGAGGGGAGTGTCGGGTGTTGTCCAAGGAATTAGCAGAGAAAGTGGAGACTGAATCAGATATCAGGGAGAAAAACAAATCTCTAGGTGAGTCAATGACATGAGAGATGCTTGTTAGGTCAAATAATCTAAACGGTCCTGACTTGATGTGACTCAGGGGCCAGACAGCCATGCTGACGGAGACTCTATTTATTTGACTTTGTCCAGGGATTAGAGAGAGAAGTGCTCCCCAGGCTGCCTCATTGGCCAGTCACATTGTTCTACTCAGCTTTGGGTGAATGTTTCTATAAGAAGCTGGTGAAGCAGAACTTGACAAAACAGTTTAGAAATATGCTTTTAAACTGATCTGAAAGACAAAGAAAACACAGACAGAGCCTTGATGTGCCTCCTTGCTAGTGAGGCTACTATTGAATGGAGAACATCTCCTGTGGCCCACTGACCTCTGACCTCCCACTGGGACTGTGCAGCACTAAGGGGAGGAGCCCTCATGTAGTGACAGCTTGTGAGCTACTCACATCACACTGGTCTCCTCCTCTCTCCTTACAGAGCCCTGTGCCACCCACCTCAGCCACCTCTTTCTTTGCCTCCCTGGGGAAATTCAATAATAGCCTCTCCAGCCGTCCCCTTCGTCACTGATGGGACACCATAATCTCTCTATCCTGACGCCCAGAGGCATGCACAGTGGGATGTTATGATGGCTTGAACCACAACTTGGCAGGAAATTTATGCCTCATTACAGGAAGTGGGCTGTATATTCCCCCTCATCATAAACATGCTGGCAGGTGTTTTAATCCCACCCCTCAGTTTCAAATTGATGTGAGTTTTACTGTAAAAAAAACACCATGCAACAAAACCTCTGGGACAGATGTTTTAAATCAGCTAGTTATAAATGTCTACCATTAAATCTGACAATTCTTCATATTTATACAGCTGTTAAGAAACTGAATCCCCCCAAAACACCGCTTGCCTTTGTTCAATAAAGCCTTGTGCATCAATGGCATTTCATCTGGAAATCCAATTTACTATTGTCTAAACCAGTGACATCGGAGTCGAGCAAGCCTTATAGACGCAAGACAATGCTTGCTCTCGTGCAAGGAAGCTCCTCTATTGGTACCATGTGCCCAATGAAAACACAGTAACTCTGGTCTTCATTAGCCAATAACCAAAGGCAAGTCAGTTTGGGGTAAGTGATACTCTGTATAGGGAGGGTGAGACACAGGGAGACACAGCCAAACACAACTCATCACTGTAGAGACATGCCAAAGGGCTGGCATGACCTGTGCACTGCGGCAGACTGCTCAGTCGACAGACGAGCCGACAAAGCAGCATGCTCCCTGCAGACCAGCACTAGGTACACTGCAAAAGATTACCCAAAAGTACTTAACTTCATTGCAAAAGGGTTCTACGATAGAGAAAAGTAAGGTTATAGGTGCATACAATTACTTGAGCATTAATATACAACCAGCATACTAAAGTAAAGATCCCTGCATATAGAAATAGCACACAACTTAATGACATTGTCTTCTGTGTCTACTGATCCGTGCTCTACCTGTTTCTCTAAGATGCGTGAGATCTCTCCCAGCGTTCTGTCCAGGCCGGACACTTTGTTGTTGACCCACTGGCCACTGTCTTGACCTTGCAGCTGCTTCAGTAGGTCCTTCACCAGGCGCTGCAACCTGAACATACAAGGGCACGTACTTTACAAACACCAATTCTTCATCCATGTTTCCATGCAACCAAAGCCAACCTGTATCCACCACAGCAAAGCTGAAACTACTGAAAGATTAATTTTCTATTACTATTATTTTAAACACTTTTAATATTTGTTTTTTCAAATTTTAAGTAAATATTAGAAACATTAACCTCTTATTTATGACAGTGAACTAAAATAACTATTTTTGGTTTTGGACTAGGTGCTGGATAAAACAGGCAGTTTTGGAATGTCACTTTGGCCTCGGAAAATAGAAAAACAGAAAAAAGAAAAACACTTACTTGGCCTTGTACGGGGAGTCGGGAACCTGTGTCTTTGCCTCCATTAATGTCTCATATTCCTTAGCCCTGCAGAGACACAAGTAGGAAAAAGTCTTTGAATCCCAGGAAAGTGTTTGGCCTGTCAGTAAAGGACACAACAGATGAAAGTGTGAGAAGAGAGGGGAAAAAGTTCAAGCTGAGTTTGTTTATTTGGCCCGTCAGCCATTCACCGAGTAACTTGTCTTAAAATAAGCACACACCGGCTCTGTGGGGCCCCTTGTTTTGCTGCTGTTGCCTATTTTTATGAAGACTTAATTTTACCTTTGAATCCACCTTCCCTTGAGTCAGCTTTAAGGAGGGAGGGTTACGTTCTCCACTTCACTCATTGTCAAATAAACAGTTAATGAGGGTTACAAGCACCGCAAACAGTGTTTTGAATGTGTGACCTCCTGAAAGGTCGTGGTCATCAAGGGACTGGTGGCATAGCTCTAACAGCCGGACTCTGAGTCCGAAAAACACAAACGGTGTGTGTGTGTGTGTGTGTGTGTGTGTGTGTGTGTGTGTGTGTCTGTGTGTGTGTGTGAGAGTGTGAGAGACAGGCAGAAACTGACTGAGGTATTCTATCTGTCAATCACACATTTCCCAGACATGATAAGTAACTATTGATCACAGTCAGAGTGCCTTCCAGTTATCCATCTCTACACTGATATGATCAAACACTTCCTGGAAGACAACAGGTGGATCTGTTCCGGCTCGGCCGACATGGATCAACCAAAGCCTCGTCCTCTTCTCACAATCTCTTGTTTTATAGGGCAGTCATCTAAAGGTAACTTATAACTCACCTCACAGCTGGAAGAGGACACTGAGATAGCAAAAACTTTAAGACTGCTTCATGGGTGGAATTTGGATTTTAAAGCCAAAGTGGATAGAGAGCTGTTTTAATTTTTAAGACTGAAATGGCATACAAGTCTGTAATAATATATCAATATTCTAAATACACAACATTGTTCTTGGTGCTGATTGAACAATGGCTGTGGTATTAAGGTGATTCACCACAGTCACTTATACCTTAATGCTTTAGTCCATTATTTAGATTTCTCACTTACTTCACTTTCTACATGCAGGCCCTACTTCCTGTACTTCCTGTTCCTGCACCTGGTTCTGCTGAGTTACAGATGCAATACATTCAGTAAAATAGTACTGTAATTTTGATTTTTGACTTTTGCTAAGACTATAATAAACAATACAGCCTTGTCTTAAATATTTTTGCTATATTTGAATGAATATACATGCTAAAACTAACTAGAATTAGCTGTATTACAATTAAAATGAAAAACAGAAAAAAGTAAACTCTTACTGCATGAGATATCAGTCCCAACAGATCAAGATGGGAACAAGGATAATGATAAACATTTGCATTACTCTTCAGTTTTAATTGAAGTAATTTTCCGTTTCCTATGACTAGGATAAATGGGTAGCACAGACTTGCTTTCAGAGGGGTTTGAACTTTATCCACTCTGTTTGTCATTCAAGCCATTACAATGTTAATCTACAATATTAATTTCCCACAGGTGTATACTCAACCATGTATAACAGGGAGGAACTGCTGAGCAGTTTGTTATTGTCAAAGGGTGCCCGACCTAAATGGGCATCCGGCAATAAATATCAGTGATCAGCAAAAAGAGAGAAAGCACAAATCTTTCATGGAAGACTACAAGCAGGTCTAAGCACCACAGGACTAAATTCTTTATAGTTCTGTTTCTTTTGCAGAGAGATACTTTCCTCCAATACCACAAAAACAGTAAAACCATAAACAGACCGTACACAACACTAGAAAAGGAAGCCCAGAATTAGTTCAATGGCACAAAGAGACAACTTGAAATTATACTAATACTTTAATGACTCAACGTACTTTAAAACCCATTAGCTTGTTTGTGCATTGTTAACGATGTGTGTCATATTCATTTGGGGCATTTTCCCCTTAATTTAAAGGCAGCAGACCTGGTAAAATGAGTTAAAGCCATGCTTACCACCTCAATCCTATTCTATCCTACATGCAGGAGTGTCTTTGTCTATGCTCTCTGTTCCCTGCTGAGTGAACCACAAGCCACCAGCTACAGGCAAGCCGTCCGTACCTGAGCATAAGTAGTAGGTTTCCAAGTTCAAAACTCATCCTTACACTAACTGACAGGCTACTTACATTAAATTTTAACACATATTTTCCTTACCAAAACTCTTATTATTATGAAAGGTTAGCCAAGCCGTATAAAAAAAAAACAACAAAAACATGTGGGTTAAAATGTGTGTGCAGATCACGGCTGCATGTTGGCCTGGTGAAAAGTCTAGTGAGAACCACTCACGTTTTACGGACACCATACAATGTTCCAATAAAATGGTTCATTTCCACCCAGTGGTGAAGCGGCTCACCTTTATGCTAACTGGGCCTCTGTGTTATTTATGACCTCAGAAAGCCTGCTGCCTTTGAGTGCTAGTCTCAGCAGGGCTGGTGCAAGAGTGACGGTGAACAGAGACAGATCATGTCGTTACTTTCTCGGTACCGCTGAGTCTCACAAAGCCAAAAACAGCAGCGCTGAGAATAAAGCGCTGTGGCATAATTGGAAGAGTGTTTCAGCCTGTTGCTGACTTTAATTTCTCTTTCAGATAAATACTTACTCCTGAGAAGTGTAATAATAACAAATTCTCTTTTTGAAAAAATAATTTAACGACACAAAAAATGCAGTTCATTAAAAAACATAAAAATGACTGAAGGTGAATAAAAATGGTCTTTCTGCAAATTATATAGACAACTGATGTGACTATTAGAAAAATGTATTTTCTTATCTGAGAAACTCCCATCTTCATTTTTAATCAGAATCTCAGTAGAGATAATTAAGTACATACTTTTTAGATGAGATTAGAGATTAGATTAGATGAGACTTTATTGATCCCACATCGGGGAAATTTGTGTGTTGCAACAGCTCAGATAAAGTGACAGAGGAAAAAACAACAATTTAAGAGAGAAACCATTAAGTCCAACATCCCGAGAAAACTATTTGATTTTATTTGTTTGTTAATAAACAGCAAATAAAAAAGGCCTTATGTTTCTATATACTTTAAACCAAACATTCAGAGAAACATAAGTAATTTTGTGTTTGTTTGTGAGGATGTGTGACTGCATGTTGTTTTTATGTGTACAGTAAAGAAAAACCTCACATCAGATGTCTTTTTTCCACCACAGCAATGCAACATATGATCTGCAGGTGTGTTTGACAGAGAGAGATCAGGTGAAGTCTGAAGCACACAAAAGCTAGCTACACAAATATGCAATATAATATAGGATAAAACAATGTATAGAACAATATAATTATTGTAATACAAAAAATTTTACCTTTTTATGTCACCTCTTTTCACTTAAAAAAAGCAAAATGAAATGAACAGACAACAAAAAAACACTCTCTCATCTTCTCTCTCTTGTTTTGGGATTAAAAAATAAGCTGCAACACTTATAGCTCCCCCTAGGGGCCTGGAGAATATCTGTTGTGTTCATCAGATAAGCAGTAATTTTTCGTTGCACTGATGTTTTGGTTTGAGTGTTTTTGACTTTGCTTTATTTCTGTATTTGCAGCATGTTGGCTGTTAATGCTTTTATTTTGGTAATCTGCAATACAAACCTGTTGTTTTATTTGTTTTGGATTTACTTGCTCTTTTTTTGTTGTTGTTGTACATCCCGAAACTGCAGCACAATGACCGAAAGAAATTGCACGTTTATCTGTTTCCATCCACCATTGTCATGTGAACATGAGTGTGTGGAGATAAACAGGTCGGGTTGCTAAGTTTCCTGTCAGATGCATCAAAACAATTAAGAGTGCCGGTAATCCCTCAAACGATGGAAAACCACATGGAGAACAGCATGGAAAAGATAATCCAACCTGTTTACCTTGTCTGCTGAACAGATGAACACAATTCTTCCAAAACATGTTACCTTATTAGCTGTTTGAATGATGGTGATGATGATGACATGTTTATCCAAAACCTCCAAAAAGGGTTCAACTGGTGACACCTCATAAGGCCGAAGCATATGATTGACATCATGATTCAAACCTAATATGGAAACCTGTTTTTATTTGTGTGGTGTATGACCAATAAACATCCATGCATGTGTGTGCTGTATGTTCCAGTGTGCAGGATGGACTCTGAAGGCTCAGAGGTCCGACGGAGCTTTCAGAGTGCACAACATGGCCGCCACACTGCGTATTTCTGCCACATTTAGCAAATGGACACCGAAGTGCAGCCTTCCTCCAACATCCACCACAGTCTGAACACAACCTCCTCCCCATGTCGCCCTCTCCTCCTGCCCCAGCTTCCTCCTCTCCTTCCCTTCTCCTACGTCGACTCTCCGTCCTCCTTTTCCTCTCCCTCTCTGCCTTTTCCAGCTCTGAATTATTGATAGTGAGTAAAATCTGACGTTGTAAACTTTGCGACCATTCACCAAATCAGCCTCCACTTCTCACCGAGGGGGCCCCCGCCGAAGGGTAGGCGGTGTCTAACCACACACTTTTAATGTAATTGCCTGTAGAGTTCCTTGTAAATATTTTATTGTCTGCCAGTACAAATTAAAGACACAAGGCTGGAAGTAAAGGTTAGTTGGTTCGCTCGGGGAGATCCTCGGCACTTTACCTGCTCTTGCAGGTTTGGGAAGTGTTTCTCCTCCTGTCCATCTTCTGTCTTAGACACTGTGGTGGACTAGGCATTAAAAGATGAGACCATAGACACCAGAGTCATCAGTGTGTCATCAATGCATCATCATGTTGTGTGTGAGTGACTTATGACCTTAAAAAGAGAGACAAAACACAAGCAAGAAGCTCTTAAACTGTTTAATGATCATTGATTTCATGCAGCTGTTTGCAGGAATCATCAAGCGATTACTGGCATATTTTTGATGTTCTACCACATGTATGAATGTAATCTGATTTCTTAGTTAACGGCAGGCCTGACCTGCAGTGTTTTGAAGTGACTGCAGCTTCATCAGAGCTTCCTGATGGTCCTGGTTTTCAGGAGAGTCCAGGTTCTCGAGGTTTGTCACTTTACAGTAAAACGTCAGACCGAAGACTGTTTGCATGACGTCACTGCGCTTCAGGTTTTGTGGCTGAGAAGGAGGGAAAAAAGAGAGATAGGAGAGTAAAAAATGCATGAAGGTGGTACTGTAAGTCGAGCGACTGGGACAGGATGTTACAGTATTGGTGCTTGCCTTTGCAGAGCGGCCATGTTGTAAAATGGCTGGGAGGCAGTGGAGGGTTTTTCGAGGTCGAGTCTCAGTGGAATCGTGGCGTGTTCGAGTCATTAACTCACAAGTCTTCACCTCTTTACGGTTACAGTTTGCAGCAGAAAACCGATAACATGCAATCAGAGGAGAATTTGTCCTTTAGCAAGTGGAAGTCAGCTATGAATTTTAGACAAACGCCTTCAGGAGCGAACAGTCAAATAAAACAAACTGCATCTGTTCAAATGCAACGTTGACTGCAACTTTCAAAACTAGCGCCAAAACTAACGTGATCCAGTCCATGTGATGAGCTGCACTGAGAATATGTTTAATATTCGTATTTTATTATTCATAACTTAGTTTTCATGTAGCTTCTGTGTTGTAAAACCCCACCAGCGGCTCCCACGGTGGATTTTTCCTGCAGTTATCTCACAGTTCGGTTAAAGATGTAGATTTTTTTTTAAGGATCACTGTTACTTTTTTTTATGGCTTGGATGCATTTTACCTCTGCTTCACCTCATTCGCTTTGTTTTCCCAGTTTTCTCTCGGTTGTTTCAGTGTATTTTGTTTGTTGAGGCTCCTAACGGCTGAGTCGAACTCTGGGTTTCCAACCTGTGGCTGACAGGGTTCGTCTCTGCCGTCTCTAACTGCTCATGATCTGTGGCTTTTTTTTTTGGCTAAAGGATGTTTGCATCTTCTCCCCTTTTTTTTTGCCTTCGTGCTCGTGTATTTATTTGTTATCACAGCCGATGACTCTCTCATTCTGTTCTTTTCATTTGCTTTTTCTCTCACAGGGTTATTTCTTATTCACCGTGTCTGCATTTTTCATGGTTACATGGTTTTATCGCCTCCACCTCTTCATGTGTGTCTCCTTCTCATCTCCTCTTAGTTTAATCTGCCGTCGTGTCCGTCCGCATGCTGCAATCGAGCCGCTGATACGGAAAAAGAACAGAAGAAGAGGAAAAGGGGAGAGAAAAATGTGAGCAAGAAGCAGAGATAGGGTACGACAGAGGGGAAGAAAGACAGACAGTAAATGAGACAGAGAAAGAGAGAAGACATATTTTGGATCAATAGATTAACTGAGTGCTCATGTATTATGCATCTGAGCCCTGCAGCACTTGCACATAAAGGGAATGTTGGGCAGGATTGGCGTGTAAAAGCTCTATAACCGCGGGCCTGTTTACTCTGAGCGAACACGGGGACCGCTGTCATTCCGAACAGAACCGAGCCGAGGTGAGACGGGTTCGGTCCGGAAACAACCGGATACCTGCTGCCAAGCGACACACAGGCAGGTTCCTCATCAACCCAAACAAGAACAACACTAAAACTCAAGAGAAATGTTCTGAAAATGTATAAATACATGTATAAATAGAACAACCACAGTTCTTTATCATCTTCAAATGAATTAAGATTAAAACATGGAGTCATGGAAATAACCGCTCATTCATTGTTTGCTTATCTGTTTGTTTCTTTAGAGACTGAAAAGACTGAACGACCACATGACGACCATGATTGTTTCCACCTGAGCAGGTTGGTTTGGTTCTCAGGCAGGTGTGACTCATTTCTTCTCTCTCTTCGTCAGAACATGAGAGAACTTTCAAAGACTGAATTTGATGAACAAACTGAGGTCTCGTCCACACAAACACGAGTATTTTTCCAAAATGCATCTTTTTCTCTGTGTTTTTGCCTCTCGGCACTTCCTTCAAATCAACCTGCTTTTTCTCACTCGTGTCTCCAGAAACTCCGGTTTGAAACGATCCCTCCGTCTGCACCGCCCGACACTCTCCTTCAGCAAGAGACACGTCACATATTGGACTTAAGCTGCTGTCAAAACTCTGTTTTACTCCATGTAACACATTTGTTTGACATTAAGACCAGCTTCATCTTCTACTAACTGGTAAAGGTCAAAGCCAATTATCTTCTGATTCTATTCAGTCCCTCCAGGAATTCGCGATGCTGCAATCGCAACAATTCATGCGAATTCAACCAATCTCTGTAAATTCTGCACGACCTTGCAATTTTGTCCAATCACCGCCACTTTTACGCAAGTTTGGCCAGCCTCCCGTCAGTTCCACCAATCATAGCAGTCCCCAGTGCAAACGTAAAGCACGTACATCACCCAATTCACTTCCTTGTTTATGCTTTGAAGATGCAGACATGTGAGATAGTAATGTCTCTCACTTAGCAACAAAAATTACTGCTAAAGACCGTGCAAAACAATTCCCTGATGTTCTTCACCA
>JAUZTA010000028.1:14014137-14033955 GCA_034780835.1 Ctenochaetus striatus | reverse complement strand
GTGCAAAGTTGGTGTTGGGTTTCTGATGGTGCACATCATGTTTGCTGGGCCCTCCATAGATACCAAAAGGTATCAGACGAGATGTGGACCAAGGGAAATCATAGCCACAGTGATCCTCTATAGAAACATAGACATGCAACACCATGAATGTCCACGTGGTAAGTAAGTGGCATCTCAGGATCACAGGATTAAGAGTGGTCCAAAAGCCTACTGTGATCAGCTCCCAGCCGCCGAGGCACTGAGTGGCTAGAGCGAAAGGAGATGAGTAATTATGATGAATGGCATGGAACGTGACATAGAGCCAGCGGATCCTGTGATGGAGAAGGTGCCAGATGAAGTACTGGAAGTCAAAGAGCAGGAGGTTGCCCACCACCCCGGCAATCAGCTCCAGCAGGGACGGAGCGCGCTCTGGTAGATCCATAGGCGGCCTCCATGCCCATTGTGCCACTGATGCTGGTAGCACAAGAAACACATGGTTGTACAAGGTAACACCCGCACACTGCAGCAGTGCTGAGGCTGTGGGATGACGGCCTGGTTGAATCTTGAATTGCTGGACCCATGTCCACCTTTCCCCCATGATGTCACAGACAAGGAAAGGAAGGCACAAGACAAAGTAGGAGGACACAGTCAGGACAATAGGGAAGAGTGGAGATCTCAAATAGTCTCTGTAGTTGAGCCTCAGGCTGTCCCACAAAGGCTGCAGCAAAGAGTCATTTCCTAAGCATCGCATCCAGAGAGCTACACCGGCATCTGCAAGATCCATCCTCAACGTAAAAATCACAAGATGAATATCATAAAAATGTAAAAGGAATGTAGGTATTCCTGCCAGAGACAGCAGCTATAATATAGACACTATTCAATGAGCGCCTGCTTGTGTTTTGTTCACTGAGTGGTATCAAGTGACAGCAGTGTGCAACAGTGCAACAAATTATTCATATACCCTGAAAACCAGGTAACATATAGCTCTCTACACAAGAACTTGTTCAATGTGGAGATTTACTTTCAAATCCTTTTTTACAATCTCTAACTTCTTTTTAAGGCTGTATTTAAGGCATTTTACACAGATAATGTCAGGTCCCGTCAAGTTGTTTAGTTTCTCCACTTCCTGTTCTGTTTTATTGGGATCCCCTCACTTCCTGTTTGTGTTTCTTTTCAGTGTCTTGACTCCCTGTGTGTGTGTTTGTTCATTGTCTTCACCTGTGTCTCATCCCCTCTTCCTGTGTGTTCTTATACCCTCCTCTCCCAGTGTGTCTTTGTCAGATCGTCTGCGTTTCTTGTCACAGCGTTCCGGCTCATTTTCCTCGTGTTTTGACCCCTCGTGCATTCTCTAAGATTCTGATTCCTGGTTCCTGTTGTTTGCCTAGTGATTTTGTACTTCTGCCTGGTTTGACTGACTCCCTGTGTACCGACCCTTTTTCTGGATTAAACTGTTTTTTGGAAACCATCTGCCTCAGCTTTGTGGGTCCACAACCTGTCTGCTCAGTTCATGACAGACAATGGAATTTTGGCATCGTTTACTCAGATGCTTAAAGAAATAAACACCTAAAAGATAATGGCAATATCATGTCGAATAAAATCAAAAATAGAACAAAATTATACAAAAATGAAATTAAATATTAAAAATACATAGTGTATATATAGCATATCAGTTTTCATTACAGATTTACTACAGAACCACTGTAGGTTTATATACAGTAAGTCAAAAAACAGCAGAGAGCAATCTCACCGCAGGGTCCATTCAATAACAGTTCAGGAGCTTTCAAATCATGTCACTTGTGGTCAAAAGGTTCAAAAATGGAACTTGTGGTGTTATTGTCTTTTTCAGGCCAAGAATAAACTCTGAACTTTGTGCCAGTGGTTTTAAAACTTTGGGTTAGGTGCTAGTGGTTGGACACCAAGCCACTGCAGGGTGTGTGGATGACCAGGGGAAAATAGGTTGGTTGGAGAAAAAAGTTAATCAAACATGATTTTGATAGAGAAAATAAACAAACGACAGCATGCTGATGTTATCAAGTTGACCTAAACTTTAACTTGGATTTGAAACATTAGGCTGCACTCCACATCACAGTTAATGGTTGATTTAAAAAAAAAAAAAATGGGAGTGTTTTTGAACTTTGTTTCCTCTCTTGAAGGGAAGCATGCCATAAACGTGATCCTGTGTTCTAAGCCAACTTTGATAAGTTTTATTAGTGCTTAGAAAGCTATGGAGCAAACTCCATTTGCCGATTAAAAACATTGTGTGATTAAACAAACTCTATATTAATTAAATAATGGACCTTTTGGAGAGGCTGTTTTAACTGCTGTTTCCAAGATCAAACACTAAATTTTAAACTTGAGGAAAGAGAATGACCGCCCACGCTTATTTCCCCCTCCCAAACTGTAGAGGGCGCCAAACACAATGTCTATAAAGTGCACAACAGAGGACCCTTTCGACAGGGTGTTAGTAAGATTTCCGTTACCTCTGTACATGATTATTCATGTTTGGTTGTATCAATATGGCATCGCTGACCCGATGTCACCCCAGCCGTTTGGGATATTTTGGTTATACGTCATGACGTAAATCTTCAACAACACACGAATACGTTTCCTGAAGCACGTAGCAGTCACTTGACAGGTAACGTTAGCGGCGACACTTTTTAACACTTAGGGAATAAAACTGTACGCGGACCCTTTTGTGTATTTTAGGTAATGTATTTTTGCAACAATGACCTCTTTGTTCTGACTGAAATGATTCACATTAGCAAGATATTCTTCACTCACAACCGTATGTAAAGTTTAGCTAACGTTGGTCTTTTTTCGATGTCGGTAGTGAGTGACGTGCTGGACCGATTAAGCCTAACTTTAGATCCAGAAACTACTGATTAAAAAACATTGTCATGTCGTTGTCAGGGGTGAAATTTTATTTTGTAAGGCTAGAGATGATGCAGACAAGAAATGGACTCCCGTTAGCCAGACATTGAACGGACCTCTGTTAGCCCAAATATAACTAGTTAACCAGTGCCAAACAGGATACTTCATGGACACTCGTCCTGCGTGGGTACATGTATTTGTGGATAATTAACTTGGAGCGATGAATCAGGTTCATGTCAGGTGACAGACCTTTTAAAAGATAAAGCAGGATCTAGGTATTTTACGCTGCCTTTGACTCCCTTTTCAGATCTGAGGTTTTTCAGAGCTTTAGGTAAGTGTCTTGGGAAATATCAGGGATACTCCTTTGCCCGATGGGTGTGTTGACGATTAAGAGATCAGATGTGCTAAAAGAACAGGTTGTAGTTTAGTTTGACTTCATTGCTGCATGATATACAATATTTCAGACCAGCTGCCTGGTGTCAGTACCCTTCCAATGGCTCCTTAAGAAATTTTAGCAGTCTCAGATAATTCTGTTACCTTTTTTAGATTTTGATTTTCTTTTGTGAAAGACTGGACACTTTATCTAAATACTTAAAATTTAATAACCTGAAATTGTAAGTCATTACTTGGTTGAATTTCTCTTTACTCATGTCCATACTAAGGCCAAAACCAGTGATTAGGCATCTCTCTAATGGGTGATATTTTAAGGAGTCATGAGCTGTTAAGGTTGGAAACCTCCATTTTGGAAGTTAGTGTTCTTTCAGCTGTGTGGCAACAGCTTTGGGAAGACTCTTGAACATGACATGAAGAAACAAGGTTTGTTGGTGAAATGTGAATGTTCTTATCACCTGGCATCAATGGTCGGGCTCACTGAGGCTCTTGTGAATGAAAGCAAACACCTGTTGCCAGGTTCCAAAGTCTTGTTCAAAGTCTGTTTTGTTCCTGTTGTGTTTACATACGTGTAAAATTAGTAAATCTCAAAATCTTATGTTATTATTTTTTTATTCAGGTATGATGGAGAATGGTAACGGGGAGAAGACAGGTGAGCCAGAGCCTGTGCTTCATACCCAGCAGCAGTTGTGTCGCTTCTTCTCCCAAGGAAGACACTGCAATTATGGAAAAAAATGCAGATTCCTACATGTGAGAGATGATGCCAAAGATGTCACAGCTCCAAACTCAGAGGTCCCTGGAGGAAATTTGGGGCAGAGGCCTCCTCCCGCTGGTAGCTTTAGGGCCGCCCCAGAAGTCATCCGTCGGCCCTGTCGCTACTTTGTCTCGGGCCACTGTGCCATGGAAGACAGGTGTCGCTTTTGGCACCCACCAGAGCTACCCCCATTGGATGACCAGTCTGTTCTTGGCAAAAACACAAAACCTGCCCAGAGAATGCCACCAGTACCCCGTCCCAGCGCCCTCCAGGAGGTCAAGCTTTGTGACCTGACGGAGGATGTGACCAAGCAGCTACGAGACACAGAGATCACACAGTTGAAGAAGCGTTTTCCCAAAGATCAGCTGATTATTCAGGAACGAAGTGATGGCAAAGTTACCTATTACAGGGCGACTGTGAAGGCCACTGATCCAGATTTTGTAAACATTTACTTCTACCTTCTTAAACATCCCTTTCTCTGTGATTTCAGAGCTTACATTTGCTCAAACAGTATTTCCTTAATATAATACAGCTCAGTTTTAATTTGTGAATTTGACTGAACTGACGAGCACATAGCAAGATTGTACCAGAGTTTGTCGATAGCAAATAAATGGTAGAACCATTTTTGCTATGCTGTAGCAGCACTTAATGATTTTACTTTGATAGTGTAATTTTTAATTAGAACAGGATAACATGAGATTTGTATCAATTAAGCTGCACCACTCAGATTAACCTAAGCCTATTTCTTATATGGGAAATGGGGTAAAGCACTGATTAAAGCTTGTTCTGGCTCGATTGAAAACAAGTAATTTTGAAAGATGTTTTCGCTATTCAGCTATTTCCTTATAGTGTTTTTAAGCTCATTAACCCCAAAATAAGGTTAATTATAGTTACGTTTTTTTTTCTGTAAATCAGTAATGAACTGACTTCTCTTACGCTTGGCTGTGCTTTGGGTTGACAGCAGGTTACATAAATAATTTACTTTACTAATACGCTAACTCTCCTTTCTAACTCATAGCCTTTTGATCTGAAAGAAATTGACATCATGGTGAGCTTTCCAGACAGTTACCCTCAGGAGGTAAAGACAAGTGCTTTCTTTTGCACCACGTTATATAATATAATATAATATATAATGAAAAGAACAGTTCCTTATCACCTTGATATATGTTCTTAGATTTTCACATTGGATATACCGCTGGACCAGGATCTGCCACCTGTAATGGCAAGGTGAAAGCTTGTTCTGTTTATGTTAACACTTAATGCGAAGAGTCATTTGGCGTTGATGTTTCTGTTAATCTGGCTACACAGACATGTGCAGCAAGCATCACTGGAGTGGCTTCAAGCAAAACATGCAACCAATCAGCTTCTGGGAAAGGTAGAGCTGCTGTTCCGGCCTTTTTTACGCTGGCTAGATCGAAGTTTTGAGAGGCTGCTCACTGAAGGAGCCAGGCAGGTGAGATTGTAACCTGCATAAACAGAAGAAAGTGAACTGTGATTGTGTGTTTTCCCTCTGAATTTCCTAAGTTAACCTGTGAGTAACTGCTTTATGTTATGTGCTTAATGCTGATAGTAACATTCTCTCTTGCTGTCAATGTTTTTGCAGTTGAAAAAAGACATCGATTTGGAAAAAGCTGGATTGCAGTTTGTATCATACCAGGAGCTCCAGGCAGCAGTGTATGAAAAATCCGGGAAGGATCATTCATCAGCCTCTGACACTGCTGCTACAGATGCAGATAAGAATGTTGGTGATGAAGGAAACCTGGAGAAGACGGAAGAGGAAAGGACAATGCAGGGAGGGGAGCAGCGGGAGATTCCAGATGGAGGTGAAGGGCAGCAGCAGGATGAAGAGGACAAAGCCAGTCATCTTGTGGAGAACATCAGGATCAGGGATCCCCGCAGAGGCACGGAGGTGAAATTGCTGGGACTGAGGCTGGGAGAGAACACGGCCACTGTAGTGGCACCACAAATCACAGTTTGCCTTCAATGCAACAGGTAAGAAAAACTGTGAAACATCCATATCACAGATAAGCATTTGTTAAATCAGAACGACCCCAATGTAATACTTGACTTACTATCTGCAGGTGTAAAGTAACAGCAGACCTCACGCTGACTGGGAGGACACCATGCACAGCTCAGTGTGAAAAGTGCAATGCCAGCATCAATGCTGCATTCAGGCCCTGCATGCTGCACCATTACAGTGATGTCCTGGGATACCTCGACCTGCACAATGCTTCACCTACTGACCTAGTGCTCCAGGAGTGTGACTTCACTGTGGGCTGCCTCAGCTGCTCCCAGGAGGTTCCCATGCAGGTGATGAAACATGTCTTACTTGACACTAAAAATCCATCACAGACGTCACTAACTGAATTATGTCTTGATGAGCTCTGGCCTACTTTGAAATGGCGTCTTTGTCTTTGATTTTTATCAGAACCTTTCCTACGGTCAAACAAAGGAGTTTAATTGTGAACACTGCCACAGCAAACTCAGTATTCTGGCTGAGAGCACAAGATTCCAGTACATTCAGCCACGCACAAACAAAACAGGTCAGAGCTCAACCCACGTTCACTGTGAAAGAGATCAGCAATGGTTTAAACTCTTGCAACGACAAACTGCCACAACTGACCCTTTAAGTAATATTATCTCAATTTGTTATTAAAAAGATACGCAGTGCAAAGAGGTATTTGAGCATTCTTTCATTTGTAAAATAACTGTTGTGCCCGAACAGATCAGACATGAAAATAAAATGTGATTTTCTTTTTCACTGTGCAGGCCCAAGTGCTTCTGAGGGTTATCGTAAGACGATAAGAGATCCTGCTGTGCAGAAAGGGAAGCCACTCCCAGAAAAGGGAGCGTGCAAACATTACAAACAGAGTCATCGCTGGCTAAGGTATCAAAAGGTGTCATTTAACATGTATTACATGGAAGCTCTGAGATGAACACTTAAAATAGCATGAAAGCTTTGCTCTACTGACTACCCTCAGATTTCCCTGCTGCGGCCGGGCTTATCCCTGTGATGTGTGCCATGATGTGGACCAGGATCACCCCATGGAACTGGCCAACAGGATGCTTTGTGGATACTGTGCCAAAGAGCAGGTGAGCTATAGACTGGACATAGCATAACATACCATTTTATGTCAGTAGCCTGTACTGTTTACCAGGCTGAGTTACAGTCAGTTCACTGAAGAAAGTAAGCATCAAAACATAAATCACCAACTGTCTCAAGTATCTCAGCTATCTACCGGTAGTTTTTTAATTTTTTTTCAAACTGCCACGTTAATTTACATTTCCAAATAATGTACATCTTAAACATGTAAGCAAATGTTCCCATGCCTTGTCATTAATCACTTTCATTAGAGAAGTGCTGGATGTAGAACTAAGACCAAGGCAGGACATTGCAGTTCCTCTCCAGGCACTAATGAAACCCCTAAAAACTCCTCTCTTTTTTTTTATCAAAGTTACGTATTTCAAAGTTTTTTTTCCTGAAAATAAATCCCTTTATTCCTTACATTGGCTAAGATGTAACGCTGCCCCTTTGTCTTTGTGTCTTATGCACTGATCTACATAGTTGTAGTCCCTGCCTCTGTCTCTTTGTCAAAGCCTCAAAACCCATATAAAATGTCTTGTCAGCATTTGACATGAATCATCACGTGACTGCACGGTAATGTTAGCCAACATTATCAAGCACACTGCAGGTGTATTTGGCAGATATGTCGACAGATAAAGCAGGAGATAAACAAACTTACTGGCTTACCATTATGTCGGGCGGATTCGTTGTGTCCTCAGGAAGAATGAATGAACAATGTCAGGCTTTAATCTATGTTTTGTGGCGGAGCAGTGATCCAAAAAATGGCTGCTGCAGGCTAAAGTTTGGTTGTCAGATATTCAGATCCAATTGACAGGTCTGCCAAGGTTCTGAAAAAAGTGAAAAATGTTAGTTTGCAAAACACATAACCTGATTTTATTGTGGTAGATCTTAAAATATTGTTAGAATTATTTAAGACTTGCTAACTGATAATGAAAACATTTAAAAATTTCTGTTGAATTGTTTGTTTGTTGTTGCAGCCGTACAGCAATGGAAAGCCTTGTATTGGCTGTGGGAGCATGTTGACACGAGGTTCATACACCAGCCACTGGGAGGGAGGACTGGGATGCAGAAACAAAGTCAAAATGAGCAGGTACATCATACAAACCTCAAGAGAAATACAGTTTATTATGGAGTCTCATTAAGGCTGTAAATCTCACCAGTGGTTGCAGGAGTTTTATGTTTTGATTAAAACTGACATTTCTTTGGGTGATTCAGATGTTAAGAATTTGTGGGGGGTTTTTTCTCTCTTTAGAAATGATCGACAAAAATATGCAAACACCAACAAAACGGTTTCAAGAAAAGCAGCCGGTGAAAAGAAGTAATGAAGATAATGAAGAAAACAACAATCATGAATGCCTTAATTGCTAAAGATACATTATCTGAGTCCTTACATGATTTCGTTTAAATTTTCAATTTTTCTCCAATAAATCATTTATGATCATCAGTGTGACAAGCGTTCATATTTTTATCTGATATTTAAAGGGATGTTTTACTGGTAATATCTATTGAATTGGAGGATTTGTGAGTTTGTATGTAACTCAGGCACATCAAGGTTTAAATGTCCAAGTTATTTCTTTTGTAGGACAGAAACAAAAAGTAAAAAAAGGAGGCAAGCAGGTCATTTGATCAGGTTACGCATTGTATTAAAATATGACCTGGTCAGTTCAAGTGCTCCCGCCCTACAAATCTAGCTGTCCAGATTAATCCTCTTACATTAGGAGAATGGACTTTGAAAGAACTGCTTTAATTTGTCTGTGGACCAAAAATACAAAATGTAAAGCTGAGTCAGACTATTTTCTGATGCATCAGGTGTCCAAATTCTTCTGTTGAAAGTTTCTTCTGTTAAAAAAAAAATGGCATAGAGAAAGCATTTTGATAATTTTCCCTAAACTGTACTGACATATCACAGGCCATGTTCCATCAACATTTACATAAGTTTCTGTTTAGTGGTTTAATTGCAAGATGTTGAGAAATTTGCGTAAAGCAAAATATGTCTATGCAGAAACTTAGGTTAGAATACAGTGATAATCGGGTTTTATTTCATTTAACTGTTTTTGTCCTGTTGTGTAAAATAAGTAATTCTACTCGCTTGTTTAGTCTAAAGCTTATCAATTTGTTGTGTCAAGACTATGTTCTTGAATGGTTCTGCTAATCTTCTTGCGAAGGTCTGTTTGTTGAATTTAAGCTGCTAAGGGGGAAAAAAAGTGCTGGTCTGTTCAGATTCAGAGAACAGCCCTTCCGTTTGTCGAACTCCCCTATAAAAGGCAGAACTTTGATTTGATCCTGAGCCTCGCAGAAACCTTCGGTGGAACCACAGCGAGATGTTGAACATCACTGAGCTGCCTCAGCAGCTCCTGCCCTCCAGGGCCTCTGACCGTCTGCTGCAACCATTCTGGGATTATTTGCTTTTCCACCACCTGCCACTTGTCTTATCTCCTTTTTTCCCCGTCATACTCGCCTTCTCCAGCTATTTCTTCTTCAGTATACCCTTTGCTGTACTGGACCTCTTGGGAGAAAGAGTGCCTTTATTCTATCAGTACAAGATCCAAGCGGACAGACAGCCAACAGTGGGAATGATGGCTAAGAGCTTCATGTTGGCACTTTATAACCACGTATTCTTTGTTTTGCCAACTGTAATAATCAGCATGTTCATTCTGCCTACACCAACGCTGCCACAGGACGCTCCAACTCTGTATGAGGTATTCATTGATGGACTGGCTGTACTTCTCCTCTTTGACACTCAGTACTATATTTGGCATTTCATCCATCACAAGAATCCACAACTCTACCGGTGGATCCATGCAATCCATCATGAGTACATGGCACCTTTCTCTTGGTCAACCGAGCAGCTAAGCATCCCAGAACTGATGACTGTTGGATTCTGGAGCAACCAGGACCCAATTCTTTTAAGGTGCCACCCTCTGACCACATGGTGCGTCACAGTTTTCAGTCTCTGGATGTCTGTGGAGGACCACATAGGATACGACCTGCCATGGACCCTCAACCACCTGGTGCCTTTTGGTCTGATGGGCGGTGCACCAGCCCATGACATGCACCACCAGAAGCCGAGCAGTAACTACGCTCCTTTCTTCAGCCACTGGGACAGAATCTTTGGTACTGCCGTTCCTCTAACAAAGACAACCCTGAAAAAAAATAAGTGAATGCACTTCTGGATGTTGAGTGTTTTTCTTTGTAGGGTACTGTTACAACCATTCGAACACTGTCACATTCTTTTCCTTTGTGAAATCTAGCTGTTATCTTAAATTAATTTATCTTTATTTTATATTGCATGTTGCCTCCTTGCTGCTTCTTCTGTTTTTCTTTGAGAGGCCTCTTCCTCATGGACTAACCTTGTGAAATACAATATGAGAATTTTTTGGTGCTTTTGGTCAATAAAACCATTTTGTTTACAAAAAAATTCCCCTTGTTTTCTCATTTGGTTTTATAGGGGACAAAAGTCATTTGGTGCATTATCCTGAAGACATCGTTTGCATAATCATACTTCATGTTAGCCATTCCAGTGAAGTAACCAACACTAATTACATCTGCAAGCTAAGCAAGTACAAATTCCAGCAAACAACTTCCCTGTTCTTTTTTTCTCACAATCTTCTTGCATAAGACTAAATCTTCAAAGAGCTTTACTCAGCAATATTTTGAATGGAAATTCCACAATAGAACAAGGAGCTTTTGAACCAGAAAACCAAGTATGATACAGTTAGTCAGACTTGACACCAAGAGATCAACTTCAACACAGAGGAATTAATATTAACCCATTGAGAAAAAGTTGAACTTTGACTGTTCCAGGAACTTTTCTCTCACAAGTGCCAGTAAAGGCCAGGAATGATAATAAGTAGTAAACACGTCCTATTATGCTGACTTTGAACATTCAGTCTTACTTTTGGAAACAGCAGTTATGAAAACAAAAAATTTCTCAGGACAAGGTTTATATTCTTGGTGTTTTATCTTCATGACAGCTCTGCTCAGGAAGGCCACGAGACGCTGCTGTACACATTGAAAACCCAAGATTAGTAAACCTTAAGAACACATGTTTGTCTTCACTTTGTTAAGTTTGCCTCCACAGCTGTTGTCCTTGTTGTGTCTAACAATTTACAATAGCAAAAATACAGATTTTTGTTAGGGAAGTTTAATTATTATTACAACATAATTTTTTCAAATTTTAAAAAAAAAATGTTTGTAAATGAAATGGATTGTTCTAAAATGGCAGTAACACAATCTTGCAACAAATATTTAAATATATTTATTTGTCATAGAAAATAAAAAAAGAACCAATGCTATAAAATTTCAGTGAAGACTCTTATTTAAATACTGCACAAACATGTTAGAAATATGTCCGCTGTTCTCTGTCGGGTGCATCTTTGTGTAGCTGATGAACTGGCGTCGCAATTTCCTCAGCTCTGCCATGTTGATGCTCCTGGTGAGTTCGATGTTTAACATCCGGTTAAGGTCATTTGAGTGCAAGTCTTTCTGTATGCAAGCTGAAGTGATAAATGAGTAACCAAAAGTATTAGAAGGTCACAGCATCAAGTCTTAACATTTACGGGGAACAACACAATGCAAGAACACAAAGTAGGGAACATTAATGCCGTAGTCTAAGATTTAAATTATGCAGCTGTCATTAAAGACCTGCGCAGAACCTCATGGACTTTTTAGTTAGTTTTTTGCTTGAACCAACATCCTCAAAGGAGGAAATCAAAGTGTTTGCCTCTATGAAGGTCTGAAACGGTGCAGCTGCCAATAAAAATCCACTTATCTATGTAATTTGGTTCCTTTCCTCAATACATTTCCCACAGTACATTATAACAACACTGATCGGTTGCTGTGCCTTTCATTTTTGTTCTTTGATGGACATCCATTCATCCACCTTCCCCTTTCAAGAAGTCATTTGATCTGGAGTGCTTTGGCTCCCGCTGGCAAAGGAATATGACATTCTCTTGGACGTAGATAATAATAATGAGTCAGCACAAACTATAAAAAGGCAATACAAATTTCAGACAGTCCTTAGCTGTGGGAGATCAATGCTACCTGGACATGTGTGAAGTCATATTCGGAAACTCAAATATCAAAATCTCTTTAATGTGAAAAGATTTGTGTTCATGTAAACATGTATCAAGGATATCTTTTCTGTTGCTCCTGGAACTGAAATGAGATCACCGGGAACACTCGTCTTCTGTGCATTAAAAATTGCCTATAAAGCAAACAAACAAACCAAACACACACATTAATATCTTTGTTTATCACACTAAAAACAGAAGGTAAAGTTCTCAGTGACAAGTACAGCTGCCAACTGCTTTGGTTTGTACAGAGTGCGAGATCAGCAAAATCTATACACTGAGATTAAACTAACAAATAAATCAAAATTAGAAAAGCACATTTACAGAGAATTAAAAATAGTTTGGAGTTTACAAGTGCATGATTGAAAATGCTACTTTCCTTACAGACACAGGTATACAACACATTCAACACAGAATGTACTATTTCTGGCAACTAACATACGCACCAAATAGCTTGTTATGGGTACAAAGCAGGTGATTTCTTATTTGCTGACAGCAATTAGAAAAAAAAAAGCCTGTCACTTAAGCACATTGACAGGTAGATATATAATTACAGGAGCAAAGATGTTTGCAAAACAGAATACAAGATCATGTACAAACTGCAATGCATTAGAGCCAAATTCAGAGTTTCTGACGTCAGTACTTTCAACCTTGTATACAATCTAAACATCAATAATTTCACCTGTTGCGTCACTCGGGAAAAAGCATCAATATTCCACCTCGTGTAATTAAGATAATGGAGCATCGCAACAGGCAATCCATATAAACATTTGCAACTGATTCACTGTGCATACAACCTGCTGTTAGACATTTAACTCTCTCCAACTCCCTGGCCTTCTGCTGTATTAGCATTTACTCGCATTGTAATGTTTTAAATGTTTTCGACATGTATTTAATAAAGTTGTTCAAACTCGCTCAGAAGTTCAGAACATCTCATTAGCAACACAGCCAAATGTAAATGCATACTGCTGCAATTTAAAGTTAAAACCTTGATGTGCACGTCCTGCTGGAAATGTTATCCATGGACTCAATACACTGATAAGACAAGTAATCAACGCACATGTCAAAATCTACTGAACATCTTGACGTTCTGGTGCATTGATCTGACTCTTCCCAGCTTCGGGATTGTAGACACTGGACACATTCCTGTGATTACAACCTGCAAGGGTTTACGTCATCAGTGAACCCAAGCCAATGGAACGATTGATTCAATGATGAGATGGTTACGTCAGGGTTAAAAGTACTGTGTAGTGACAATGTAAAACTATGTCCAGTAAATGTGGTTGTAATTACATCTAATGACACAGTTTGACTGGACTGAGACCTTCATGTTTGTTTGGTTTTGCGGCATTTCCTTCTGTTATAAGGGACCAAGCTAGATATATCCACGCTTCCAGTCAAAACCTTTCAATCCTAAGTCAGACAGGAGTGGTGACATAACTCATAAGCTGGAAACTGGTAATTACAACTAAGCCATGACATGAACTTCATAGTTGTACATCTGCTAGTGGGCCATACATACCTGCATTAACTTTCTATGTACTAAAGAAAGTCTATGACACTGATTGACATGTTTGCACTGCTGAACAGGTGCTTTTATAAGTTTAAAGCAAATGCTGTTCAGTTTTTAGACTCATAAGTCATTGTTTTTCATTTAAATTTGGCTTTTACTTTGGTGATTTGAAATTTGACATCATTTGGTGGTTTCAGCAAAAAAAATATTTCACAAAAACTAAAACAACCATAAGATGACATACCATTAAGACATCTTGCGTGATCTTGTCCAACTCGTACAAGAAGTTTGCAGATGACAATGGTTGCTGTTGAGAAAAGAAAATTACACCCATCAGTTGGTTAAACAGACAGCAGACAGAGCATACATCCACATTTAAGGCTCTTTGGAGGCTTTTTAAAAACAGCATATGCGTATGTCTCTTACACTCTGTGTGGACTGGTTAGGTGGAGGTGCTTTTCTTTTGAAAAGTGCATCAGAAATGTCTTCATATGGAAGCGTGTCGTCTTTCAGGATGGTGAACAGAGGACTATCCCATCGGTTTCTGGAGTCTGGAGCTTCAAATCTCAGCACTAATGCATCAAATCTGCAAGAGACCAACCAGATGTCGGGAAAATTTCAAAAAGAAAAAAATTGGCTGGTGGTAATTTTTTGACATGACGGACGTAAAGGTGTTTTTAAAACCTATTCAAAGGCAGTTTTGACAAGAGACTGACATGCATCTTTACTGCAGGTGCATGTGCTTCTCACTCACATGTCCTGGTTGTACTGCTCAGCAGCATCCCTGCTGGCATTCCACGCTGAACTCACTTCATCAGATGTCAAACAGTACACCTTCATAAAGAGAACGTATGAATTTAACTTGTGTGATGAATGTGTGGGTAACATAATTTTGGGTATCAAAATTCGCTAGTTTTTTCTCTGGTGTACGTACCAGGCAGTGGGGTGTCTGTGCGTGTTTGATGAGACAGAACAGCTCATAGCGGTAGCCTGTAAGGTATTTCAATGTTAAAGGTAAAAGCTTAAACAAATCATCACCTCTGCTTATCATGAACTATTCTCAACAGGACTTACCTTTTATGTAATCTAAAGAATCCAAAATTACAATGTCTTCCTTGTTCACTTTCCTAGACAACAAATGAGTAAAGGTTAAAATGGCTGTGACATCGCTGAAAATCTAATCCAAAAACTGATCTTAAAAAAAAAAAAACCCACCTCTCTACTTCGGCTTTCAAAGATGCTCTGATATTTTTTTCCTTTTGAGAATCTGTAACATATTCAACAAGGTTAAATGACCGCGAAACTACACAAAAGTATAGCAAAATATAGAAGTGGATTTGCAAATAAATATTTCCACATAATACTATTGTTTCCTAATTTCTTTGACTAAAAGGTTTTTACAAAATAGTGAAAAATCCCCTATAGATTTTCTGAGACCAGAATTAACATTTGTTTACCTGACTGTCTTTAAAACAGTCAAACACCCTGAAGTACTGATGAGATAAGGTTAGCCATGACATGAACTTCATTATAATTATAATAATAATAACAACGTTGTTGTCAAGTCATTCTATCTGATCGATTAAGTGATATTTCAACCAGGCAAAGAACTTGAGACAGTGATGAAAAGTTGTTTTGTGCAGCAAATTAAATAACCAAATATATCTACCTGAGTGTGGACATATTATTACCGATATGTAAAAGAAGACAAAACGTTTCTTTCGCATAGAAATGATAAACTCTGTGAGAGTCTTTTCTCCTACTCTGGGACACTATCACGCCAACTCCATTGAAAATACATTTTAAATAATTACTGCCAAAACCCTCGAAAGGCACACATTCGTAGCAAACAAAATAATTTAAAAAAACTCTTACTTTTCAAAACACGGTACATTTACCAACTCTGTAGAGACACATGTATTTTGATAAAAACCTATTACCACGATGATTCCCCGGTTAATTTTAAGTCAGCTCACCTACGATTATAACTTACTCATCCAGCCGCATGAAATACTGCAGTTGAATTATCTAAGTAAACGTAAGCGGAGTTTCCAAACTAAGGTTAATTCTTGACTATGAACGATGACTTAATAGCTACAAACACATAAAATAAGCAGGTGAATGGAGAGCTAGCTGACGTTAGCTTATCTTGCCTGCGTAAACAGCGTTTTTCTCCAAGTCCATGGCTCCATCTCCCACAACATGAACCTTTCGGTCACACTTCTGTTCAAAATACACCTTCAGTTCTTCCGCCCTTCGTGTTTTACCACTACAGGGGTAACCACACATCACTATCAGAGGCATAACTACTGAGTATAATAAAATAAACTAGTCTAAAATATCCTGAAAAGCATGTTGCTACTTTCACCCGGATGTGATTGCTTCAATCACCATCAGGGGGCGCAACAAACCTATGACAAATACTCGACTGTTTTTCCAAAATCTATTTCATAATATTTCAACTACTATGAAAAGTGTACCCTTATTGATATAAACAAAAAATACTTTACTTCCCTTTTCTCCTCTTCTAATATAATCAGAGAATTTGTCAAATGACGAAAAAAAAGTGTAAAACAGGCAAAAAAGGGCTGACAACTGGTCTGGCTTTAAGCAAAAGTTTATTAGCAGTGGCAGTACATAAATATTAGGAAATCAGGAATAGAGCAGTGCAAACTAGCATCGCGCGGTCACATAAAACATATCACATAAAAAAGGTGAACACGTTCATATTATAGCTTTTTTAAACCCTCCTCTTCATCAGTAGGATTTTTATTGTTGCAGTAATTGTGTAACAACTGATGTTCCTTAAGCAGGATCCCCTCCTCTTCTAAATAGATGAGAAAAAACATTTAGTTGTACAGTTCAATAATAATAATAATAATAATAATAATAATAATAATAATAATAATAATATGATAATAATAATATGATAATAATAACAGTTTAAAAAACACTGACATGTCCTCTTTCCGTCGTGTTAGTTGTGCAGTTTTTAGCATTTGAATGAGAAATGCCTGAAGATCTTTCACTTGGTACAGAGGACTAACAGCTCCTACTTCGGTGGGAACATTCACATCTTCCAAGGCAGACTCCGTAAAGGAACTATCCACAACACTTTTCTTGCCCATGAAATGTCCTTAATTAACACAAAATACAGCCTAAGTATATAATATCAATGTATATATGTGTATTAAAACAGAACAAAAATACTATATTTTTTTAACATAATAATGGTTACTTCTCTTACCTGTTGCCCAAAGATTCCCCCTTGGATTCACCTTGATCTTTGAAACTTTATTTCTCAGCTCAGTTAAATCAAGAGTCATTGAGGATGTCATGGCAATAAATGAGATGAAGACGAAAGAAGACAGGAATCCTGCTCTGCAGATTATTGTCAAAGCGCCTTTCATTGCTCAAATGCGGTCAACACAATATGGTGTCAGTTAATTGAAATCTCTGCTCCTCTGTCACTTTGGGGACAGGCGGTTATACAGAGATGGGATGGGCTTCATATTCTAATGACATGAAGTCATCTAATGGTGTTGGTTTCTTATTGGATGAATGATGCACATAAGACTGCATCAACTATCATATCAAAATACAGTTAAATACTTCCATCACTCCAATCCAGTACGTCAATGCACAACACAAGCACAACACAAAAGACAAAACATGTACATAATTAAATGCACCAGTTTATTTGTAAGTATTTTACGTAAACATTACAGCAAGGCACATGGGCCACTGCATGCTGAATAGATGTAATGGCTTAAGAAATGCTGTGAATCCAGGGTTCATTGGCTACTGTATGTACACAGGTTACTTTCCTACAACAAGTCCTCACGGTACACAGTATCAAAAGTACAAATATCTTTCAATGAATGTTACAAAAGAGAAAGTCGTGAACAAGTCATTCTTTTCAGCCTCTGCACTTTAACAGCTGCAGAATATCGATAGAAGGACTTAAGATAACAGAGAAAACAAAGAGCTCATATAGCACTTAAATAGAAAAGTTCACTTGCCAAGTCAAGTCAATATGACCACATAGCCTTAATTTCATTCCCAAAATAATTTATAAAATTTAATAATGTGGAATAATACACATTTACTTATTTTTTACATTGCACTGAGATTACCTGCAACTCCTCAAATACTTTCAACATTTAACAATCACTGCCGTTATCCATGGAGGTAGGAACTGTCATGTATTCAATACAAAACAAGAAGTGCTGCTTTACAAATCAAGACCTGTAAATAAAAAGTACCAACCATTACGGGAGCTGATCTAAGAATCTTATCTCCTCAATCACAGATTAATCAAATTCTTCTGATCCTACTAGTATTTCTATCATTATTGTGACAGACTTCATGTCGACAGGTCCTGATTCATAAAACATTATCTCCAAAACTCTCTTTCACATCGACTCTGTGTCCAAAACAATGTACATACCCTGATTTGACAAACATTGACCATCCACTTTCCTGAAAAATACACTTCCGGCAATTTGAGGTAATTTCAATACTGCTGAACCACACATCCGATACCTCTCCATGTTTCTGAGCACTCATTCAAAAAAGAAAAGTAGGAAAACATATTTTTGACAAACAGGGCCAGATCTGGGACAACACATGCAATCACAAGTCAAACATAAACATAAAAACAAAATATAAAACAAAAGCATTTCAGAATGCTTAAATAGTCAAAATTAAGTCTTGTTCTAATGTGCAGCCTAACTTCATTAGGCATTGCTCAGTGAGACAACTCACCTTTATTTAATCTCACAGGATAGTTTTTCAAATTGCTGTTTACCAAGTAATACAGATTTTAAATGAATACTGAATTATACTATGTTTTGTAGTAAATGGCGAATACACTTCTAACTTTGTCCTGCAAGTATATTGCAAAGTTGTCATGTCAAAAACTGAATCTCATTCAGGTAACAGAGTGTAGCATCAAATACTTCAGTCAAGATTTAAGCAATTAAATTACCACTGATTACAAAGGTGAAATCCACCACTTCACTGTTATTTCATTCAATACCAGACCAAACAACCGACAGACATTCCTGAGTCTCCTGACAGGGTGGATGAAACAGCTAAAAGAAGAAAAAAAAAGGAAACAGAAAGAAAAATATTGTCTAATACTTGTGCAGTTATCTCTGAAAGGCAAGATGAATATATTTCCCACATGCAAAGTTAAATAAAAACAATTTAAGAATGATTAATGTCCTTTGATTTATGAAAATACTGTTCTTTACTAAATGTTAAGGATCTGCTTGAATATACTGAGCAACCTCTGAATAACTTGAGAAATTTCAAAATGCAATAGGCCCAAAAACTGTGTACAACCTCCATGCAGAACATCAGGCATCCTTTCACCTGAAATCTGAAGATATAAAAGCAGCTTTTAAAAGGTGTTGAGGTGGCTCCCGCTACCGTAGAGAGGCTGCTTGTGTCTGAGAGTGAGCAGTCAGTTTTAAATTACACTCTGTGGTCTGCTGCTTCTCCCAAATCTCTGCCTCCTCCTCCTCCTCCTCCTCTACTTCTTCTTTCTCCTCTTCTTTGACTTTGTGAACAATGAAAAGATGTCTGTTGAGGGACAGCACGGATGTGAAACACAGGCCACAGTGAAGGCACTGAGGAGTGTTTTCATCAGTTTTATGCTGCGGTATATGTTGCTGGAACTGTGCACTGTCATCTGTGATGTAACCACACTTTGAACAGCGAAACTGAGTTTTCAGACGCTTCGCCGAAGGAGCCTCCAGACTCAAAGTGCGATCCTGCCCCTCCTCCTGTGCACCCAAGGCAGGTTTTTCTGATACAAGTCCCTGCAAATCACAGAAGTCACACACTAGTCAAGATGACTGATAAAAGTTAGTACACATGTGTTCAAGCATGCATTTTTTGTTGTTTTTGTGTTGAAAAATAATTGATGAACTACCTCATTCAAAGCCTTCTTTTTATCTCGGACGGCTGTTTTCGGCATTTGACCAAGATCAGGATTTTTGATGCCATGCATAAGACTGATGTGGTTCTTCAACATGACGTTTGTGGTGAAAATTGTCTTAGTATCCGTGCAATACCTGATACGTAAAAAACAGTTAGCTGAACAGAGCAATTTTTTGGTTGATTAGGAAAAGCATGCACGACTGTG
>JAUZTA010000028.1:13984058-13997980 GCA_034780835.1 Ctenochaetus striatus | reverse complement strand
TCCATGGTGCTTAGAGCTATGATCACCGGGACTTGCGTATCTCTTGTCAATTCTTGCATTGCAGGTGAGAGTTTTTGAATTGAACCTGCTGCATTATTGCGCCTGTTCCTCACTGAACTGTGCCTAAGCAGCTTTTTAACTCTATTCCTCAGGGATCCTCTTTGTTCCTCAACTTGACTGTGTGGGGCTGTTCAAGGAAGCTGTTTTCGATGGCACAAATTCAAACATACAAACTTGCTGTGACGACCTGTTTCAGAGGTAAGCATTTATATTTCTAGTGGCTGGATTTGAATATTTGGTAAAACATCTTGACACAGAGGGTTGATAAATTTTTAAATGTGCACTCAAGCAGTTTAGTTTCTCTACATGAAATGGAGCTTAAATCTCAAGTTAACTCTTTTGCAGCACTACAAACAATGGGAGCCTCTTATTTGAAGGAACGTGGAGCACCGTAGTAAATGTCACTACATTCTTCTCGAACTGCTGTCAGTGTTGTGGCCTTTCTGCTATGGATGTTTGTAATTAGAAGTGAAAATGGACACATATGTTTGTTTTTAAACTCTCATTCCTTTGTCTCTTCATGTTTGTCTATGTTGTGTCAAAGTATATTTAAAAATGTAAATGTCCATATACATATGTTTTAAAGATAAATGTACATCTCATATTTCATATTGTAAATTACTTAAAAATTGATTCAGATATCTGAATCAGATATCAGATTTTTTTTTATTTAAAGCCAAGAATTGAATGGACAACCTTCAAAATTACCTCTCAGGAAAAATACAGGCATCAGGAGTTTGACTGATGTAAATATTTAAAATAAAGTTCTATGTCATTAATAATTATAATTGTATTTAAAGTTATACCTTTTGACAAAATAAAAACCTATAAAAGCATAAACTGTGCTCAGACACAAATGTTTTTCAAATTTATTTTAAAAAACATTAGCTGACATTGTGTAATGTGTAAGGACAGCACACATCATCAATTCACATTTATTTTTTTCTTAATAACGCATTCATTTACTCATTCACACACTCAATCACACGTTTAAATTTTTTCCTCACACTGCTCCAAACTTTCAGGGCTTTGACTTTATGTACACATAAATACAACAGTTTGCATGACACCACACCTCAAAGTTAAATTGTTTTCACATCATCTGCTGATCAATATTTCAACAAAGTTTTTAACATTTTTTTTTAGACTTTGGACTTTTTTTATCACACACAATCATGCAATTACAGTGTTGTGTAAGTAATGAAGTTCAATAGTGGCTTAGACACATCTGAAGACTCTTGTTAATCTTTAGCAAAAAATCTTTAACAGAAATTCCTAGGATTTTTTTTGTCAGTTCTTAAATATTTGAAACTCCTCTGACTCCTGTTAGATTTAAAAAATGAATAACTGTGTGAAGTCGTACGAAAAAAAACTAGCGTACATTCCACTTCCACATTTAAGTCCATGTTGGCTCTTCAGCTAAAAGAAGAAAAGAGTAAAAATGCGTTTAAGATTAGCTTGGTTATTGAACTACAGTAGTAAAACTCACAGCTCTTGTTCAGTGAAAGATGTTGGAAGTTGCTGGAAATTTTAACAGATTTAATGCAGAGAACCTAAATGGTCAACAGGCTTTTCAAAATTTTGAGTCTGCTTTTTTGGTAAAGCTGTCTCTTGCGACGTTACAAGAAGTGGTTGATAAGTTCATGACCTAAGGTAGAGGGAGTCAGTTTAAAAAAAAAAAAAAAGTAATTTTATTTTTCATCACAGTCTCCTCAAACATTGGCATACTTAGTCTAACTGGTTATTGGACTAAATCAGCATGAAGAGGTTAGCATCAAGGACCTCTAAGAGACCACTGACCTTCTACATTTAAGTTAGTGGTGTGAAGGCAGGTTATGTGGTGAAAGTTCAAATGTGCATGTCTAGGTGACTGAACAAAGGCTGATGTTTTACACTGTTTAAGACAGCACTGAATTGCAGTTTTTTTAATCAACCAAAACAGAACTACCTCAAGTTATTACCTTGAAGCTTTTTACATAAGCGTTAAAGTGCACCTTCATGTAACAACTGCTTTATCACTCATCTTCTTAAGCCACAAACTTATCAATCAACCCTCTTATCCCATAGTTCATAGGTCGTGTAAATTATGACTGCATGGAGCTGGTTGACACCTTACTGCTCATTGCTTTGACAATGGCTTTTGCCGGTATGCATGTAAAAATACTTTAAGGGATTTATTAATGACGCAGAAACAAAAGATAAAAAGTACTAAAAATCTACTCAAAAGTAATGTCCAAAAAAAAGTGCACAAAAACATCCTTGACCTAGAAATGGTGCTGTAGTTCAACAGCATGATCTCAGCTTTGCAGTGTAACGAAATTTTGCATATGCAGTTAAAAGCCAACTATAAATAATGTTTCCTAAATAAACTTTATGCCCTTCACACATACCGTATATCACAGCCAGACATGGAGCATTTAATATGGATACAATACCTCAGCCACCTCTGTGGCCGCAGTTTTATTCTCCACAGTGCTCCATTATTTAATAAACCACTATGTTGACATCTCTTCATTAAAAGAGGAAGAGAAAAACTCCATTGCCCAGGGAACCAAAATAATTTTAGCCATGTTGCTGTTCTACCACAGCCACATGCTTTCCTCTGCTGGAAATAAAACATCACGCTTCAGGAGCTCCTTTTATCACAGCTGTCAGAAAGATACAGACAGAGGCAGTTTCTCCCTGATACTTAGGATAATGCAGAGTTGGGTGATAATGTTTACCACTGTATAACCTTTAGTTTTTAGCAGACCAATTTGGTAAATATAACTAAAGAAATATGTCTATTTCTAAAAGCCTGGTGTTTATGACTATAATTGAATATACATGTCACCTCAGGTAAATGTGTTCATAAATGCAAATCACTTTAAAAATGGGAACCACTTGTCTAAATGAAACAGAACGATGTACCCATCCTGCTGCCTTCATAAGTCGAGGTGTGAATAACCTTAAAAAAGCCTAATATACATCCTACTGACAGCTATTGATGGAAACTGGTAAGCCCTTAATTTAACACACCACACAATCAAAGCCAAATACTGTTTTTTGTATTTTTAATGTGGTAAATTTGAGTTTCTCACCATCATTTTATGTGAAAAGACAATCAAAAAAATTCAAGAAGGCAATAACATGATTTTGGAGGGGTGTGTTCCTCAGACAATAGTAGTAAAATAACACAGAACACACGGCTTTCCCTAAGACCTGCTTTTGGCGAAAGCGAGAGCGATGCATAACACCAAGGTGGTGTCAAAATTGTACAGAGCCACTGATATGCAAGACAAACACACCCAGTTGAGCTACTCCACCCAGCACTGGACAGTACAGCTTTAAACCACAAAAATCCCCTAGCTGCGGAAACTGCACAGAGCTTGTGTAATGCCAAATTAAAAACTGCAGCGTTGTAGCCTGGTTTTGACAATGTATCTGTTTTCGAGATGTTACTAGTGTACTATTCCCTCATTATATTATCTGAAAAATAATTATAATCTAATAAAAAACAGCCAGGAGGGCACTTGTTGAGTCTTAAGGCAAAAGAACAAGGGCTCAAGTCCCTCTGGGCTCAATGTGTGCATGTGCTTGATTCTACTCTTCAAGTCCTTGCTGGCTTTGGTAACCAACTAAATCATTAAAAAGAATAAAATCTTGACACAGAGGCATTTTTTCTTACCTCCTTTCAAGTACATCAACTGTTTCTGCAGGCTTGGGTTTGACACTGGATTTAATGTCCTCTGTTTCCTGAACTTTTCTTGTTACCTTTGGGCTAGAATTTGCCTTTCTCAACATCTGAGGGCTTTGTCCTTTTCGCTGCAGCTGTGGGCTGCTAGAGCCCAACTTGCGGTTGAGCAGGGGGCTTCTTGAGCCCTTCACCTTAGTGGGTTGCTGCAGACTATCCATAGACTTAAGTGGATGCAATCCAAGAAGACCACAGTAGTAGTTGCACTGATGGTGAGTCAGAAACTGTTCAAATACTTCAGGAGTGCCGACTTCTGTAAGTCCTTGGTATCTAGAATAAAAGGGACAACTTTTTATTGCAGCTGCTCTCATGAAAGCAAACAATAACATTTGCATGTGCTGGCTTAGATACAAACCCTTTTGACTTGGTCACAACTTTAACATTTGTTATTTTCGTTTCAACTCCTGCAAAAATAAATCACAGAAGATCAAACATATTAGTATTACCCACAAAATGATTAACTGCCACTTTGATTAAAACTTTGTTTATAAGTCTTACCCTCTAGTTGAGTAACCAGCAAATTGCCGTGCGTCCACTGATGGATCCAATGTTGGAAGGTGCTACATTTCTGCTCCACGTCAGAGACAGTTCGAGTAATCAACTTGCCTTTAGGATCCATCATACAATACTTGCGGAAGACACCATCTAGATCAGCCTCCACTGTGGCATATGGCACAGAGTTTGCAGGCCGGTACATCAGATACCGAGGAATCACTCTGTGGGCAACACACAAAAACATTTGGTTGTTCACAAGCAGTGTTGTACAGTTTAAAAGGGATCAATTGCCAGAGCTATTGCATAATAATTTTAGTACTTACTCTAGGGAATTACCAAAGTTCTCAGTGACTCTTGCTTCAGCAGCAAAGATTTTACAGTATTCTCGAATCATGTTTTGGACTTTGCATTCCTGGCGACACAAACCATTTATTAGAGTACAATTACTTGCCATTTATTAGGAGCACCTTATTTAGATTCTTATTTAGATTCTTAGACCACAGTTCCACTACTTACTTGTTTAGTAATCTCCATGTTTCTCTCTGCAAGGTTGCTCTCCTGTTTGGTCCCATAGGCAATGGGGTTTTGAACTTTGATGATGCAGGTGCTTCCAGATTCAAAGATGGGATCCAGACCATAAATGACCTTCACTTTGCTGGCTTTGTGCGCTGAACCCTCCCCGATATGCACTGTCTCAGTCATGATGCGGCCAAAGTACTTCTCCCCCCAGCTGCCACTGTCCACCAAGCCTTTAGTGAACAGCAGCGGGGTCATCTCAATCTCCTCTCCAACTAGATGAAAAAAAGAGAAGATATCTAGAATGAGCAATGCTTTTTAGAACATGTAAAAACAGATAGTATGTTATATAATGATATAATGATAATGATAGATATGATGATAATGATATATATAATGATAAGTTTACCTTCCAAATCCTCTCTTAGTAATATCTCAGACAGAACTGTAAAACAATAAACAGACAAAGGCTCATAAAATACAGTTGATAAGATAAGAGTTTAGATTCCAAACTTGAACTCTCTAGGCATATTGTATCTTACTGTCCACGCTGAGCAGGAAGTCAGTGGTATCAGTCCCATATTCATTACTGATCGAACAGCCATATACCCCACAGTCTTGGCTGGATGCTAGAACAATAGCCAGGGCTACTTGGCTTTCATCTCCTCCACTTAAGGATAAAAAAAGGAGAAACACACAATTGTAAACATGTCCAGTTAGGTTGTACTGAACTGCCAAGGTTCAATAACAACCCACAAGGTGTCACTGTCGGACAGAAGGTAAAGCTGTGTGGCAGCAATCTGCTGACGGAGCAGCCAATAGTGCATATATAGACTTTCAATGCTCCCTTGGGTTGGGAAAAATATTGTGTCAGGTTACAGTTTGTGTGTCTGGCCAGATTCACCTCTCTGTGTCACAGCTGTGGGGTTCATAGTCACACGACTCTCTGTAGTTAGAATATGAGAATGACAGAGGGCCGTGGTATACACCTGTTATTTTTTTCAGTCACATTGGGTTAAAAAAACTCAAAATTATATCAAAAAAAGGTCACAGGTAATGATTTAATTACAAATTGAACACCATGTGACGTTGGTGTTGATTTGTGTTAAAGGTGGTTAGACCACTGTTGGTGATGTGAGACGCAAGGGGATTTACCTTCTCTTCACTTCAAGTATTTCCTCCTCATCTCTGTACCACTTAATGGTGGAGTCGATGAGCACATTGAAGAACTGGCACCACAGCTTCAGGTGTCCAGAGGCATCTGGGAAAGGCTCTCCTCTGATCTTACGGATTACCTGAGGAGCTGGTGGTGCATGAGAGAGGGGGTGCCCAACAGGGAGCTCAAAGTAACTAAATACCGCACTGCAGAGTGGAGACTTCCTAATGTTTCTACTTCCTCAAGCATCAGTGTAGCAATCACAGTCGTGTGTTGACAAACTTAAAAAAACATGCAAAGTGTTTGTATAGCAATATAGCAGCTGCTATGTTAAAATGTATGCATATAATATCTTCACAAGATAAAAATAATTCCATCTTTTAGGACTAAATAGTTGACTCTTTACCTTTTAAGGGGTCTAGCTTCTTTTCAGCTGGTTTCTCCTCTCGTTTAGGGCTGAGGGGCTCTTCCGTGGAAGTCTCTTCCACAACTTTAGGGACCTCCAAGGTGACCTTTCTGCGGCTCAGCAGTGGAGAGCGCTTCTCCATTGGTGGAGTATTTTGTCCCGTGTTGGCTTGTAGTAATGCTGCTCTGCGTGCCTGGCTGGGTGACATGTAAGGGGTCTCCTTCTTGCCTTGAGTGTCGTGCACGCCAACTAATGCCCCTTCTCCATCTTCTTTAGGTTTAGGAATGAAGATTTTGCGCCGAGCTCCAGAGGCCAACTCCTCAGGCGTAGCAGAGCGTATGAGAGACAGACTATCTCTGCGTTTCAGCCGGGGACTGCTTTCACAGGAAAGGGATGATGTCGGCGTTGAACCTCCACTCAGATCGTCATCTGCCTTGTCACTCTGACGGTCTCCCACAGTGATTGCAGGGACAGTTGTCACACTCTCGTTATCTGAGTCTGAAGCAGCTTTGGACATGAATTTACGGAGACTGGCTGGACTCAGTGATGGATGAGTCGGAGGTTTAGAGCAGAGTCTCTCAACATTTGATCTGTTTCTTTGGAGGTCCTCAACAGACACTGAACTCTCTATTTTTGAGTCTGTGGGGGCCTTTGTCTTTATGACTTCAGGGAGAACATTGTCTTCTGTTGTTTTACTGAATAGCAACACACTATCACCAACCTTTGGTATTAGAGTCTCATATAGCAAAGAGGGTGTATTCTCATTTATGCTTTTTTCTGCCATTTCCTCTACATTCTGTTTTTTGCTCTGAGCTGTCATATTATTGCCAAAATCATGCTTTGTTCCTCTTTGCCTGGCAGCTGAAGTTTCTAATACCGTTGACTCATTTTGAGGGGACAGTTGGAGTGCACAGTCACATGTTACAGTGACAGGGATTGGTGGCACAACAATCAAAGGCACTGGAGGAGTTTCAAAAGACAGTTGTGTATCTGTAACGTGGGTGTTTACATATACGTTATCCTCCTTGTCATCAGTACATGAAACACTTATGACAGGAACTGATACAAAATCCTGAGGAGCCATCTGAGGAAGCCGCTCATTGCTTTTTATGCATGGCTGATCTCGCTCAAACATTTCTGACTTGTCATTTAATTGCGCAACTTCCTTTACTTTCTCTGTAGGTGGGAGGTTATAACCATCCTGAATTTTTTTCCGCGTGGGCAACAAACTTGGAGAGTCAGACATGCTATGGTCTCGTGTAATTACTGCTGACACATGAGTTGCATCATGTTTTTTCAAAAAGTCAGGCTCTGATTCTTGCTTGTTTAGTGCCAGAATAGTTAGTGGCAGAGTGCATTCTTTCAACTCTGGCTCCATTGTTTCAATTTTTGGGATTACATAACATTCATTTGGGTACACATCTGGCATAGTCGGCTCAATATTAAGAGTGTCTTCAATAGTTGATATTTGGATTTGTGGAATATTTTCTGAAGGCCAACTTTGCTGTGTTTCACTGCTGTCCTGCTGTGCAACATTTTTGAGTTCCTCTATAATATTAGCATTACTTTCATTATTTTGTATTACTGAAATGCTCTTTGATTCATCAAACTTTTCAACTTTCACTGAATTTCTCATTTCTGTCTCCACTTCAAGCTGTAAATTCACATTCCTTTCCTCGCTGCTCTTGATGTCTGAAGCTGTCAGCTCTTGTACTTTTTGATCAATGCACAAATCTACTTCTGAATCTTTCTTTGAAGCTGACATCAAGTCCTCTTTAAAGTCACTTTTCTTTTCACTCTCTTTGCTAATAAAATCTGAATTTGGGCTCTGTATTACACTAAGATTTTGAACTTCTGTGCTTTCCTGAACCGTTAAGGAAGAGCATTTTTGCTGTATTTTTAGGTCACCCTGTAAACTCTCTGGGGCCACAGTGGGCGGAAATCCTACATTCATTTCCTGAATCAGTGAAGTATGTTCAGTCTCCTCTTCTATAATATCTCTCTCTTCACCATGTGCTGCCACAGTAGGAGGTAAAAGCACCTGATCCGGTGTTTTAGATTCACATGGCTCTATTTTCCCTTCCAGTGAAGATGCTGCTAATTCAGTAATCTCAGATCTGTTTATATCCAAGCCTGGCTGTTTGTTTGATTTCACTTCAGCTTTCTCTTCCTCACATAACTTATTGGTAGATTGGCTCTCTTCTGTGTCTGGTTCAGTTTCTTTACCCATCTCATCAACACTCATCTCCTCTTCTGGCCAAGTTTCTGTGGGTGCCTCTCTAAGGCTGTGGCTGTCTGATGCTGAGATGATAGTGTGAGGGGGAGCCCAGCTTTCTTCCACACTGGGTGCGGGGGCAGACTCATCCTCTTTAGGTTTATGGGTCTGCGGTGATACAGACTTATTTTCTCTGGGTGAAGGCTCATATTTTGCAGCCTGGTTACTGGGCTGTGGTGAAACGACCAGGCAATGTGGCTCTTGCAGCTGTACAGGGACTTCTTTGACAACTGAGAGTAACTGAGAATCAGCCTGATTAAAAGTAAACAAATGAAGCATATCAGTACATCATTGCATTTGCAGATTTAGCAGTATTTGTTTTTTGCAATGAACTCCGTTAAACACACATGATTTACACTTTTGGTTTGATTCTAATGCAAAACATTTTTACCAGTCTGATTTCTTAACAACAAAATGACTGTAATGGAAAAGTTATTCAGTGTCATGTTGATGAGTTAAAAGTATTTTTAGGAGGCTTGTTTCAGTGAACTTACTGCAGTGACCTTTGACAAAGTGACACTCTGACACATTTAGACTGAGATGTTTATCTTCCATAAATCATACAGATGTATGAGCAGTGGCAAATTCTAACAAACGTGATTTGCAATGCATTGGTATATCTCTGACAGAGGGGAAGAGCCCTGCTTTCAGCCTGTGAGCAAAGTTAATCAATTACTAGTTCATGTTTAGTTGAGAAAATATGTGAACAGCTACAGAGAGTCAATATATTCTTGTGTTTTATGGTCTGTCAAATTATTTCAGGAACTGCTTTAGTTCATGTCACGTGCAAGGTAGCTGAAACCAAGTGTTTACACATGCAAGGGTCCAATAAAATGTTTAAATAAAGCTAACTGTTAACAAGCAGGGTTTATGATCTTTGGTTTTACATTTTACAAATCAAGCTCCAACTGAACATCACTTTTGTGTCAATGATTAAAATAATTGAACTTTTTCTGCTTTAAAGTGCTCATGTGCTCTTATGTTGTAACACAGACAGGGGAATTCCCACAGTTGACACACGTGTGCTGTTTACTCAAAGAATTTGCTGGGCAGTCAATAAATGACGGTTTGTTAGAGTCATCATTATTCACATTTATCCCCCATGCACAGCTGGATAAAACTAAATCATTGTTAATAATTGAAAACAAAATGATAAACTCTATATTGATAATCCTGAAAAAGAAAATGGAGCGCTGAATGTATCATTTAAAAGTAAGGCTTCAAGCTGCATATGAAGTGTTGTCAAGTTTCCTCTTTATTGCCATTGCAGTATCTAGCTGTCATTTCAATTCATGTAGTGTATGGCATGCATATACAGCCTCGTGACACCATGCTCGTCTATAGGAAAGACTGCACAGAAAATAAGAAGTTGCTGCTTTCGATGGAAGGGAACTGGTGTCACGTTTAGTCTAAAAAAGAAGCTGTGGTCATCTCGACACCTCCGTGTGTAAGTGAATGTCACGTGAGAAAACATTGTTCAGGTAAATGGTTTAACTTCCTCCAGCTTGTCATTCATCAAAAATATATCATCACCATAACAAAGGGTGCAGCTTTAGTTCCACATTATGGATTACTCTGCAGGAAGGTAGTGTTTAAATGTAGCAGTTCCCTTTTCCACATTGTCATTTTGTGTCACATAACTGAATGTTTATGCGCAATGTAATAATTTTTAGGTCTATGCCTTGCAAGTACATGTCACAGAACAAAATAATTGAAAAATGAAAAATATGTGTGGATATCAATCAATTATGGTATTTTACTGTCCATCAGCAACAACAAATATCAAACTTAAAGTGATTTTTTAATTATTGCGAGTTAAAATAACCACATAAACTTTGTGGTATTATCACATATAATCACATAATTTACCAAATTCTTTCCAACCTTATCACTGCATTTTTAAATGACGTGGCTTTCATATCTACCTACTTTTCATGCAAGACTTTCAAAATTATTTTAAATCTCTTTGTTGTGTTGCTTTAGAAAAAGATACACGAGCCATGTATTTGCAACATAAAAAAGTAGTTTAAGTCTTTTGACTTCAAAGAAAACATAAAGCAAGAAAGAAATGCAGCCGAAGTGACATGGCTCCTCTTTCATGCTGAGACCTGCCACAAAACTCATTCTCCTCCTGCTCATCCAGACCCTGCTATGCAAAGCCCTGTTTGTAACATGAGAACTGCCTCTGACATTCAGGTTTCATCATGATCTCTGACGCACTGGTGTCCCACTCATCACAGCCAACATCTGAGTTATTCTCCAGTACAGTGTGCAGTGCAGACACACAACACTCTCCGCCCCCACATAAATTTAGTGCAAGTTTCCCCATTATGGTTAGCTGTTGCTTTCATGCTATCTTGTTTGGCTCTTTGCTCTGCAGTGATATTGATACAGTTAAGCCACAGTTTCTCTTGGCTGACGTATTTTACTAACCACTGATCACTAATAATATACCGTATATTTTTAAGCAGTTGTATTGTCTGACTGTCCAACTCTACCCCATTAATATAGCATCTAACTATGAGTTGCATCTTATCTTTCACAACCAGCAGCAACCCAAAGTCTAAACTACTCTATGTCATAGTTGACACAGTTCAAGCTTTGACCCTGAAGTAGCTCATCTTGTGCTATCTTGTCACACAAATGCAGTCTATATATAACACTCAAGTGGCAGCCAGCTGCCTTGCAAGACCACTGAACATACCTCTGTGACAACTTGAAGCCCAGACAATGACATTTCTTCACCTGGACTGCTGCCCTCTGGCCCCACAGACAACTCCATGGCCTCCACAGCATCATCAGCCGCCTTGACACGCTTTCCTGTGGACTCCTCTTCAATCTCAGGTGGAAGTCTATGAGCTGGTGGCAGATCTGGTTGTAGAACACTGTCTTCATGTCTTTGTTTGTGTGGTTCCTGTGACACTGAATGCTGTTCTATATTCACAGATTCTGATGAGTCCTTTGGTGAATCCATTTCCATAGGCACAACGTCATCAGTGGGAGGCTTGCACACTTGATAAGGCGCCGGTTGGAGCCGAAACGATGGTGGTGTGTCTGGTCGAGGAGGCTGTGTTGACACAGGAGAGTGGTCTCTCTCCCTCTTCTCGTGATCATGAGAGTCCTTCTTACTCTTACCAAAAAGGAAGTCTTTGACTGTGTGAAGCATAGAAGAGATGGAAGCTTGAATGTTGTGATGGTCATGATCCTTATGTGCCTTGCTGGGATGTTTGACTTCTGAGCCATGTTTAGTGTGGGGTACTGTATGCGACATGGCCAATGGCCTTTCCTTTTCCCTTTCTCTCTCCTTCTCTATGGCCAATTCTTCTTCTCTCCTTTTCTCTCTGTCATATGTTTCCTTTAATGCGCTTTCTTGTTCCTCTTTATCTTTTTGCATCCTCTCTTGCTCTCTCTCTTTCTCTTTATTGGCACTTGCAAAAGGGCCATCCATTTCTTTAGATTTCTCCTCTTGAGGGGGATTCTGTTTCTCCTCAGAAGTCTGGGACTGGAGAGTCTCTGCCAGAAATTGTGCCAAACTGATTCCTCCATCGTAACAGTTTTCACCTCCGTTCCCCATCAGATGGCTTCTGCTATTGCTGCCGCTGTTGCTGTTCATGGCAGAATCTACCCCATTTAAGATTTTTATTTTCTTTTTGGCCAAGGTTTTCTCTGCAGCAGGTATCTCTTTGTCTCGGTCACTGTCTTTGGTTATCACATGGGCTGCTTCCTTCGAGACTTCAGCGTTAACTCCATTAGGTTCTGCAGCAGCTCCCACTTGATCCACAACCTCAGGCTTCTTTACCCTTGGCCTCTCCTCTGGTGGTGGGGCGTGGCGCTTCCTTTGAGGGCGTTCTGGGCTACTCTGTTTCTCTTTCTGAATGTTTTCTTTATCCTCCTTCTTGGTCTGTGCATCTAAATCACTCCTCTTCTTCTCTGCTTTCTGCTTCAGCTTGGCAAAGAACCTCTGGTGGATCTGGAACTCATTCATTGTGCCGACCTCCAAAACTCCAGAGCAGGAGACAATACCTTTGCTATTGCTGGCTGAGACCTGATAGATTGCTGCATCATCCACAGTGCAACTGGAAATAGAAACACTTATAATTTTTAGTTTCATATCACAGGTCCTTTGAAAGTGCTAAAACTGATGACGAAAACACCCCAGAAATCTGCAATCTAATCAGTTAAACAGATATAATAAATGGATTATTCTTGTAAAGTCCTGTTACGTACTTGTAAATATGAAGAGTGTGTGTTTTTCCATTCCGACGAATTTCATATTTTGGGAGTCCACAATATCTGTCCATTTCCATATCATCTTTATACCATTTGAGTTCTGGAGCTGGGTAACCTAAAAACACGAACATACCGTACTGAAAACATTGCCTGTGGGTTGTAAACATCTCACTCCTGATGTCACAAAGCACTCATTCAAGAACATTTATTACATGCTGGGACCACATCTAAAGAGGAAGTTTGTTCTAGATATCCTCTTTTTATATGAATAAGAAAATTAATTACGTAGTAAACAAAACACAGTATGAAAGCCACGGCATGAATGTGTGTTAGGGTGTTGCATCACGTTTGTTATGTGTCACACAGAGACACAGCTGTTGCAGTTGGATGGTTACACCCTTCTAAATGGCTAGCATTCAAAAAAGCAACATCCTGAAAAAACAGCTTGAATGACATATAGTCTTTTATGTTTTTAGAGAGCAGTTCAGGATAAGTAAAGGAGTTCATTTTGCTGCCTCCAATGTGAAATCCTTTCTTTGTTTTCAGATTAGTCACATTCTGTCTCCTCAAATCACAAACAATCAAAAGAGTTTCAGTTTGCTCAAAGAAACTAAAAGCAGAGGCCTGATATTGAGCAAGGCTGTTGAAAGCAGACCTACCTGATACCACACAGGTGAACTTCACATTACAGTTTTCTGACACTGCCTTTGATTTCAGGGTGGTCTCAAAGCAAGGCTGTATGTCCTCGGTCAGCTGAGCCATGACACTGCACAAGGTGCTCCTGGAAACAAACACTACAGCATTAGAAAGAGGGTCTCACTCTTTAGTATCTTTATAGTTATCTCTTCACCTCTGTGCAATACATTCCAATTTACTTTCTGAATTAAGAGGAAAGGTTGTTAATGGAAATATTTGGTAGTGACGAGTTTGTGAAAGAATGACACAGAGACTTGTGAGATGTCAAGCACAAATACTTTTCAATCCAACACTAAAACTGATGTTCATCACTGAAACTGAACGCAACACCGGACAAACTTATAGTTCAAACGTG
>JAUZTA010000028.1:13951680-13963877 GCA_034780835.1 Ctenochaetus striatus | reverse complement strand
TAGTCTTTACAACCTGCATGGATATAAATTGTAGCTTTACTGGTTTGCGGAGGTATACGACCCAAAGGTGTTGATTCTAGTGGAATGAATGATTGCCCTTCCTTCCCTTCTTCAATTTCCTTTTTCCTCCCTCCATGCCTTAGTGTCTTGTGTCTTATTTGTCTCCTCAGCAGATTTACCTGTTCAGTATGCTCTGTGGGATCTTGCCTCTGTAATGTTTGCAGTGTGGTTTTTGCAATTCAAGAAACAGAGGATATGCTGTTATTGTTTTATATGTCAGAATACACAAATGTCTTTCCTGCTGTCTTCAAGCTGGGCGGTTATCCATCCTATGCTTACTGCTATTCCATTGCTAATAAAAAAAAAAAAGGAAAAAAGGGACATACAGTAGTTAAAACAATGCATTATTTGTATTAATTTTCTCTAATAAGTAATTTCCCATATGGTTTAATCTTGCTCTGCTACTTTGTGGAATGAAACATCTCAGCTCGTCATTAGCTAGGATTGGGTTAATGTTTTCTGTTATTTCTGTTATTCTGGGATGGACTTGAACCCTTTTACTTTCAGTGTTCATATAAACTAGATTTTTGATTCAGTTGATTTTCATAAAGAAGCTCAATTCGTGGATCCTTTTTTCCATCTGGGATTTGGCTTTAGAAGGTTTAGGTAAAACTAATGGTGTATTAATTTAATTTAAATAGTGACTTTGTTTTAACTGCATTATGTCACACATAATATCATCATGTCATATCCCATGCAAAGTTTTAACCTCAAGGAGTTTTTTAAATATTCAGCCCTTGTCTTAACTGATGATGTCGGAGTTAGCCAAGACTTTGAAATGGGCACAGGTAATGTTATTGGTACGATGTGAGCTATGTTTTGCTGGCACACATGGAGCTTTCTAGCCATGAACCACCACACGACCTAACTGAGCAGAAAAATAAATATGTATGTCATGAGGTGGTGACTCAGGCAGGTAAACTTGTCAGGAACAGTTGGATGGTTAAATAATATTATTGGTATTTTCTGCCAAGGTACTAATAAGGGATTGGAAAAGGAAGTATTAGGATGTATTACTGAATCGATTTTTTTTCTCATCCCTATTCATAAGGATGAAATAAAATCCCCCTGGCAGCAGGAAGAATATATTTTACAGGTTGGTGCTGTTTACCAGGAGGACTGTGTCTGATTTTGAGGATTGCTGAGGAAAGCCATCTGCACTCTCACAAATGAGTTTCTAAGCTCCAAGAGAGATCCCGTCATCCTCATGCAGATGTGGCTAGGAGCCTGTGAGGAGGGCTACTTGAGCTGCACTGAGAGTACAAGGTCTGTTCGTTCTCTGTATATCTCATTTCTTCTCTCTTTTACTGCTTTTTATCTCAGTGTTCAAAAGAGTGACAATACATGCTGAGTCTCAGGTGTGCCATGGCACATGGTTGAACAAATCCGCTTATGAAAATGAGAAAGGCGGCGGAGGAGTTAAATAGAACCATGTATATTGTTGCAACAAGGCGTTGAGACGAGGCGGGCAGGTTGTTTTTGGTATTTAGACTTGGAAAAATCACCCATTGAATGTTTAATTCATCTAAGTCTAATTTGCCACCCACTCTGGATAATTTCCCCCAGATAAGGAGTTTTGTTTTCTGCTGGATGGATTGATGATAGACTGAGCTGCTTTATGAGAGTCATTATTTGTCAGTGCATAATTTCATGGTTTGTACTTGTGTGTGTGTATATGTATTTGTGTGCCATATCGTCCATCAGTCATTGTTTTATTTCATCTCCTTATCACATAAATGCTTGGGTGGCTTCCGTTGTTTCACGTGTGTCTGGGCCTGCTGATTACACTTACGGCTATTCGTGCATGCAATCAGTCTCCTTTTCCTTTGTGTGTGTGTCAGCGCAGCAGTCAGGGGAGATGAGTGTCTTTGCAGAGGAGAGAGATGAACACACACTGGAGACAAAGAGGCTGGCCAAGGGAAACACACTACAAGCCTCAGACACAAAGACAGCTGTCCACTGCAGGCTCTGGGTCAATTCAGCAAATGTGTTTTGATTAAAAGCAGTGACAGTGTTGGTGTGTTTGCCATTACAAGGTCCAGTTTGTAATAATGTATGTTTTTTAAATGTAAAAAATACGGTTAAAGGTCCTTTCATTAGATAATGTAATTTGCGTCTTTTGTTAGTTTTCTAAGCACATTCTGGAAGGCATGAATCTACATGCTCTGTTGTCTTACTGATCTTGGATTTTATCTTGCTCGTTTTTGACATGTATGTCTGACACAGTGCTTTTTATGGTTTAGCTTTGTGCCATAGATTTCTGCTTCTCTTGCATTTAAATGTCACCCTCACTTACATTAGAAGCTAACATGTTTTTTTTGACATTTTTCTGCCGTTACCAACACATTATGAAATGTTTCATTTGCAAATAATTCATGGATTTTAAGATCTTTTGTTTCCTAATGGGGCATTTGTCAGTATTACCATTAGATGGTTGTATAAGTATTTATTTAACAGTGATATAATTTGAAATTTAGAGCTTTGTTTTCAGTTTTCATAAACCTTTACCAGACTTGTAGACTTGTTTGGAGTGATGTGATTTATCCATGTAATGGTTGCAGAAACACCACTGTTGTTTTTCTGCCTTGGTGTTGAAGTCAAGATGGAAAAATGTCATGTTTTATGATTTGCTATAGGCAAACATGTTGCTGGTGCTATGGTGGTGCTCCCTTATTTCTCTTGAGTATGCATTATACACTATCTGCAGACAGCAGTGATTGGAAAACAAATGTGTTTTAACTAGAGCTGAAATTGTGTTTGCTATTTAACAGAATGTGTTACAATATAGCAGAAAGCAGTGTAGGTAGTTGGCTAGGCTAAAAATAAAGTAAATATTTTTGCTGAAGACTTTTTTTTGGCTAAATTTGACATCCATACGAGAGTTTGCTCTTATCTAGGATTGGATCATCTGCAGAGTAATTTGATAAAACTTTAAAAGCAAGATCTTGGTACAAAATAGTAAAGGCCCCTGTTTATGTTTCTTCAGCAACATCAACGACTGAGTGAGATTCAACTCCTCTTTCTTTCAGAGATTTGAAGATTTGATTGTATTTGCAGATCTGCCCTCAACTAAGTGTACTCCTCTAGTTTATACTTTTTATCACATTTCTTCTCTCAATAACTCCTGTGGAATGTCTTTTTAAGTCATCCATTCAGTCTCTAATTAGCTGGACAGCCTGGAAACCAGCCAGGCCGTTCTCAATGGCCACAACAACCACTGCTTGTCACAACATATTTCCCAGGTGTCTCCCTCCCGTAGCCACAACAGCTGCTGGAAATCAGTTAAGGAAAAAAATTCTCATTATTCCTGGTTCATTAGGTTGTGTGTTTGAGTATGTTAGACAACAAGCGAAGATATAGACCTGCTATTTGAGTGTCTCTTCTCTCACCTCCCATCTCCTCCTCCCCTCCTCCTCTTTTCCTCTACTCTCCTCGGTGCCCTCTGTCTCCATTCGCCTGTTTGCCTCACGTACTATAGCGGAAAGCGAGAACATAGCACAATCAATCACAAGCATCTTTTCATTTTGTTCAGAAAATTTCATTCTGTGCCCTATAATGTTTGTAATTGTAACAGAAGACTATTCCCACATCTAGCACAAGAAAATCACATCAGGAACTGTGCTGAAATGCTGAACAACTGCACCGCTGTTTTGAAGAAAATGGGTTTTCAGGCCAAGTAGTGACATGGGTTTAGCATTTAACACTTGTGCATATGATTGTCACTGTGAATGTCTCTCTGGGGGTGTTTGTGCCATGACTGACTGAATAGAGCATCTGATATCTTCTTAGCCATCAGATGCTCTCCCCTGTTCTCTGTTATGTAAAACTGGAGATGAGTTGCTGCTTTTGTGTCCTGTCTTTTCTATTTCTTACCAAATGTCAAATTGAAAGCTCTCAGTGGTTACAGTCTGATACCAGCTTAGTCATTAAGATTTAAATAAACTGGATATAAAATACCAAAAAGCCAGATTATTTACAAAGTATTGATCGTCGGATTGTACCTCATTAACCTAACATTACGGGTAAATGTTTGGCCTCTAGCAGCACTGTGAATCTTCACTAAGGGCTCTAAGTTAAACTCTAATGCTGGCATCGAGATACAATTACAACATATAACAAAATGTAAACATGCTGATGTTTGCTAATAATGATAGCTACCCCCAGCAACTTACTTTAGCATGTAAGCATGAGAATATTTGTTGTTTAGCTCTAAATACAAAGTTAAACTGTTAAACCATCAGACTGACATTGCTGTCCCTAGAGCCACTTTGCTAGCATGACCAAAAATAACAACAGCATCCTAAGTGTGTGCTCATTTTTTGTCATGCACATACTCAGGCTATTGTTCCTTCCAATGTCTGAGCTTGTAACTAAAAACAAATGAGGGAAAAAACACTGAAATAGTATTTATGAAAACATAGTCACATTTGCGACCGTTAAAGCAGTTATATTTGATGAAAGAAGTCTTCATATTTTTCTCGTTGTGTGTTTGTGTGCATGTGATAAGAGCTGTGGTAGTGCTGAAAAGAAAGACCTCAGGAAATAATTTAAGCCTTTGGTCGCAGCTCTGACTCTTTGTTTTGACTGAGCAGACAGAGGTGTGCCATATGGCAGCAGAATAGCAGTCCTGAGGGTGAACAGCGGTGATTCCCTCTCAATAAATGGTGTTCATGGAGCTCCCCACTTTCCCCAGGGTGTGAGACAGGTGCCGCTGAAGGGAATAAAAGGCTGTTTGCACAGCTACCCAGCACGACAGTCTCCCAGCTCATTTGAAAGGGAAGAGTGAATGTTTGCCCCAGGCTTCTTGGCTGCATATACAGTGAAAGAGGGGAAGAGCCGCTTGGATAGAATATCATATAATACAAAGTAATAAAAAAAAGTCAGTACAAAAACTGTCACACATCTTCCTTGTTATTTCTGTTTGCGTAATATTAGACTAGATAAACTTTATTGGCTTTTGTTCTGTTATACTGTGAAAATGTTTCATCTTGGCTTGCCTGATAAACTAAAGGTGGCATAATTGCAACCAGGCAAAGCTGTAAGTTGCAAATTGCAAAAATTGCTGTTTTCCTGAATTGTATCCGTCCACGTATCATGGGAGCTATGCTAATTGGAATGCAATTAAGTGTGGACCATTGCGGTCAATACAGGGATCAATTAAATATCCCATGAGCTGTGGGGACACTGATGGAACTGTGTTAACTTATATTAAGCTTGGCTATTTTTAACAAGTCATTCCTCAGTGCAGGTACAAAGAATAAACTTTAAAGAGGAGTTGGTCCAGCCACCTCCACCCACATGGTGCCTCAAGCACAATGCCAAGCTAATGAATCATGAAAATATTCTGTGACTATGAGTTTCTGATCTGTCAGTGCCCTGCAAATAAATGCACTTGGAAGGTTCAGTGATATATTGTGGATATTGATGTTGTTGCTCATATTGTGCTACAATTTTATTGCATTTTCTTGCCAAAGGAGTCTTAGAAGTTTACTACATTGCATAATATGTAGCCTGTGGCTTCCTTCTCTGCCTCATACTCTGGATGCTCACAACAAGCCTCAAAACAGCCTTGTTGTGAGCATCCAGTGTATAATGATGCTCATAACGAGGCTCAAAACAGATGCTCCAGTCGCTGTTTTTTAGGCTGATCCAACTCATGACATAACAACATGAATAAGATGCACTGCGAAAAATCATTCAGTCAGCAGTAAAGCTGCAACAAAGAAAACCAAAAAAAGCAAACAAACAAATCAAGAAACAAACACATGAAGAAACATGTTTGCCTCTTTGACAACATAAGTGTTATTTGTGAAAAAATATGATGTAAATACAGATTTAACAGTATGATATCACTAGAGATATTGGCTATACACTTAACAATTTACAGGGCACATGTCATTTTGTTGTTATAGTAGTAAAAGATGTTTCCTTCATTTGCTTGTATTACTTCGTTTTGCTTGTATTTTCTTGCAGAGCATGGAATTCTCTTTGCCACAAAAAATTGATGTATACAAGGGTAGATAAAAGATGTTCACACTGGCATTGCTAAACACAATTTTCTGCACTGTGTGTAAGTACTGTACATTGAGAACTACTGAAAACAACAGTTACATTCCTTGTATATGTTAACTTGCTCAGCTGATAAAGGGAATTCTGAATTTATTCAGCCCACATAGTACATCTGGAATTGGCCTGTGCATCTTAAGCATTGTGTAATACTAGTTGCTTGTAGTGTGATCGACTTGTACTCAGCTTTGTAAAACAAACATGTTTTCATAGCAGTATTGTCACTTACAAAATGTTAGTAACATTATTAACACTGATTTTGATTCGTAAATATTTAGCCTACCTGTGTTAATTGACTTAATATGTTGCTTCTAACTTCTTAGCGTGCAGATAGCCACATTTCCATCCTAAATGAATTCCCAAGTTTTTCTGCAGCATCTTCATCGACCACTCTTCTCCCACTCCCTGCTCCTATGAGCTTTCCTGAAATGCCTCTTATACAGTAGGCATTAACTGTCTTCTATAATTAATGAGGGTAGCTAACTGAAGAGTAGCAGCACAGCTTGACTGAAAGCCCCCAGGAGTGCCCTTCAGGACATCCCATTACCCCTCTCCTCTGGTGGGAGCAGACTTTGACTGTTGCTGCTGGCTCTGTAATGATGTTTTCTGGTGGCAGTCATGGCTGAGGAGTGCTGTAGTCTGTGGGAGGTATAACCAAGCTGACATTATTCTTTGTTGGAGCTGCAAATCTAGTGTTGTACCACTGCTGTGAGTACATTTATTTTTCTTAAAAAAAATGTTAACTTGTAAACACTGCTTGAGCTCTGGACTTTTTCAGTCCAGGATTAAAAATCTCTGTGGACTTGATTTCTTGGCCATACTATAGAAAAGTTTTGCTCACAGGGATATCATCAAAGAGAAACAGGAGAAAAGTTGGGGAAGTGATGAACTTGTAAGAAGATTTGGTACATTCTCTCTTTGTATTAATGGCATCATTGTCTCAGCTTGACATTTTTTTATTCAAGTGGCCAAATAATAGATAAATGAATTTTATGGATTATGTAATTTTACAGATTTCTGGAGAAGCTAAATATTCAGATATTACTACACTATTACAGTGATAATGCACTCCTAGTTAATAAAACTAAACGTAGGCCACCTCTCCACGCCCAAAGCTAAAACTGGTTATTGCTCAGTTAGCAGAAACCAGCATATTGCCTGTCTCTGATTTTCTACATTTTTTTAAACTCTCATCTTTCTTTGAACTGTGGTGTGGCCAAAAAGTGACTATTCAGTCTTTGCCAAAGCTGCACCCTCCTATGAATGGTGTAATAAGTACCACCCAGCTGTATGCTCTGTGACAGCTTGGCCAGACTTTGCAGTCTTACTGCATACTTGACTGCCCACTTAATTTACTACAAGTATCACGATCTGAATCAAAGTTTACAAGACAGGGATTGTATGGGATCAGCAAAAATTGTTTTTGTTGTGTTTTACCTTTCCTTACATTTTTTTTTTAATGGTGGACATTTTAACTTGACAATCACAACTGTAATTTGTAATATTAGTAAACGCCGCATACCAGGTGCCAGTGCCACAGCTGTAATTGTAAATTCTGTCTTATTTGATGCCTAAAACAGACTGACCAATCAGAAGGCTAACACCTTATGATTGGTTGGTTGATATGCTTTTGTTCAAACAAATCAATTTTAGTCGAACAATTGCTGGTGTCACTTTTTCTGGAGAAAAGTGCTTTTTAATCTACTAGCTCACTATAGCAGCTCCACTTAACACATGCATTCCTCTTTGCCAAGCTGTTGCTCTGTAGCCTTCAGTGTTTACAGACTTTTACTCAAGATAGGTTGACAGTCAGATGTGGCTCTGGATGGGACATTGATCAAGACTACAAAGTTGAGTCAATAAAGATTTGGTTTAATTGACGAATGAACCTATTCTGATAAACAAACCTATTAAGTATAACCTAATAATTATCACATGGTTGTATCATCCCACAGGACTATTACATCATTTGTCTGAATTGAGAAAAAGGAGTTTAGACATGGGGAAACACTGAGCACCAGCTGGCCTTCAAAAAATTTATGACAAGTCAAAACATCTGCTGTGATAATGATCTGTTAGCATTTTGGTTTGTTGCCACTGTTGTCGATAAACAACACAGTTCTTTTCGATGTCTGCCTCTGTCAGTGAAGACAGATGTACATCTTTGTTAAGTCCTCAGGCTTTCTGCTTATGGAACATTATAGCTCTTTGATGTACACTATGTTTATGCCATAAATGTATTAAACATTAGATGGACCATCAAATCTAAGTAGTGCATTCCTTATAGTAAAAGCTTCTTAGCCAGAACATAGCCTATGCTAATAGGTATCTATCGGCTCTTACTTGCATGTCCATGATAATGCATGTGCATTAGCATCAATCTCTGCTAATGCTAAACGCAGTTTCTGCTTTCTGAAAAAATAATAAGTTAAGATAATCCTTTTTAAGTCCCGCAACATGGGAATTGTCAGTGTCACAGCAGTTAAAGTAAGTAGCAAAAAAATTGAAGATCAGTAAAAGGTAAAAATTAAATAAGTCAGCAAGTAATAAAACATATACAGTATAAAGAGATGGCAAACTCAGCAGTACAGAGTTTGCACTGTAGCACCTAATACTCAAGTTATGTCATAACCTGCAGAACAAGTTAGTAATTATTTGAAAGAGAGAGAGCTCTTAGAAAACATGCACTTTCTCTAAACAACATGAGATGCTCAACACAAGCATGTTTCTTTGGCCCAATTCAAACAGGCACAGGCATATTTGGCACCAGTGTACGTGCTGCACATTGCATTTGTCCCTCAGGACAGTGCTTGGCATATTACACTGCTCCACTTTTCCTCCTTGCGTACGCTACACCACAGATAGTGGTGGTTTTGTTTTTCCTCATGACTGACAGTAATCATTATTCATTTTAACACGAGTATAAAGCAACTAGATATCGCAGCCCTCTACTGTGTGAAAACCAAATGCACAAGGTTGACAAGTTGGTCAACGAGACTGCCAACTCACCAGGAAGACAAGTACAACATTGCCTCCAATATTGCATTAACTTAGGCAATATTACATCTCCTTTGTGCACCAACCCACAGGTTTTAACATATTCCCCGATGGATGTTTAGAAGGTGAATTACGATTATAGAAAAGTTTGGAGACGTATATAATTGGAATGATGACAGATGGAAGGAAATGAAGGTCAGTTCTTAAGTGCTTTTTAAATCTTGTCTGTTGCAATGCTGAGTGTGGGTGCTGAAGGTTATTTGTCAAGGTTATTACTTGATGAGTCACTGTGGGGAGGCAGTGAGAGAAAGGGAGAGGGGGCACAGCAGAAACCAACAGTATAATATTGTTTAAACATGATTACAAATCCTTCAGTATGTCAGCGCAGGAGAAAGGCTCGTGGATTCCTCATTCCTTTTACATATAAGGCCAAAGTAAGGCAGCAGAAATTTAATTCACAGAGGATTAAATAAGAGCAACATTGAGAGCTGGTTTATATGTTACTATCTTCCTTTTTTATACTGTGACACTGCAACAAGCAAGGGTTTGACTGATTAAAACCCCATAATCACCTTGCACATATAAATTAGATGTGAATTAAGAGATTGTGGTCAGTTGCAGCTGTGCAGGTCTAATCCAGGTTTTCAAGCTGCTCTGCATCTCCGTCCCTGCTTCCTTCTGCACACAGACTGTTATGTTTAGATCACAACCCACTCTGCAGTTTTATTTCTCTGTGACCCTGTTCAGATATCCAGTAGTGGATTATTTTTCTCAATCAAGATGTTTTATGTAACCACTAGCCTGAGAGGATTACAGAAAAAAATCATTCCCTTTTTAGAATTCAGTCCAATGAGCCATGAAGATGTGGCCCTACTTTCTGTCATAAGCTGTATGTGAGTAGAAACCCCTCTAGTGTGAATCTTGGTTGGCTTGGACATGTACTTAAACATGTATTTAAAATATTTCAGATAAAAGTGATGCGCTCATTGATTTCTCAACCAAAATGCCCTTGAATTCTCAAATACAGTTAATGCTGAAACTGATGTACAGCAGCTTAAACACGCACCTTATGTTGTAATTTGTGTTTTCATTTATCTTCGGCGCTCCTGAGTGGCAGCTGAGGAAAAATGACATTTCCGTGTCCTTGGAGTTCTAGGATTCTGTAGCGCCTGATCACCATGGCAACTGCTCATTTCGTCATTGCTCCCCAGGTGTGCCCAAACTCTCTCCGCTCCAAGCTATGTCTCACCTCATATTACTTACCACATGTAACACTTACACCCTTATCATCACTGAGATGGCTGCTGTTACTATATGTACATGATTTATGGGTTTTAAGCATGTTTATATGCAGCTTTTTCCTGTAGTTTTCTCACCACAACACCCAGTCTGTGCGTCATCACCATGGTTGACATGCAGGCTGGGTACCAGACCTCTTAACCTGGAGATTTTTTGTTTGGCTTTCTAAACAAAATGCTGTCTTCCCTTTCTGCATTTACAAATTCAGCATGCCAGCAAACACTGGAAGACAAAGGCAAGTGGCGGCACATCACACTGAGCAATACAACCCGCAAATGGAAATCCACTTGTTCTGGTACAGTAATTAGTGCCTGAAGGGTGCAGCATTAGTGCATTCTGCTAATCCAGCGCCGGTGCTCCAGTGGGCTCAGGGCTAGGAGAGTAGGACTGAATCCTAGTGGAGCAGATGGATGACGTGATCCGAGGGAGGCTGAAAGGGACCCTGATCATTAAAAAGGCTGATTACATGGTGGTAATGAGATCAGCATTTTGGGCTCAAGGCTGGTGGTTTGAGGAAGATCCAGTTCTATCTGGGCTCTTACAGCAGAGTTTAGAGGACTTTTGTTTTTAAGGGGCTTTTTCTTTTGAATTTGACTGAAGGTCGTGGTTTTGTTGAGGGAATTTGTTAACATCGGCACACTGTGTTATGACATTGCTTTCATCAACCAAAATCACAGGACAAAATCCCTGCCCCCATTAGAAAACCAGTCTCATGTCTCGTGTGCCAAAGACATTTACTTACATTTACTTACATTTCTTTCCCGTATACCAGCAGTAAGAACAACAGGGAATTTGGTCAAAGTACGACGCAGATCAAACCACCAAATCTCATTGTTGCCAACCAGGTTCCTGGAAACACCTGCTTGTAATGAGGAATGAGGAAAAATGCTTACGATGATATTACCAATTGTAATTGACTTTATAATTATTTATCATTCAGTATTAAAAACAGTCCACTTTATTATTTTTGTTTTAAATACTATTATCACATTAAGCGAGAACACTTTGTATTTAAATAGGTGATGCATCATCCTTAAGACCTCTTTAGCCAACCTTCATTTGTCACTGTCACTGCATGAGACAGCCAGTTACAGATGGTTGATGTGTGTGTGAGTGTGCGTGTGTGTTTGCGTGTGTCATGCAAGTCATTGTTTATTTTCTGTCTGAGCAGCCAACCCTAACTGCTTTTCCACTGAACCACAGCTAACATCACATGTATGAACTGTGTCCCTCTGGTCTTTTCTGACTCCATCTTGTGTATCTTTTGTGTTTCTCTGTTTGACTCCTGAAGTCTCACGTGACCCTAATAATGTGCCCATAGATCAACATTGTCTATCTCTGTCTTGCCATTGATCCCAAATAATATAAATAAATACATAGCTGTATGCAACCTCATTCATCCCAGAACAGGGATTACAGTTTGATTACAAGTAGTTATTGATCAGGGAAAGTCAAAGGAAGAAAGAGCCCCACTTGGCAGGATTAAAACAGATTTAGTTGTTGTATTGTTTTTGTTTGAAGGAAATAACTTGGCACTATTTACCTTGAAAAGTCAACCCAGAGTCCCTACTCCTTCCACTTAAACACAGATATCGGTTAAAGCTGTTAAAAGGTGTCTTGTTTCTTTAAAAATTTACTGGAAAATTGCTGCACTTTGAACTAAATTGTAATCTGGGATGTGTGCGAAAGTAAATGAAAGTGCACAGCAACATCAGTTTGAGGTTTTTAGTTGTTTCTTTGCAGGATGCAAAATTCTCAAACCTCAGTCAGATGTT
>JAUZTA010000028.1:13924059-13936207 GCA_034780835.1 Ctenochaetus striatus | reverse complement strand
GGTTTCATACCTCAGGGAGATAAGCCATTTTTTGTTTTGTCTCATTTCGCAGAGTGTTTGCCCTTTAACATTTCTTGTAGATATCTATCTGGACACAGTAAACAGTTTTATATGGCCTCAGATCAAGCTTAATATTTCCTTCTCTCCTTCCAACCAGTGAATCCCTGTGAGGCAGATGTACTTGATTAACTTATTTCCTCTAAGAAATCATTTATAATCCTCATCTGCTCCTGTCCTCCTCAGCTAATGACTGTGGTAATTGCTGGCTGGCTGTGGCTCAATGACAGAAGGATGTTTTTAGAATTACACATTAAAGGCGATTTTAGTTTATTTCCTCCTAAATGCTCTCTTGTTTTTTTGCTCCATTAGCCATTGGAGTCATCTTGAGAAGTGGATGCGCTGTAATGTGTTGACTGCTTAAGAGTTAACCTCATAAATGCATTTCAAAGTAGTGTTTTGTTTGCAGCTGTATGATTTTAAAGCAGTGTTTTGAAAATCTCATTTCTCAGCATTGATTTTTTTTAAATTTACTCTTGGAAAGAACTCAGCCTGTGTATGTCAATAGGCACAGCTCTTGTTTTTAATAATGCAGCCACAACAATATCGTCTGGTACTGTAACAAAGCAGTGTGTGTTGAATTTCAGCAGGGTAACTGATTCCCTTCCTTGTGGATGAACGTCTGCTTGTGCAACAGGAGCACCTGCTCAGTGTGTCATGACTGAGACACCCAAAAAACACTTTTTCCAAATGTTTTCCAGAACTCAGAAGATCCATCAGCTTCAAACTCGAACTGTGAAGTGGCATCAATTTATTTATCTGAAAGAGTGCAAATGTTAAAGATGTTTAAAGTCACGGTTGGATGTTTTTGCTGTGATACTGCAGCAGCCTGTACTAATCTATTGGTTAAAATGACCAGACTATGTACCATAGTAATAATTATGATGGCAATGATAACCCATGATTCACAAAAAAATAGCTGTAAATGAATGGACAAAAATTCTTTGGTGCTAACTATGTGTCGCTACACACACTTGCTGAAATATAAACACAGTTCGTTTTAATATTATGCTGTGTGACTAAGTGAACCAGGTGGGAAGGTCTTACTTTTATGACTTAAAAGGAACAGACCTGATTTTACAGCTTACTAGAGCTTAATATGAACTGTAAGCGCTTATGTGTTGGCCTATGTGTGCTCCCAGTCCCAGCTGAAGTGGCGGGGTCATGATTTGAACTCCGTGCAGCTCGGTCAGGAGGCTGAATTGCTCCTGACACATTAACTGAAGCAATCGCTCGGCCTCCTGGGACTGCGGAAAGTAATCTGTTTATGAAACCAAAGAAATCACCTCAGGGTTCTCGGCGCCTTTAGCCTTACACTGCTCTCTCTCTCACACACACACACACACACACACAGACACACACAGCCCCACAGTCAATGGCATCATGTTCCCATTTCTCCCACTATAAAGTGATACAATCTTTTATTAATGGTCTGTGCTCCTATGTTGACATGCAGACCATTTAAATGATTAATCTGAGAGGAAAGTGGCCATTGAACAGTACAGAAGGGGCTACTAACGATGTAGACAAACCTCTGTGTTGTTTCCAGTCAGAGGCATGTTTTAATCCCTTTGTGTCTCGTGCGAGAGATGCAAACACATTTGTCTGTTGGCAACATACCATCAAGCACAGTGTGTGAGTGAATTCATCCGTGGGTGGAACAAACACTCATCACAATATTTATGCAGGGTAGAGCTTTATGCACAAGAATTCCAATGAATTAATAGATACAAAGGTTTTATTAAAAATCTAGTTGTGCATGAGGAATCATTTGATGGAGAACCAAAGTGCTAAACAATGGCCAAATAAATCTGATAATATGAAATGAATAATAATGTGATTAAACACAAGCAAAAAAAAAGAATGTATTTAATCTACTGGTTCTGGCTTTTGCTCTTGATCAACAAATTGTTTTTTTTGACTAATTCTTGCAGCTCTATACATTTTTTTTATTATGTCTTGTTTTAATTTTTAACACATAAGTTATTATGAAAATGTATTTTCTGATATAAATACAGTAAAGACTGTACGAGCAAGCAACTATCTAAACTGTTTAGACCTGTGGAATGGGGAACATTACAATTATCATGAATTAAGGATTTTTAGAACAATTGTGAGCTGTTTCTTTTTTTGTTGGACCGTAACTCATTTCATATAAATTACTTTTTTTTTAATAAGAGCTCTTATTACTTTAACATCAGGCTGCAACATTTACTGAATGAATGAATTGAATGAACTGAATTTACTGAATTTTTCTGTTTAACGGAGTCATTTAGCCAAAAAAAAAAGACTTGTTGTTACATTTGCATTCTCACAGTATGTCCCCCATTCTTCTCTCAGTTTATTTATTAACCTTAATTTCATAGGGAGGACAGAGGGTCCAAGTCTGTGCCTGTTTATTCAACAAACACAGCACAGCAGGATTGGATGTAGTAAATAGGGTCACACTTGGTTGCCTGGTTGTATTAAAAATTCTTTCAAACTAATAAAATCTTTTGTAAAGATGTTGAGGCTCCTGTAGGGCTTTATTGAGATGCCAATCAAGGTGAGGAGAAGGTTCATTAGTGTTAATAAGAAATTTCAGGACTTCCTTTCTCTCCTCAAATCTCCTCAATCTTGTAATTAGAGCGACCAGCAGGGGAATAAATGCAGCTGTGCTCGGTGTGGGGCAGAGAGGGGGGTGTGGGGCTTCAGGGAGCAAGTGGAGGGGTAGGAGAGGGTGGCTGGTGGGAGAGCTGTTGAACAAACTTGCCTTGCTCGTCCCTCATAACAAAAGAGCAGATGTCTTTTCTGAATCAGCGTGTCCATTTTTGAATTCGGCTCTGTCGCTGTCTGTGGCTCCTTGCTCTGAACCCAGTGATAAAACCACAGGATGAACAATGCTTTAGGCTTTGAATCATGCATTTTCTTAGATTATGCAGGATTGACAAACCAGCATATGTGTTGCTGAGAAATTAGCATTTAGCTAGCAAATTTGCATTTCTCTAATCTGCTTCTTTGATTGCAGAAACCAAGTTTCTCGCAGACATCAAGTTTTTAAAAATGGGATTACTGTAAAAGTCAGATGAAACCAGGTTACTTCAGAGCTTTTAAACTCGCAGATTAATGGATCCTCATCTCCATTTGTTTTTAAAATGTGCGTTTTCCTGTCCAGGCACACCACAAAATTCCTCTTTGTTTCCTCATTTTATCAAGGCCCTTAAAGTCGGCAGGCATGTCAGATTGGTGACTAATGTTACAAGGAGAGCATAATCTCAAAGTGGCAGTGGTGAGCACCCATGACACCCCTCGGTCTCGCTACAGAAAGGTCAGTTACCTGCGGCAGCACGGCTCCTATCCACACAGAGAGTCAGAGCGGCTAACGGACAAGGCCAGCATCGACAGGCCTCAGTCCTAATGAAGTGCCTTTTATCTGAGCCTGAGTGATGGAGGAGAGTGCTGCCAGTGACTCCTCCACTTTCCATCAGAGTGTAAACGAGCAGAGAGAAGAAGGAGGAACGAGATGGTTGACTGGCTTTTCAACCTTGACCTTAGCTGACCTCCTTCATGAGTCATGATGCCTGAGACCTGAGTGCCCATCAGACTGCAGGGGTGTTTTAACACATGGACATAAATTTGGCTTAATGTCATTTTAAGATTTTATACCTCAGTGGGAGAAATATTTATGTTCTTCTCTATAAAAGTGATTTCCATTTGTATTTTACACAAAAGGCTATGAATTAAAATATTAGCAAAGTTTAGATGATGTTTGTTCGGATAAAAATGTCAAAAATGGCTAAACAAGACCAATAATCTGATCAATGATTTGTTGCTCATAACTACTCACATTTTTTATTGCTTGATGCTAGAGATATACTTTTGCTGGTATTGGAAAGGATTTGAGGTTGATTTCCTTCTTAAATGAGTAATTTTAGCTGAAATTATATTAGATGTCCATTTACACATCCTAAGCACAACTTAAGCATTTATTTACAGTCATGTTTCACCTTAATGGCCCTCACTCTTAGTTCTGTTTTGGTTTTTGCCATATCCTGAAGGAAATTTTGGTCTGTTTGGCTGCTAACAGACCAAATTTTAAGAGGTTGTCACAAACTCTTAGCTGTTTGGGTTGGTAGCATGGATGGTTGCAGAGTTGATGAAACTTAAACTATAAAGATGAGAGCCGGAAGATGAAAACAGTAAGCTTAAAGGCTGTGAAATGCTTCAAAGAACTGATGAGAACTACAGATTAAAGTATGTTTGTCATTACAAGTGACACCTTGGCCATTACTCAGTTATTTGACCCATTCCTTCTTTAAAAATGTGGATTAGTGCATCTTTAACAGTATATCTTGGCTGTACAAAGATGTAAAAAAAAAAGAAATTTGAAAAAAGAAATCCATTTCATTAAATAAAAAGACACTTTAACAGTCGACTCCAGATCTCTGTGATCAGTGAGACTCCTCATAGATATTTGCGTGTCTGTGTTAACTGACCCATTAAAGCAAAAATCCGCCACTAGATGAGTCTTTTATGTGGCCTTTGGGCATGATCGCTTCCTGGCACGGAGGGAGACAGTGAACACCACCAGCACTGGATTTTCCTTCAGCTTAACGTTCGCTGTCTTCCTGTTACTGATGAATCACACTTCCTTCCCTCTAACCTCATCACATGTACTAGAAATATGCTCCAAATAAGTGCTTTAATACCACTGAATTCAGGGAGTCTAAGATTCTAAAATCCCAAAGACATCATGCATACTTAATGAAAAGGATATTTAAGTATATATCCTTACAAAATGGTATCTAGTTTTTGTTAATTAACTTAAAATATCAGCCTTTATATTGAATTTTTTAAAGAGTTTTCTTTTTTTCTCACTCTGTCACACTCAGACTTGATTCCAGCTTCTCACAGTGACTGACACTGATTTGCAGTGTGTGGCAACTCAGCGGCGATTGATTAGTCAAGGAACTGTCGTTTATTACTCTACCTGGCTCTCTGCAGCTTAATATACTTATGCAAATTATATCTCCATCCCCTCTGAGGTGTATAAAACTCTTTTGGAGGGAGAGTAACATCCTCTGTTGAGGAGCAGCACTTAATTTGTTTCTTTCTCGCCATCTTCGAGCTTCTAAACTGCAAATGCTGTGAAGCGTTTCAAACAGCATTAAGCGCTACTGTTGGATCTCGACAAGAAAATCTGTTACAGTTTGATGCCCATTTTCTGGTTCGAGCCAGGCTGTTCAGCAGCGTTATGCAGATACATGGTTGTGAATAGAGGGGAGGCTATCAGATCTGTATTGGACACAGCAGAGGACACCCAGGCCTCTTTCTGTGCCGCTGTACACACAAATGTTTCTCTGAGGGAAGCTTCCACATGAGGTTCAGGATGTAGAGTATTAGCAAAACCCCAGTGAGATCTCAGCATATTTAATCCATCCTCTCTTTGAGCTCCTCGTTTGGTTGTGGACGGGAGTTTATTCCAGACACTTCAGATGGCTCTAGCTGTGTATTAATATTGGATGAATTTGGATATCTCTGGCAGGGTTTAAAAAAAAATTCTGAAGCACATTCTGCCAGCAGGAATTATTCTCATGTTTGAACTCGGGACAGTGGCTTTTCTTTGCTGAATCTTTTCTTGATCACATGTTCAAATAAGTTTGTGATTTGTTGACGTGAGCTTGCTTGCTGATTTTTTTTTTCATTTTCATTTTCTTCTTTTACAGCGGGATGCAAAGGGACAATATCTGTTTGACCTCATCTGCCACCACCTAAACCTGCTGGAGAAAGATTATTTTGGCATCAGATATGTGGATCCAGACAAGCAGCGGGTGAGTGTTTGTGTACTGTTTTGCGCGCATAATACAATTTCTTATATACCATGCTGGTCCAAGTCCAGAAAGATGGACTGAACATTAAAACTGAGATATTAAATATTAAATACTTTAGGAGAAAAGGGAATTATTAATTAAAGTTATCTCTGGTCTATTGCAATTATATGATGCATGGCACAGTACTCAGATTTGTAATTTGTTTTCCAGACGAACCAGTCCTGTGGTTTGGTACCATTGTTGCTGATTTAAAGACATAGTTTGTCCCTTTTTTTTTTGATGAAAGTCAGATAAAAAATTGTGAAAAAACAGATGTGCCACATGCCAAAGCTGGTCAACCTAGCTTAGCATAAGGGCAATAAGATATAATTAATCCATGCATCTCCTTGCTTGTAAATTTCTGTTTTTTCTCTGAATTTGACAGAAACGATACAGCACATTATTCAGTGAGCTTTAAAGATGCTCAATGACGTACTTTTAAACTTTTAAGAGACTCAGACTGTCTTTCTTCCTGATTCCAGATTTTTTGTTGAGCTAAATTAAAAAAGTTCTGGCTTTATATTCAATGCACAGACATGAGAGATTACTTTTCATATCCAACTCTTGGCAAAATAAAGTGGAATTTTTTTTTTTCAAAAGCCTTGTTTGAAATCTGCCTTCCTGTATCCACTGCATCCAATGTTTTAAAAGTAGAAATGGTTGAAAAAAGCTTGGAATGACTCCGGAAACACGTGACTCTGTTGCTTTGTGTACATATAAAAATCACATGCGTGGCTGTTCTTTAAAAATAGATCAGATTTGATTTAGTTGGAAGAATGAGAGTGAGACTGAGGTCCAGAGTGAAAAGTTGTGTTCTTCAGTCTCTCTTATTCACGCTGCCTTTCAGACTGACGGCGGCTCCATCAGGCTCCTCTGCTGTGAGGCTTGTAGCGTGCACTGCTTGATTCATGAAGTATTCACATGTTCACAGATCATGTTGTAGTCCCGCAGACATAAGCCAAGTCCTGCTGATGCTGCATTTCCTATGCTGTCACTCAGGACTATTTTGGTGGTTGTTGCCGTGGGTGGATTGGGTTGGCGAGAAGACAACCTGAGAAGAAGATGGAGAGAGAATATGCTTCCAGAGAGAATCAAGTATATGAATTTTGCTGCACGACCGAGCTCACTGCTGAATCCAGTTGTTTAATCAGCCATCGTCTTTTAAAAAGATGTCTGCTGTCATTTCTCACAAGAAAAAAAGAATGAAAATTGTTTGTGTTTGATGCAGCTTTGGCATTTTGCATATTGCTCACACCGTGCTGATGTAACACCATACGTGGCACCAACAGGTTTCTCTAGAAAACTGTCAGTAGTAACAGCTGAACATCATGGCAACTGATATCAAAGTGTCAGCTCAATGATTTGATGTGTGGATATTTAAATTATTTGCATTTTTCTGTTTTTCACTAATGCAGCACTGGTTGGAGTTCACAAAATCAATCGCAAAGCAAATGAAATGTAAGTACTAATTAATGTATTAGTAATTATTTGTAATCAATTAATGTTATTGTTTATAATCCGGGGAACTGGATGTTTAAATCCTTTATCCTCAACATAAGTTCTGCACCCACTAACAGAATATACTAAATATTTGATATATAACAGGAAATTTAAGAGCTCAAACACTTATAATTGGTATTTCATTCATCGTTTAAGTCCTTTATCCAAATAAAATGCCACAGATTTTCCGTCTCTGACTGAAAGTTGAATTAGCTTCTAGTTTTTCTGCACATTTATGATTGTATGATTTTGACTCCAGGACTTATCTTGTATAGATGTATTATTACAGTGTTGTGTTGCTGTGTTTAAGTTAACGACCTGAACCTTTTTCCAAATATACAACCTGCTCATTTTTTAATAAATTTTGGTTTCCTAACTTTTAACCAGAATTAAGAGAAAATGTGTTATTGATATAGAAAAACTTCTAGTTTGCCTTCAGGATTTATTTTGTAAGTTTCATTGATGTGGCTGAATTTATTTACAGAAAAATGAACATGTTTTTTCTGAAGGGTTTGCTATCATTTGTTTTTTTCCTGTCTGTTAAGACATGATAGTTAGCCACAATCCATAATAGGCAAATATATAAAGGTCTAAAACATGAAAAGAAAGACAAAAAGGAGAATTTTTTGCTGCCCTAATGTCCTGTTAATTATTTGGTCTCTTACAAGAAAATTATTCTTGTGTATCTCTACAATGTTTTGTGTTTGTTTTCCTCCAGCTCAGCCTCCTTTCACCATGTGTCTGAGAGTCAAGTTCTACCCTCCTGAACCTGCGGCTCTCAAGGAGGAAATCACTCGGTAAGACCTGTTGTAGCTTTCACTTTGTATGAATTTAGAAGGATTGTACAGCTGCAGTTTACCTTTGTTTCCCTTTAGCAGTAAGGCACATTTAAAAGATGATTCAAGTAAATATTTTATGGGGAGGCTGCCACAGTTTACAAACCACCTTTGCTCGGTCCTTGTTTTTCCTGGTTTGCCTGTAGTACAGATTGTGCTCTAAAATTTTCAAAAATAAGAAACATGTCTCTTTCTTAAACATAATTCATGGGCCTTCATAATTAAAACTCTAGAGTACTTTACTGTCTAAAACATTACAATAAATATTACACAGGACACAGTTTGTAAGAGGCAGAGAGGACTGTAAAAGCCTTTCGTAGTCGCTCCGTCTCTGAAAAATGATGGTGAAATTGAACATTTAAACCATCACCATGCCAGATTTTTGTGGACAAATGCACACTTTGTTTCTATGGTAATGCTTTCTTAATAGCATCCTGTCAGAATATTGTTCTCAAATTGACATGCTGAGAGGTGAAAGTGACAAATTAAAACGAAAAGTGAACGCTGCCTCCAGATAATATTGCTGAGAAAAGCTAGCTGGTATATGTGTGCATGCACAGTTCACTCATAGCACTGAAAGGGGGGGAAAAGGAGGCCAGTCGCGCTCTGAGGTGTAATGAGATGAAATGTGCACCACATGTAGAGTGTTCATAATGAACGGGATGGAAGAGATGGGGGGCAAAGGGTGCTGATTGAGAGTGGAGGGGAAAAAGGGGGAGAATGAAGGGATGGAGCGCTGGGGTCGAGGAGGAGGGTGATACATGATGATGACAGTGGAGAGGACAGACCACAGGGGGAGGGAGAGGGTAAATAATCAATCACTTACAGGCCTGGTTCAGTGTGAGCTCCCTCTTGATATATTGAGCATGGATTTTTTTAGAAAGCATGTTAATGCTGTATGAAAATTCTATAGGATCCCTGAAAAGGCAGCTTTTCCATTAAATACAGTGACGCCACTTGTTATCGTAGCACATTGTAATTTTTCTCAGCAGATGCTTCGATTGGTCGAACTAAAAAGGCACAGGTGTCACTGATGACATGAATGATGGGACCTTTCTTTTTATATGTAACAGTGAGCCAGTGTGCTTAATAGCAGGACCCTGAAACTGAGGCAGATAAATTAAATCCATCCATCATTCATTTCATTATTTACACATGTGCTTTTCATACCATGGCATGTCAAGATGTCCTCTGTGAAACAGGGCCTGTTGAATATTGTTTACATGCCTTTCAGATGTGTTTCCCTTAAACAAATTCACAAAGGATGTGCAATTCAGGTGGTGAGAAAAGCGAAAGAATCAGCTCCGCTGCACACATTTTTTCCTGTGGTGAAGGACCGACAAAACTGCTGACGTGATTTCTCTTTAAGCCGTCACCAGAGCTTGTATGACAGCAGATATACAGTCGACAGCGAAATGATAAAACATGTGTACCTCTAAGAAAAACATGACAAAGAGAAGGAAAAAAGAAAAAAGGGAAAAAAAGAAGAGCTAAAGTAAATAAACAAATGAATCAACATATTCTTGTTCATTTGAAAACTGTTTTTAACATGCCACTGTTAGCTTAATTTATATTTTTCCCCTGTAGTCCAAAAAATAAAATAAAGATTATAATAATAGACAAAGAAGTGCTCTCTAAGTACACATAATTTCTCTAGACTGGTATTGAGGAATTGATTTACAGTGTACTAAGTTCTGTAAAGGTGACAAAACAAATAACAAAATGCTCTGTGAGTTCTTGTTTGTATTTTACATGTGTTTCATAATACAAGCAAGACATCAGCAGCACTCAGCAGTGAACCTTCTGCTGGTCTGATACCCATATCTGTAGGGGACACACCTTTAAAAGGGTCTGTAGACCGTTCTGCGGAGTGGGCAACATGGGAAATGTAAGCAGCTTTTTAATGTGTCTCTTTGCAAAGGAATTGTTATTAGCCTTTGTGGAAATTGGCCCAGATTTCAGAGAGAGCACGTCTGCCTGGCTTACTGTAAAAAACATTGAGATGAACGTCTTATTTACTGTTAGAGGTTGGGGGGCGGGATTTGCATTTGTTGTTCTTGCCTCTAATAATTATAATAATGATATTAATAATAGTCATTGTTATTGGGATGTTTTCTCAGAGTAAATTTCATGCTTTAGGAGCTGATCAGCTGGGTGAGCCTGAAACCAGACTGCAGGCTTTAAGAGAAGCACAGTATCGGTAGCAGTTTTTTCCTCAAGGCCTTCCAATCCTCCTCTACCCCCCCTGAAAAAAAACAAACAAAACCCTCATTTCAGCTAAATCAAAAAGAAATATTCAAACCCCCCACAGGGAACGTGAACTTACCAGCCTTTGAGGTTTATCGGGTTCGTTGTTTTGCTGCTCATGCTCTGCCTTTCCTCTGTATTTATACCTCTGTGCTTTCACTAAGAGGCGATTATCATCAGCATTCTCATCAGCAGGTCGGTGAGATGATTTGACGTGATTCTTGTCCTCTCCTTTGTAGATATCTTGTCTTCCTGCAAATAAAGAGAGACCTCTACCACGGTCGTCTCCTGTGTAAAACTTCGGATGCGGCTGTGCTGGCTGCCCACATCCTTCAAGGTAATGGGAGGCGACAGATGGAAATGACTTACATCACTTCATGCTTCGCACTGTGCTTGTGACCTCTGGTTTACCATGCCCTGTAGTTCACCAGTCAGATGAATACTGCCAGCCAAGCACATAGATTTTTCTGTGGAAATAAGCTGTATTAGGCAATAGAGGGAGAATTTATAGTTTAATATTCCTCAAATAATATGCCTGCAGGGTTTTTATACTCACACATAACATAGTAGTGAATGTTCTTAGCAATTCACGCTCCTTGGCTGTGATTTTCCATACTGATATAGACTCAAAAACTCATACAAAGTCAAAGGTAATCCTGTGCTTTATGACGATTAGCTCGGTGACTCGCAACAAGAAATCATGCTAATTTATAAACTCTTTGAAGTGGTTATCTGGCATCTTATCATCTCACACACACACACACACACTAATGCAGACGTAAAGAAACACAACACACACATGAGATACACGGGCACATCTAACATCACAGGAAGCGCAGTGTTTGAGGAGAGGCATGTTCCTCTTAAGGAGGAACTGATGAATTAAAGATGGGCTGCCTGGTCAGCTCCTCCTCACAGAGAGAAATCAGCGTCAGGGTCATCTGAGGGAGTGCAGCGTGGCATGAAGGAACACAAATAATCCTGGGCATGTTGGGCCTATCTCCACTGGCAAGAGCACCATTGTGCTAAAAACTGCGCACACATCACTTTTAACTTTTATTTGCGGTGAATGTTTGTGAATACGCTTAACATTTATCTTTTTTTTTTTTTTTCCCTAATCCTTCCTCCAGCTGAGATCGGTGATTACGACCCTGGGAAGCATCCTGAAGGTTACAGCTCCAAATTCCAGTTCTTCCCTAAACATTCAGAGAAGCTGGAGCGCCGAATTGCAGACATACACAAGACGGAGCTGATGTAAGAGCCCAAAACACATAAAACTGCACCTCCACTATCAGCCTCTCCTTTGTTTTCACATATCCGCACTCATATGGGCTGAACAAACAGCAGACTCCCTCTGACATTTATGTAATTGACTGCAGTAATGAAGCACCGTCGGTCTGTATTGAGTTGGCCGTATGGATTATTGTCACTTATTTGAGCAGATAGTGGAGATAAGCGCTCTCTCCTCTGCTATCCACTCAAATAAACCCAGGTCAGATTGTCTTGTCACTCACAGCTGGCCATTTATTATAGTATAGTATATAGTGATGGGACCAAGCCTCAGCTTCAACTGGAAGAGCAGCGCAGCACAGAAATGAAATTGATCAGCATGAGTGGGTCCACACACACACACACACACAAACACACACACACACATAG
>JAUZTA010000028.1:13900977-13916212 GCA_034780835.1 Ctenochaetus striatus | reverse complement strand
CAAACTTAGGAAACTTCCAGCGTTTACAGCTTGAACTACAATTTATTGTGTCCGTGAACGCCACTGTATGAATCGCTACATCTTGACCATCAGCAATCTCTCTCCATGCTGTAATGTGTATAATATTTTTATTTTTTTGTCTGTTTACTTCCTCCTTCTCCTCCCTGAACCCCCCCCTAAAAGGTCTGGAGTCCTTACGTGACAGTGCCCACTCTACACCGGTGCGTTCAGTGTCCCACGGGGAATCGTTCATACCACGCTCCCGGAGCCAGGCCACAGATGCCAGCGAGAGGACTGCAGTGATCTCTGACGAGGCCTACAGCCCCTCTGACAGCGTCCTGCCCACCCCGGTGGCCGAGCACAGCATGGAGCTGGCAGCCTCACGCCAGATCAACGGGGCGCCGTGCAGCATCGAGGAGGAGAAGGAGTCGGAGGCGGGCACCCCGACGCATGGGGAGGGGGGTGATTTTGGTGTGGACGGTAGATCTGCACAGGAGGGTGCAGGGGGGGACTCTGCTCTCAGCGAGGTGGAACAGGTGAATAAATTTGTCTTAAGTGTCCTCCGTTTGCTCCTTGTGACCATTGGACTCCTCTTTGTCTTGCTCCTCCTCCTCATCATCCTCACCGAGTCAGACCTTGACATTGCATTTTTACGTGATATCCGCCAGACCCCCGAGTTTGAGCAGTTCCATTACGAATACTTTTGTCCCCTCAGGCGGTGGTTTGCCTGCAAGCTCCGCTGGGTGGGCGGGTTGCTCATTAACAAGTGAGAGTGAGGTCGTAGAGTTCGTAAGCCCGTTCGGGGGTCTGGGAAGACGGTTAGGACCCTGGAGTGATGGAGGGCAGCCTCGTCCCAACCATGAACCCTGCCTCCCTCATCATCCTCCTGCAGACACACAGCTTGGACCACTTCCTGGTAACACCGGGCCAGGATCTCTCCTCCCCTCCTCCACTTTGAGTTAAACCCCCCCACCCACTCAACCACCTCCTCGTTTCGCTTGTTTTCTTCTTTTTTTTTTCTACAAAACCAGAAGACGTTTTTGTTGCGTTTTTTTTTCCTTTTTTTTTTAATTTCAAGTCATTTCAGGTATTTTATTTTTTCAAATAACGCAAAGGAAAAAAATTTAGACTGAAATCAAAGAACTGAAGAATTTTTTTTAACAGTTCCTTTTACAGGAACGGGAGATTTTGTTGCAACAGATGAACGTTGCCTTCATTTTATTATTTATTGCTTTGAAACACGTATTTGCATAAGAAAAGGAGAAGATTTGATGGACACGGAAATCCGGGAAGTTGATTTGTTTAAGTTAAAAGATTAAGATAGAAGTAAGTTATGTTAGAGTCGATAGACCTACTGCTGTGAAGTAAAAAGTAGTCAAATATCTTTTGATATCAATTCATCCCCATCAGAAACCAACTAGACCGACAGCAGATTCACCTCATCAGGAAAAACCATGTGAAGGAAGAGTGAAGACAGGGTGATAACCAAATGCCTTTTTTGAGAAGATGACCGTGACTGTTGACAGTTTGGAAATTTGTGGATTGATTTAAGAAACAGGTACACGTATGTATAAAATGGTGTACGAAGTAAACTGGTCAAAGTTGTTTTATAACATTTTCTAAGGATACAGTAAAATAAACCAGTACCAATAGTGTTATGTGACCCAGTACTTAGTTTCAAATGAGGTTACAGAAATATTCCCGATGAGCAAAGATTCACTGGCACCAATAGATGATAGTCTAGATAGATGTGCAATGGTTTTTAATAATTAAGTACTTTTGAATGTGCTCATTTGTTCAGTTGTTCTGTCATTTTCTCAAGTTAATTTGATTTACACTTTTTCATCAAGTTGAAATTCGATGAATTTCAAAAAATTTCTTTGTACGAAGAGTCTATGATTTTATTTTGGTTTCATATCAACCTTGCTCTTAGGTTTTATGTATCATACTATATTATTATGATTAGAATAAGAATAATGATGTACTTTTTGTACAAATTAGTTTGTTTCCTAATATATATTGACAGGTTTTTCATGTATATTTTAACAGAACTGAAATGTTATTTTGTTATTGAAGATTAAATTATACCTTTTTTAGCGCTGTGTTTCAAGTAAGGTCAGAAGCATTTATGGAAATGTCGAAGGGGGGACTAAAAAAAAAAAAAAACAGGGTTTTTATCCAGATCCACTAAACACTGATCTCACCTCTCATCTCTCCACCAGCAGTGAATCAGCCTTCAGTCTGTGTGCAATTTTTACAATGATTTTAAACATGCAGTTGTACAGAATGAAATCTGGAGATGTCATTATATCATCACAAATACCAAATAATCCAAAAATACATTTTCCACCCTTCATCTTATTTTACTTGAAGAGTTTGGAGAGGTGACTGTGAGCCTGACCGATCCTGGATCTAAAAAACGTCACCCAGGACCATCACACCAAAACTCATGTAAAAATATGTAAAACAATGCCAGAGCTGATTTTTTTTAGGCAGATTTATTGGCAGCTATTTTAAAAGTCGATTAGTTTTTCATATTTCAAGCAAAATTGCCAAATATTGTCAGATTTCAGCATCTCAAATGTGTTTTATATCATTTGAAATTGAAATTCTCTGTGTTTTGAGTCAATTTGATAAATGAGGCAATTCTGAATCAGTTGCTTTGGCTTAAAGTAAATTATGATTGTCATTTTTTACTTATTCCTTTTTCTGATAATAGAACAGTTTAGGGAATAATAGCCTGATGAATCAATAATGAATATAAATGTCAGCGGCAGTCCTAAACAAGAATAACGTCATTAATATACTAAGAAAAACTATTCAGTGAGACTGGAAACATAACCTTTGTGGTGGAGGTAACAATTAAGTCTGCTTGACAAACTATATTTTGTAATAATGATGACACTTTCTAAAATACCTCATGCACTTTTTTATGTACTTCAATTTCTATCATTAATTTCCAATCAGCCAAAATAAAAGCAGACACCAAAATATCAGCAAGTAATCTTTTCCCTTAGATTTGTCGGTCAGGCTCGAGACTCTTCTGCCTCACAGCTCCAGGGAGCAATAACTGTCATGGCTGCTGGATTCTGGGTAAAATCTGTGTTTTGTATTGCGTGTCTACGTCCTGTACCAAGTGCAGGTGTAAGTGTTAGTATGTCTGTATGTAGGAATGGAAATAAGACTCAATGGGAAAGCAGTGGAGGTTTAGACAGAGACGAGTAAAGAGTAATTTTTTCATCTTTTTGGGAAAGTTGGGAAGGACTTAGAGAAGGAAAAAAGAGAAAGGCATGAAGTGAGAAAGAGAAAAAGAAGACCGAGGGACATCAGAGGCCTTGGAAAGAGGTTCAAGCGATCAGTCTGCTTCTTTGAAAGTGGGATTCAAAAAAAAAAACTGAGAATGGAAGACACTTGATGACTCATCATGTTAATGGCTGTACAGGACTGCTTGTTTTTTGGCCTGCTGTTTTTAACGCCGCACTCCCATACAGCACCTGCAGCTGCTCCACTGACGGCCCGATGGTGCTACCTTCTTCGTTTGCTCCTGTGTTATAATCCGAGCCTGTCGGCCCTTGGCTATATTGTAGTTCTGACCACAGAGTAGCAAGCACTTTGGTGTTGTGGCTGGATCCACTCCTGTAGCTCATTATCCCTCACAAACCGGAGTCATCTGCGGCCGAGGGAGCAGCGCTGACATTTCAAAGCACGATGCTGGAGGGAATATCAAATCACAGAGAGCTATGTCGGCAAGGAAACCTGTCGTAAATACAGTGTAGGAGCTTATTTATGTCGTGTAAATCATTGTTAACTTGGATACATCCAGTAAACAGCAGATGCAAATATGAAGCACATTTTTTCCTAACAGGGGGGTGGAGCATGGTGGGTGGGTTGACCTTTTTTTTTTTGTGTACATTCATACTTAATATTTATTACTTCTTTACTGACATAAAGGTCAACATGACCGAGCAGTGCAGCCAGGCTGAGTTGTTAGCGGGACATCTTTTAAAGGTCACTCTGCAAAGGTGTTTCTCATACATCTATCAGCATAATGTAGCTTCAGTGGTCTCTCTGAACATGCAACAGTTGAAAAAAATTAAACAAGGCAGCATAATTCAAGGAGCAATAATCAGCTATGAGAGCAAAAATGTGATTTACAAACTTGTGTACAAAAAAAAAATCCAGTGAGTAAGTCAAATATGTCCTTTCTCTTTCTCTAGGAAACCACTTACCAAATTGCTGTTGTGCTGATTCTTATAATGATGTGACCACTGAGAGACTTAGTTACCTTTGCATCCATTCATAACATTTTATAAACATCCCAGTTTTCCTTAGAGACCTTTTGTGTGGATGTTGATGTTATTCTGCTGTTTTCTTTGCTGTTAAAATTGTAAAGTGACAGATTGTTCCCTGTGCCTGGATCATAACTCTGCAGTTTACCAAAGTCACGAAGATGAAAGAATGGAGAACGAAAGACACAACACCCCAAAACAAGCCGTACTACAGACAACTCCATCCTTGAATCAGCCAGGCGGAGAGGGGAAAACAGTGTTTATCTGTCTGAAACTGTTTGTAATCTGCACTGGAAAGCCCTGAAATCTTTGTCTGAATTTGTCTTTTCAGCCGTGTTTCCTGACTTGAGTTTTACATTTCAGTTTGCTGTGTCATGTTTACATGTGTTACAGTTCTTTTTACCTCATGGGAGATGGCTGCAGTTTTGGCCAGATTTGTGACATTTGATAAATGAGTGTGATTGTCCTTCTTCAACAGCAGTAAAGGTACAGCCATGCAAATATGATACGATGCTTTGGAAGATTACACATTGATTCATGTGTTTAAATTAAACCGCAGGGGACAGACTCAATAACAAAAACACACATGTGGTTTGATGCAATTCCGTATGACAACCAAGCAGCAAATCCTACATTTGTTAAATCCAGTTTTTACTGAGGTGATGTTCAGGATAATTTCTGAAGTCATATTTTGTGGTGTTTTTGTACTGGACTACACTTTACTGTGAGGTGTTCTTGTTGTTTTGTCTTCTTCCTGTGTTTTTGCTACGCATTAAATCAGACATCTTAAAAACAAGAAGTCCGAAACAACAATTTATGTATGACATGATTAGGATTTTAGAAGATTACAATTAGCTGCCCTTCAAACGCTAAGTTTTTTGTAGATATTTATGAAAAATGACATAACCAACTTAGATGATTGAAGTCAAATGATTTACATGCAATTATCTAACCAGATCTTATTCCTGGCCAAAATCCCCGTCACTTTTATGTTAATGATGCATGCAGAACTGAGGGGTTGATGGATTAAACTACTCCTGACTGAAGACATCTGCTTCTTGCCCCTCTGTCAGCTCCCAGTAGACAGACCCTCACACGACCGTGCATACACAACAATAAGTGTATATGCATATCCATGTCTGGTGGTGTTACGTAGTCTGCATCGTTCTATCCTGGGATTGAAGATCGCTGTTTAATTATGTTAAATATACAAGTATATATATAAATCCATGTGCCAAATCCAGTTCTTGTTCAGTCTGATCCATTCCGAATCCATGTTTGTACTGTAGGAAACCTCTGTACAAGTCAGTATAAAATATTGTTTCTCTCCAATAGTCCCATGTAACTGGTGCCATTAAGTAAAACTATTCAAACTTGAAATAAACACTGAATAAAAATACGATGTGACCTCCTGTGGCTTTGTGGTACACAAATTCAGCACACGCCATGCATTAAATGTAGACCAGCTTAAGCAATGATTGCTAGAAAAATTTATCTTTATTAAAAAAAAAAAAGAGCATGGACATGACAAGAGGCAAATTTATTAACAATTTAAACTAATATATAAACAATCATTTGTGCCTGGACAGGCATGACAGACACGACAGCAATTGCACAGGACATTCATATACAATTATTAGCATTAACTGGTCTGCAAAATGTAGTGAAAAATTAGTTTTCTATTTCTTGAGATCCAGAGGACAGCTTTAGGTCAAGTGTGAAAAGGTTGGCTTTAAGAAGGGTCTCTGATTTGTTTGAGGGGTCGGGGCTGCAAGGACGCCTGGTCTCCTGCCTGCTGCTGCATTTCCAGCTGAGCTCCTGGACCCCCGGCCTGCAGCTCTGGATCCGCCTCTGGAGCCGGACGATGACCATGATTTATTGCTGCTGTAGCCATTACTGAATCCACACAAAACAACAGCGAGAAAGAAAGAAAGAAGGGGGAAAAGAATTTAAGTGTCAGCTGTGCAGTGAAGCTAATTGCAACAGATGAAGAAATGTGAGACAGACACGTTACAGACCCTTTAGAGTTGGAGCTTGTGTTGCCATATGCTTTTTTCTTCTTGGAGTACTTGAAGAATGGAGCTTTCTTTCTCTTCTGTCCCTGTGTGGTCTGATTGCGGAAGTAGGTGGATGACTCGGTGTTGTCTTCTTCCTCGTATTCTACCCGTGAGCGGCCTCTTGTTGTGTCTATCCACCCGTCTCCACCATTGTCGGTCTGCTCCTCTGCTACAGAGAAAATGTGGGATTAATGTCACAATGTGCAGAATGAGAAAAAATGTATCAATTTTTGTTGAAAAAAAAAAGAAGTTGAAAGTTGAAATATGAAAAAAACTTTACCAGGCAGCTGCCACTCAGAGTATTTTTGTAGGACTTGAATGACTTCAGCTCCATATTTCTCAAGTTTGTCTTCTGTCACACCATCAATTTGTAGTAGGACTTCAGGGTCAGAAGAAAGCTTCTCTGTTCACGTAGATAGATAGAGAAAAGAGAAAATTGTAGTTTATCATATGAGCTGCTGTGTCTTTAAAAGAGAAACAATCTTAGCAATAGCTTAAGAATTTACCAGCTATTTTTTTCAAGGCAGCAGTGGAGAAGATGTTGAAATAGTGAAGTCCAAACGCTTTCCCCAGCTGTTTGCACAGATCTGTCAGCTCCTTCAGACACTCCTGAACCATCTCCTCTCTCTTGGAGACGTTCTTGGCTGCAGCTTTATGTTTCCTGATGGCGGACGCACTCTCTGTTTCATAGAAGTCCACCTGCGACAAGACAAGCACCATTTAGTGATTAATATCTGAACAATAAATGCGGACTTGTATTTCTAGCTCCTAATCCTGCCTTTAAGTCGATGTGTGCCAAGTTACCTGCATGTGTCCTGACAGAACGTTAATGGCTTTGGGTCCAGCAGAGATATAAGACACAGCTTGGCCGCCGTTGGTGATGTAGAGATCTTCCTCCAGGATGTTATCCAGAACCAGTTTTTTGAAGAGACGGTCAGCGTTATGCCTTGAGTACGCTCCTCCCATCCCAAACATACCTGACTGTACCTTGGCAGATTTAGACCCTGAAAGAAACGATTTCCAAATAAGATCATTTACAGACAAAGCTTCTTACATGGATCATTGAAGATTCACGGTCGCAAAAAAAAGCTGTTTTGTTGCCAGCACATGCATGTACTAACCTAAGAAGATGTCCACCAGCATATTCAGTGTCAGTCTGTTTTGCTGGGCAGTCTTGCCAAACCTCGCTCCAACTTTCTCGCAGTTCTCCTGAACAAACCTCACAATCTTCTTCACGTCTTCCGTAACATTTCTCATCTTGTATTGCTGCACACAGGAATAACCACACATTTTTGCTTAATTGGTATCGGCTGACAGATTCTGAATCTTTGACTGACTAAAAAAAAAAAACAAAAGAAATGATTCCTACATTGGGTTTGGCACAGTTGTCACAGATGACGTCTGGGTTGTCCTTACAGAAGCTTTTGTTGAACTTCAGCTCCCCAAAATATGCAAGTAACTGAATTCTTCTGCACTCCATGGTGTTCTCACAGAAGTGCACCATGCTGTGTAAGTTATTGAAGTGAGTCGCCTTGGTGTGTCGGTCACCTTCTCTGTCCACTGTGATAAAAAGAACCAAGTGAGTCGGCACAACTAATATGTAAATAGTCAGACAGTTAATTAATATATACAGACATTTAAAAGTTAAACATAGTTCAACTGACTTTTCAGGCCAAATGGATGACAGAAATATACATATAAATATACATTTATATTTAGATACATAGACATATAAAAACAAAAATAAAACTAGAGATACATTTTCCATGTATTTAAAAAGGTCCATATTTTTGCTACATACTGCTGATTATCCTCTTGATGCGTTGGACATCGGAGTAGGAGTAGAACAGTATGCAATGAGAGATTTCTCCATCTCTGCCAGCTCTCCCTGACTCCTGGTAATAACCTTCCACTGACTTAGGCAGACTGGCATGGATCACATAACGCACATCAGGCTTGTCAATGCCCATGCCAAAGGCTATAGTGGCACAGATGACCTGGCAGACAGAAGAAAACAGTGAAACAAACGCAATTTGCAATCCTTTATAAAGCTCACGGTTGGCAAAATTTTACCTTCAAATGATCCTTGTTGCAATTAATCCTGAGCCCACTATTATTAATCTTAAATCAGAACAGTGATTGAGTGGTGACCTCACCTGGCAGCCTTCCTGATTAATCCACTTGCTCTGCACATATTCTCTGTCACTGTCATTCAGGCCTGCGTGATACGACAGAGCCAACAACCCCGCTCTCTGAAGACTTTCAGCCATGGCATCACAGTCGTTACGGGACAAACAGTAAACAATGCCAGAGTCCCCTGCAACATTAAGAGATGCAGGTTAATAAAAGACAATATTTAGTGAAAGTCTGCAATCACACAGCAAATAAAAAACACTTTCAAATCTAACAAAAATACATATGAAAGCAACAGTCATTTGACGAGCTTATGAGTTCAACATGCATGAGCAAATGATTGACTGATAACTATTCCTTCAACATTATTCAGATACATAAAACAGTGTTCACACACAAATATGAGTTGACCTTCCAACAAAACACTTAAGGCAGTGTTCTAAATATAACAGGGATCTGAAATAGTACTTCTGAATTATTTACGTGGGTAGTGCTTCTTGATCCAGTTAACGCAGTCCTCGTCAACCTTTTTGGGTTTCTTGGGCAGCACAGCGTACTTCAGGTTTGTTCTGTTGAAGCTCATGGTGAACCTAAAAATATTGAGGATGGAAAATGGCTGATGGTTGTTCAAATTCATTACTATTTAAACATTACTCTTAAAAATCTTAGACAGAGCGTGAGCTGAAGGACGTACACCTGCGGCCGAGTCATATTCAGCTGGTTGAGGATGTCCTTCTGAACACGAGGAGTGGCTGTGGCTGTCAGGGCCATCATCGCCACTTTAGGAAACTTCTGCCGAAGTTCATGCAACCTTTTGTAGTCTGGGCGAAAGTCGTGGCCCCACTGTTAGAATACAGGGCAAAGGACAATTCATGATGACTGCTGCAAAAACAAATACAAAGGCAAACTGCAGATTGAATAAAAAGCAGAGGAACACACCTGGCTGACACAATGTGCCTCATCAATTACAAAACGGGCCAAAAGTCCTCGCTCATACAGGTTATGCAGGGCGGAGATCAACTTATTACTTGCACTCACCTGGGAGACACGAAAAGACAATCAGCTACTGCAAACTGTATTCAAAGTGAACAAGAAAACACACTTCCTGTTTCCTACATTGAGTGTGACTTATCAACTTCTCACCTTTTCAGGAGTGACGTAGAGCAGTTTAATGATGGGGTCTTTCCTGGAGAGCTGCATATAGATCCTCCCTGCTTCACTGTCACTTCTGTCACCAGAAAGGCTTGTTGCTGGAATCTAAAATAACAAAAACACCTTCTGAGTATCACAAGCATTGTAACAACAACTCAATTAATCTGATGCAATAGATGGACAGGAGCAAACACACTTACATCCAGCGTAGTGAGTTTCTGGACCTGATCAACAATGAGTGATTTGAGTGGAGAGATGACCACAGTGACACCTGGTGACACACATGCAGGCAGCTGATAGCACAGGCTTTTACCTCCACCTAAAAACAAATCAGTTACAGAGAATTAAAGCATTTTACCACAGCTGACATTCTTACTTTATTGTGGCAATTATAAAATTTGTTTTTTGTAACTTTTGATTTCTATTAACCTGTGGGCATCAAAACAAACGTGTCTTCTCCCTGAAGTGTTGCATTAATTGCCTCGAGTTGATTGAACCTGAACTGATGAAGACCAAAACGCTTGTGGAAGATCTTCATCATCTCCTGAGAATAAGAGAAGCTGAAACCTCTGAAGCGATCATGGGCTGGGTTTCTGAAGGTGGGTTCTGTAATAGAAACATTAAAACAGAGTAAAATGCACCACGTGGCCATTTACCTGCTTCAATCTGCTCATATATCACTTACACTTGCACTTACTGAGGTTTCAACAAAGACTACATATTCCCACAAACAGCCTCAGTTCAGGATGACTTGTATCTAGTATTGTTTTTTTATTTAATCAATCCACCAAATATTTTCTCGATTAATCAACAGATCTATAAAATGTTGAAAAATAGTAAAGAGATCATCAAACATTTAAAAAGCTTTTTCTTGTTTGACCAACAGCCTAAAACCCAAAGACATTCAACTCATTATCATTTTAGTCTAGATTTTGTATGTCATATAAGACCAGGTCCAAATTTTTCCATGCCATGCTGACTTACCAGGAGAGCTGATCTTTGAGGGTTTGGGTCCAGCTGCTGGTGTTGTTGGTTTCTTTTCCCATGAAGACTTGCTTGGTCCTCCCTCTTTCACTGTTTTAGGAACAGCGCTGGACGTGGACACAGTTGGGGGTTCGTCAAAGTACTCAGGGATATCTGAGTCATTTAAGTCATCTATGTCAAAATCGTCATTGTAAAAGTCATCTGGTATGTCTTCTGCAGCTGAGGTTTTGGATTTTTTAGAAACAACAGTCTGTGGCTTCTCGGGTGAAAAGAAGAGATCCGAACTGCCAAAGTCTGTGCTCGTTTTCTTTGAAAAATTGAAAGATGGATTTGTGGAGCAGTAGGTTGACGGAGAATCACAGATAGTATCGTTTTCCACATGTATTGTCCTACTGTATTTATTTTGCATGGGTTTCACACTAATAACACTGTCAGAGTGATCTGAGTCATAGTCCACAGAGATGACGGACGATCTTCTGATCTGAGGAGGCTTCTTGGAGTCCTCAGGAACAGAGCAGCTGGATGACATGACACTAGATGTGTCACAGCTAAAAGAAGATTGTTCCTTAAAGCTGGGCTCAGAAACCACAGTGCTGTCTGGCTGCTGCATCTTTGAAAAACTGCCACCACCAGTTGCAAGAATCCTCTTTCTGCATGAGAAAAGCAGATAAGTGCAATCATACTGAGGTACAATTAAAAGTCATGAATAATAATTAAAAAAAAAGCTGCTTTCCATTCAAATGTACACACCTTTGAGCTCTCTTCAGCAAAAGCTCATTTCCACAAGACAGAGCTATTAGTTCATGTTCAGGGATGCAATCCACCAGAGCACAAATGGACTCCATGATGCTGATAAGTTGCTCATCTGTGATGTTATTAGAAGGCAGAAACAACAAAATTTATGAGCAGGGGCAAGAGACAGAGATAACAATGAGCAAAGTCCTGGACAAATCACTGAAAAGCATGAAACCCACTTGTTTTGTTTTTTGATGTTGCAATGTTTTGGTTATCAGAGGGTTCTTGTAAGGTCTTCATGGGTTCCTTTGGTTGTACAGGAATGCCTTGGCTTTCAGTACAAGCTGATTTTGATCTGTTTAAAATAAAAGACAATGTTATGAACTTTTTAAATTCAAATTTACTGATATTGCCCTATTTTTATATGCTCTTCGTGTCTGACATAAGTGCAATCCAAAATTGACGGGCTTTTTTTTTTTCATCGTACATCCAATAGACTGTAACTGCAAAAAATTTTGAGCTGACCTTGTGTCAAAAGCAGAATTGATGCAAGACATCTCATCGGAGATTGGAGAGGGGGGAATGTAATCAGGATCATCTTCAGGCTCTAAGTTGTCATCAATCTCTATTACATCTGGGTCCTTCCATTTGTTTGTCTTGTCTAAAAGAAAAAATAGATATAATCTGTTTTTTTTGAAAACTTCACCGATTTCAAGACTACTTTTTCTTTTAATTTACAAAGAAAACACAAATGCTACAACAGCTTGTTACCTGCACTTCCTTTAAAAGGCTCAAGCTCATCATCATTTTCCTCTTCACTATCACTTATGACAGACTTCAGATGGGCAGGAGGACGTCTTCTGCTCAGTTTCACTGGAGAATCCTCAATTTCACATTCTTCTTGGTCCTGATTCAAACTAAGTCCCGGTGAAACTGCACCTTCAGTGATACGCTGGTCCAGTCCATTTGTTTCCGTACAAGACTGTTCACTTCTCACAAGACCTTTCTTGTTTGCAAAACTTGTACTGTTTATCTCCGGTGGCATAATAGATGCCTCATGGTTTACTTTCCCTGTAAACTGTGTTTTTTCATCACTAGGAGGAGATACTGGGTTGGTGCTCTTCCCTGATACTTCTGAACTGAATGAGTCATTTTTCGATTTGGCAGGAGGTTCAAAGTCATCAAAATCATCCCAATCATCCACTGAGATTCCAAGAGATGCATTTAAACTTGTGGAGCTGCCACGTGTGCCACTGGTAAACTGATTGTCAGACTTAGTTGGAGCTGTTGTCACCTTAGGAGCAGACACTGATGAAGGAGTCAGGACTGCAGGAGCACAGTTACCTGCTGGGCTGATGGAGTCCAACTTGCTTTGTGAACTTACAGAGAAGAAGGTGCTGATTTTGGATTTTTGAGATGTTTCAGGCTTGTTTGAAAATGTCAAAGGAGATTTAGTCACCAAACTGTTTTTAGGGACATTGACATTCCTGTTTGCCAAAACATTAGAGCTGATTACCTTAGTAGAGACTTCAACCTTTGTTGTACCCGAAGAGGACTTCTTTTTAAAAGAAAATGCCCTGAAAAATAAAACCAGTATTAGATTATGAAAATATCATTTGACATTTAAGTGCAAAAGGCCTTTAATCGGAAATTTAATAGTATTAAACAAATTGAAACAAAAAGAGCTGATAAGAATCAGTTTGGCTTTACTTTAATTTATACAAAGTACTCAGAGACACATGGGTGATTTGTTTACAAATATCAAGTTTTATTTTAATAGGAGCATGGAGGTACCCGTTGAAAAGCAGTTGTGGCAACTGGAACCACATTATCTCAAATCAGACAAGTGGTTGAAGGTTATTACAGCTAACATTTTAAAATAATAATTGATTAGTTTACTTGTTATTGGGTGCTTAACCAGTCTACAGTAGACACTGCAAACATTACGTGAACAGTAACACGTGAAGGCAGCATAAAACAGGATATTTGCACTCCATGGTGGGAGTTTTATTGATACAAACTTTCACACAGAGCAAGCCTCCGTCAGTTAACCAATATTTAGCGTTTTACACTGGACAAACAGACTGACTTAATGGTGAATTGAAACAGCTGATATCGCGTGATGTTAGCTTCAAGATGCATGAGGCCACTGGTGTAAAATACAACCAAACATACAACCAAACAAGCAACAACTTCCGCACAGCCCAAACATCTTTGACTAAGCTGACGTAGTTGTACTAGTTGTACTAAAAATTACGTTTACCCCAAATGTGATACAGAGAGCCACAGCTGAGTGTTTATCTGTTAGCTCAGTTGACAGCTTGAAGCTATTAGCTGGCGTAATTTCGTTGCTTTAACGTGCGCTCTCGGCGGACTTACCCCGTTTTGGGTTTAGCCAGAGATAACTTGCTTTGAGCCGCATTGCTGTGCCTCTCCAACTGTTCCTTCAAGTTATTTTGTGGAAGAACAGACATTGTTGATGTGAGGCGGAGCTAGCGAATGTTAGCAGGCGAGCAGTCCGAGTTTAGTTTAAGAAGCGGCGGCCAGTTTGCTTCAGCATTGCTCGCGACACGGAGAACCAACCAGATGCTCGCGCTGAGTTTGTCTCGTGCCTGGTCGTAATTCATCAAAGTGTATTAAACTTGCACGACCTCACTACTAAATTTTACCGCTACATTCCCTATTTCCCGGAGTACGTGATAAGCAGACAACAGATTTAGCGCCCTTCAACAAAATCACTTGTTATTGGTTCAGCGTGAGCGCGGTCAAGGATTCTGGGAATTGTAGTATTTCACAATATACTAGAAAGACACCCAGTATTACTGGAGTCGAATTAATGGCCCTTAAAATTAGCGTTCAAAAAGGAAATGAACAACAGTCGTGCATATATCGGTGTTCAGTTACTGGTGGTCAGTTTAAAATCATCAACCTCACTCAGGAGGTTTCTTTACTATAAGATACAATTTTTTCTAGACACATTTTTATCGACTGCATTCTGTTTGCTGCACCAAAGGCTCACTCTAAATAGAAATGGCTTTTAAAATCGAGGAAATTATTCAGCATGCACCACATGTATGCAAGAAGGTAAAAAAAACAACAGCCAAACCTGAACAAAACAGAGCTGTAAAACCATTCTTACCTAGTATAATTCTTGCAGCTTTACTTGAAAAGTTGCAGTGCTTTTCGAGAATGTAAGGATGACAAAATTATTCTAGGATTCTAGGTTGTTTGCTGCATTTACTCACGTCCCCTTTTGAAAAAGCTCACTGATAGAAAAGTTTTTCTTTTTTATGTTCACAGTAATTAACTTTACCAGCGCTAAAAAACAATGTTCATGTTACTATTACCACTCTCTTTCTACGTGTTTTAGGCAACCTCAGATAGCAATATGTCCTCAAGAATTACACTTTCTTTAATTATCATCGCACCTGGGCGTGTTACAAACAGCTGCAATTCAAAATGCCCCAAATAAAAGACTCAAAGAAACAATTTCAACAGGTTTATTTAGGAATTCATCAGCAAGGAACTGCATGATTCATACTTTTGCAAATATTGAACAATCATGTTATGGTTATGATTCATCCTATTATAGTGCTTACTCCATTGTGCAAAACTTCACTATGCATGGAAGCACAGTAATCATCATTTGATATAAAATCACCCTGTATAAAAGTACAAGTACAAAAAATAGTTTGAATTCTGCTCCCTTTTCATCCCTTTGTAGTTTGCTATCACACTGAAAATCACACCTCCGGGAATGATGCACAAGCAGCGAGTCCACACATGTTCTTCCCACGTTCGATAAGGAAGTATCTGTAAGAGGAGAACATTGTTTTCATCTTTCTTGGCTTGGTATACAGATGGTAATTTTCCTGAATGTAATTG
>JAUZTA010000028.1:13887984-13900877 GCA_034780835.1 Ctenochaetus striatus | reverse complement strand
GGTACACAGATGGTTATTTTCCTGAATGTGACTGAATAAAAAATTCACCCATCAATTCCCCAGCCAGCTCCCCATGAGTTCTTTACTATCCAGTATGGGGAGCCGTTCTGCTGTCCATACCCAACTGCTAAGACAGCATGGTTCACTTTGTCTGTAGTTTGGTGGCATTTAGTGCTAAAGAGGAGGAAGAGGAAGAAAAGTAGGTTAAATCCAGTTTTATACACATGACTAGTTTAAAAAGAATGAGGAACTAAACCACTTTCAAGTCTAACAACTTGACTAACAGAAAAGGCCCTTGCACTGGTGCTTTAAAGGCACAGTTACTTTTTTAAAACTTATATCGTTACCAAAAAAGCTTAAAAAGAAGAGTGCATTTTAAATAAAGCTTTGATTCATGAAGTTACCATGACTATAAGAATTTTAGAGGAATTAATGTTAAGACAGCCAAATTCTTCCTATTCTTAGTTTGACAGAGTTGGATTTAAAACTGTAAAATCATTTTAAAGATTAAAGTAAAATTGTTATTTTTCTTGGATCTATATTACAACAGAATTGAAAAACATGGCTTTAGCTGCATGTGCAGGCTTTTCTTTGAATAACTCTGTTTAACTAACCTAAAACACAAGTTAAAACAAGACTTTCCTGAATAATTAGAGTAATTGTTTAATTAACCATTTACTGCAGTTCCTTTATTCCTGCAAAATGGACTGTAACTTTATTATGTTTGTATCAAACTAGTGTCCAAGTAATGCAGTGTAAGTGCAAGAAAGCTGACAGAGAAATACATTGACAATATTCCTGTGACCTCTCCTTACCTGGAGTACACACCCGAGGAGTAAAGCATGAAATCATTGGTCACCTCAAAAGCAAAACTAACAGGATTGCGTGTGCCGACCGCATCCACCATCCCCATCTCATCGTACTGTAACAGAAAGACTCTCTTTACTCACAGGTGTTTGGTAGAGACATCTGTTTTTCAAAAACACTCTTCTGTTTACTCACCGCTGTTATGTTCACCACATTCTTCACATGAGCAGCTGCCATTTCTGGTTTATACTTGCAAATACCATCCTGATTTTAAAAGGAATGGTAAAGATCAAAATGTTGTTAAATATAGAATTTCAAAGTCAGGTTTGCTTATTATTATTTAGTTTTGTTTTAAACGTATGACACCAAATTATGTAGTTACAATAGCTGTGTATGGGTAGTCCCTCTCTGTCATCAGTCCCTTGTTGTACATGATGTATTCAAACGCCTGACTGGGAAGGCCGCTAAAAGACAAATTAAGAATGTATTTAAAAATGTGTTGAAAGTGATTCACACAGAGTAAAGGGTAACACAAAACAGGAGGGAAACATGCTTGACTCTCACCCGTTGCATCCATGGTTGTTGAAGTCCTGGGCACAGTCTACCAGCTGTTGTTCTGACTAAATGATATAAAAATTAATTAAAGATGAAAATAAATACTCATTTTACACTATTACATATTTAAAAAATATGCTTAGTAGTTAGAGAAGTTTAAGAAAGTTACCAGTGGTACGAGCTTTCCTTGGTTTATAGCAATGACAGACTCCAAACAGCCAGTTGTAGAAAATGTCCAGCAGCTCCCACAACTTCCCTTCAGTGCACGAAAAAAGGAAAGACATCGTCAGAGATAAAATGTAAAGCACAGTTTAAGCTGAAGAATTAAATGTGTGTGCAAATGACAGCAATAGTTCAAGGATCTGATTCTCACAGTGTTTCTATCGTACCTCCCACTGGAAACTGAAAACATGTCAAACACCATCCTTAACACATACATTTAACAACTTGTAACAGTAAATCTTTGTTACAGGAGACATTTTGAGATGTCAGGGTATATATTTGTATGTTTACAGCTGTGCAGTTAAACTGTACCTGGTTCTTCACCGGTGTCAAATAATTTCCTTTCTTCCTCCAGTCGATGGAGTCTGGATGCGGTCCATGGCTGCTGAGGTGGTTCCCCTTGGTTGCAGAGCAGTTCTGCAAAAAAGCATCATGTAAACAACCGCACTAACTGTCAAAAAAATAAACATGTAAAACAACTAAGCGGCGACTTCCTGTGTGGGTGGTGCTACCTGTGGCTCAGACCAGAGGAAAGACTTCTTGAATTCATTGAATGTCATGTCTGCAAACTGGTTCAGCCCCACTGCAGGAGGAAATGAAACAAGGCTTATGACCATGAAACATAGAAAAGAAACTTTAAAAGCACTAACAAGCTGCTCCTACTTGTGAAAGAGTGATTTCCTTCATTGTGTTTGTCAATCATCCTCTTGTTCTCGGTGAATATCTGGAGTCTCTCGTAGTACTCCTGCATGTTGTAAGCTCTGTTGTACTGTAAACAGTGGAAAAATAAAACTTTTTTTAAACATTTTTATCGATAGCGATCATCTCATGTGGTTGTGATAACACAGATCTAGTTTGAGCTGAGTAACTTTGTCAGTGGTGAAAGATAACAAACTAAACCTGTACTTAAGTACAAATTTGAAATACTTCACTCCACTTCACTTGAAGTACTTTCCATTTTATGCAGCTTTGTACCTCTACTCCACAATCTCAGAAGAAAGTCTTGTACTTTTTACTCCACTACATTTGTCTGACAGCATAAGCCACTAGTTACTTTTTCTAAACACAATTTTTCATACCTTTGTGTCTAGTGAAAACCATATATCTCAAAATTTTAAGAGTCTGCATATAAATTCTTCCTCTTTTTAAGCAAAATAAACTCTTTTAAAAAAAAAAACTGCGATTAATTGCAAAATGTATCATCACAAAGCTCAAAACAGGGAGTTTTTATGACTTCATCAAGACATGTGGTTCTCACATACAAACATATGATGATCTGGATCATATAAACATGATGCATTGCTGTAGATTAAACGAACAAAGTACTGCAGTTGAAATTAGCTCAACCTGAAACATCCACAGCACTAAAATGCAAAATACACACCAACACAGCAGTAACATCAATCCAAAAACATCAGACATGGTAGTAAAACCTTGACAAGGAACATTTTACTGAAAACGAGTAGCTTTTACTTTGAATACTTGAAGAACATTTTGCTGATTATACTTTCATACTTCAACTAAAGTGAGGTTTGGGATAGGCTAAATGATTTTTTTACTTGAAGTGAAGTTTTTTCAGAATGTACTGTTGATACTTTTACTTTAATAAATGATATCAGTGCCACATCTACCACAGAGCACTGTAAACAGAGATTTTTACTCGCTGGCAACTTCCTCATAACCACAATGACTTGGTGTTACACAAAGTTTGATCGATAAAACCTACCTGTGCCATCCATAATTTGAAGTGAATCTCATCTGAAAACAAATCAGATTGTAAAATTTACGAAATTCAGAAAAAAAAACTTCAGTAAAAACAAACACACAGACTTTTGTCAGAATATGAAAGTGAAAGTGTGAAAGTTTGGGCTAAACCCAAACAATGGAAGTGCAAAACTGTGACAACAAACACGTCTGTATCACAGCTGTTTACCTTGCTCGAGCAGGTGAAAAGCTGAAGCCGCTGACAGTGAAGCAAACAAAAGCAAAATGTTCATCATGATCGCTTATTAAAGTTTCAGCCGGTGATGATCAGAGGCAGCGGACTGATAGTGAAGTAGACGCGAAGTCACGCGCCTACTGAAATCCCCCTACCGACAACAACACACGATAACTACCGCGAATGTATCAACCAATCAGTGTCAGACATATTCAAACCTGAGCTGAGTACATTTCTCCAATGTTTTTCTATCTCTTATATTTCAGATAATGTTTAAATGCCGTTATTGAACTACTAAAACAACCATGCACATAAAACTCAAACCACTCGAAAAGTTGTGTTATGCTTCAGAAAATTGGCTCAGATTGAAAGAATTTGGAAAAGACTAAGGGCCAGCATATTTCAGCATAAGAGTAGCCCACTGATTATACAGGTTATACTAGTGTCTGAGTCCTGGGCTTATAATATTAAATATAATTGGAGCCCAACAACAGTTTTTACCACTTGCACAGCTTCATCCTGCCATGTGCAACATGAAAAACACTGATATCTTTATTTAATTTAAACTATCTAAATGGGCACAAGGAGATAACAAACCCCAAACACTCACCTACTGATACTTCCAGACCTAAAATTAAGTGGATTGTACCATTTATATTTGTGTACTAATATTGTGCTTGTAACTTTTGTGTCAGCACTGGTCAGGCCCAAACTGTATTACCAATCTAAAGAAAATTTACCATGTAACTACAAAAACTGTTAATTCTGATTCTATAAAACTGTGTTTTTTTTTTTCAAAAAGGTAAAGCCAGGATTTTTCACTTTAGTTCACTTTAGAATACCTCATTGCTCACTGGAGAGACGATGATGGTAATGTAAAATACTTTTCTATTTTATTTCATGCTGAACAAACATGATGTCGACTGACAGGTGATCTACAAAAACACTTGAGACGAAATGCCCCTGATATAAAATGGATTTATTAGCAAGAGGTAACTGGGAAACATATGTTTGTTTATTTGTTGTAGTTATCATCATCATCATATCTTTTATTCTTTGCTTGTATTTTCTTACAAAACTGGGAATACTTCTTAAGATGTGGAAACATGAGCGTTGAAAGATAATTTTCATACCACTGGGTATTGCTAACAGCAAAATGTTTATTTGTTTATATACCTTATAAGAGTATGTGCATGTATAAGTGTATACAGTATAAGTATATAGTATTATTCTGTCTGTGAAGGTGTTGCATGCCTGCCATATGAGCTTCAAAAGTGTACTGTACATACATAGTAAAAATACATACAAATATTCACAGAATAAGCACTACATTACTATATTCCTGCTAACAGAAATGGTTATAGACAGGATTACAGTATAAATGCAAACACTTTGAAGTTGTCTCCTACCTCTAAGTCATGGTTTTTTAGGACCACACTGTTGTAGCATTTTGTGTTTAAGCTTGAGATACAACTTTTTTTTTAAAGGATTACACTGTTCCACATTGAGAAATATGCAGGGTTGCATGTACAAAATGTACAGCACATCTCAGTGAGGTGAATTAACAACAAAGTACAAAATACTTTCCCATGTTCATATAAAGAGCAGGTCACTCTCTCTTATACTAATACAAAAATAGTGTTTGAATGCTGCAGGCAGAGGTCATTCACATATGTTTTATCATAGTTTTTAAACAGCAATGCATATAACAGAGTGATATACAGTCACGTTCCACAATCACTGGAACAGCAAAAAGGACAGATTGTCTTTTAATTACAGAAGAGCAACGACCTTTTACTCTACAGAAGTCTTGCCAAACCTGAAGGTACAACATTTTCCATTTGATGTTTTTTTTTTCTGAGCTGAACCAAAGGAGCAGAAAAAAAAATAAGAAACCTCTACTGTACTTGTGTATTTTAAGTATAACAGTAAATTTAGATAAATAATCTTTCACCTTTATTCACAGCACTTGAAAGAAACCACTGTTATCTTGCTATGCAGCTTATAACTGATTAGATAAAATAAACAGAGGTGTCTAAGATGAGTTTGGGAACCTTATGTTACTGCAGGCTGAGAAAGGAGTGTGTTGCTTTAAAACAAACAAGAACACACAACATTTTTGTTAGTTTTAGGTTAATAAAGACACATATCTTAGAGCAGAGGTTCCTGACCCCTATGAACCATTACCGGCCCTTAGAAATTTTGCCACAGAGTAGCAAACCAAACTGTATGTTTCAGCAAATATATGCTGTATAATTCTAAAAGAATGTCTGTTCTGTATTTTTCATCAACTCCCCAACAACCGTTTATTGACTTTTAGCCATGCCCAAGCAGTGTGCATTCAGAGAAAGTAATGCAGGTCTGTCAGTCAATCTGGTGATCATCTGACTTTTCCTCTAGCGCCATTGTGAGGTTCACATTTGTTTTATCTAGTAAAATGTCTCAATTGTTAGGACAGAGACAACCTTATTTATGATGAGTCTACAATCTTTGACTTTTCTTTTTCGTTAAAATTTAAAATTTTTCAATAGTTTGTTTTATAATTAAATGACTGCAAAACTTGCCACATGCCCATCATCCTTTGCTGTACTTTGTGTGCAGTGGTATTTAGCGGATGTTAGCATGCTAACCAAGCTAACTAAGCGCAGATGGTGAACAAAGTTAACATAAGCATGTTAGCATTGTCATTTTGAGCATCTTATCATGCTAATGTTAGCATTTGGCCCAAAGCACTGATGTGCCTCAGTGAAGCATCAAAAAGCTGTTAGCATGGTGATTGACTTTTGGTCATTTTAACAAAAGAGGATTATGAATATGAGAGGTGACCATCCTTTATCAGCTACTGAGCATTCATTAAGTATTAGTACCTTTGTTTTCTGTTTGATTTCAGACCCTGGTTTTTCCCATTGGCCTGGTGCTCAATGCTGATGTAAACGTGGTCCGCAGTGCAAAAAACGGATGGGAACCCCTGACTTCAGAGCAGTGAGCAGAAATAACATAACAAATCCCTCTTCTTTGGGTTTGGGAAGCACAGACAGTTATGCTTTAGATACTTTGCTGTCTTCTTCACTGACCATTATTCCTAAACTTTAAATACACATAAATTCCTTTTGCTCTTTTTACCTGATTTGATGCAATACATTTTTACAATGCTACATTGGTTGCAGAGAAACTCAGTCATCAAAAAAACTCAAGCAAAGAGAACAACAGCCAGCAGCACGAGTGCTCAGAAAGTGCAAAGTTGACACAGTATGAAATGATGCAAAATAATGTCATTGGTCACTAAGAAGGCACAGTTGTGTACAACCAAAGTGACCTCTGTTATTATGCATGAAATATTTCAAAGAAAAGAAAATATCCTTAAAGCAGGTGGCATCAATGGAAACAGTAACAAACAAAAAATATACGTTATATACGGTTTTTGTGTCGTTAAACATCTACTGTACAGAAGAGCAAATATCTTAAACATGTACAACTATACAAAAGATGTTGTGAATGTTAACTGATGTGTAATATTAACAGAGAAAATAATGTGGTGGAGCGATTTCCCCATCAGTTGGGCGCTTTAGGTTCAATTCTGAGTGAGGCTTCGTACATGCTTTCTTCATCCAGAACAAAGCTCTTATCCAGCAGATACTGGGCTACCTGAGATGTGACAAAAACAAAGGCAGGTGTAAGGAATCTTCTTTCCATTTTAATTAATTTTACAAACTTTTTGAAACAACACAAAACCACTACTGCAGTTATCGTTGTTCATTGTCAGCATCAGAGGTTTCCAACCTTTTTGGCTTGTGACCCCTTTAAATAAAGCCCTAATTACTTGTGACTCATCATCATAAGTAGTAAATGTCAAAATGTTATGACAAGGTCAAATAATGAGCTACTTTTCTCTTTTTCTTTTATCAAGCACTTTACAAATAAAAAAAATGAGAAACATAAAGAAAAAGAATACAGTTTTGTGTTGTATTTATCAGAGCTGCCAACAAAAGCTTACAACAAATGTCTAAGGGGATACAGGATGCTTAACAGTGTGGAAAAGCATATGAAAATACTTCTACTGCACAAAATTGGGTTTATTTTTTCCAAGATTTTTTCAAAGCTCTGCCTTTTCCTTGTGAATTTAGGGAGAGTTTTTCTTCCTCTGAGCTCTGGAAAGTATTGAAATATAGCAAACTAAGATGGACATATGACCTGTGTAGTAAGGACGCATAGCTTTGTATATACTTCAGTCCCGACAAAGACCCTTTGAGGTTAAAATTGTCAGCATTGAAAACCAACATCTCTGACAAAATGAAGTCATTTTTTTTAGAACTTTTCTTGTTCTGCATAAGAGAGCCTGAAGAACATATCTTCTCTGATAAATTCTTGAAGGGCACGTTAAGACTAATTGAGCTCCTGGACTCTGCGTTGATTAAAGACATAACTTTATTTAGGAACTGAGGACACAAGCCAAAAGAGATTGTCTACACCAGTCTACAGTTTTGGTTTTCATTTACCTTTGGTTGCAGGTCAATCTTGTATGCTGTTTGCTGAAACTGCCGGATTTCTCTGATGATGTGAGAAATCTGAAAAACATAAGAAACAGGATATTAAATTTTCACTGCAAAACACATATTAGTTTTAAGTGTGTCACATGACAGGACAATGAACATCCCACCATTCTCATCTTTGAGAAGTTGACCAGGTTGTCTTCAGTGTAGTTTGGCGTTCCCTCCTCAATGAAAGCCAGGTCAGTGAGGTACATCCCCAGATAGGGCACACAGGGAGGATCGCAGCTGGTGAGGAAGGAAAAACACACATGATCAACTTGTCCTACATGTTTGCTTTATTCATCCAGTACAAAACTTTCTCAAAACTTGAATTGGACTCACTTCTTTAAAGCCTCTCTCAGGTTTTTGAACCTTCCCTCTGATGAGACGAGTTTTTGCAGCTTGTCGATCAAAGCTTTTGTCTAAAAAAAAGGATATGAAGGACACAATTAATCATAACAACAACATTATCGAGAAAAAAATACTACAGACAACACATGAGGAAGCACACACCTGCTTGGAAACCTTGAGCCAGGTCTTCTTGAGGCGGAACACCGAGCTGCGGTTGAGGGAGGAGGTGATCTCCAGCACGGCGTTGTAGTTGTGGAGACAGCGACAGATGTCGGCCACAGCCACCCATTTCTCTATGACCATGACTCGAGTGACCACGTCCTCGCAGCGCAGGATCTCTGTGGCAATAAGGTTGCTTATCTATCAGAGGAAAGAGGGAGACACCAACAGTTTATGACAGTCAGAAAAATTTATAGAAGAAGTACACTTTTGTGCAATGAGGGGCTCCTTGATTGAAACTTACATCATTGAAGTGCTTTGTTGTTCTCATGATATACGGCGTTTTCTCGTTTTTGTCATTTTTCATCCAGCCTTGTCCAAAGAATTCCCTGCAAGATGAACAGATTAAGAGGAAGAAACAGTGAACTGATTTGTGCATTCTTGCTGGTAACAAACATGGACAGCTGAGACGAGATGACACTCACTCATATGGGATGACTTTAAACACCAGGTGGTCCAGCAGAGTGAGCTGCTCTGCAATCTCCAACGCCGAGTGGCTCTCAAATGGATCAGCTTTCCCTCCTTCAATCTAGCAGACACAAAACAAAATGTAATTTATTACAACTAGAGCAGGTGCATAAATACCTATAATGCATATAATTGTCACAATCCTGATGGACAATCATTGATTGATTTCTTAACTGATGTTTTAATTTCCGTAGGCAGAAAAATATGCCAAAAAGATCTTGAAAATTCCCCTCAGCTCTGCAAACCTACTTCTCAGTTAGTGTTGATTAGGTAATTAATTAGATTTGCTGATGGACAGACAATTAACAGGCAACAATTTGAACAAATGTTCCTTCTTTTTGAGTATCAATCCCATCAACTCTCCTGTTTTAGCTTCTTTGACATGAATGTGTGTTTTCTGTCTCATCGTTTTTTAAAACCAAATGCCTTTTGATTTTGGACTGCTGGCCAGAAAAATAAAACATGTCATATGGAGATCAGTCATTTTAAGGACCAAATGTTTAGTAGAAAAATTATCATCAGATTAATTGATAAAGAAATGAGACATTAGTTTTGGCAATAATGTTAGCGACGCTCTCATCATTGCACCCCTAATTGACCAGCAAATGTGGGTTTATCTGCTAATTTTTTCTCAAAATTTGCTTCCTGCAGCTTCAAAACTGCTTCATACTAAACATAAGCACTCACCAGTTGTGTCACATCTTCAAGAGTGATCTGATTGTCACCATGATCTTCCTGAGTTAGAGTCCTGACAGACAGTGAAAGAGAAGGTCAGGCCCTGAGTTATGAACAGCATAATGCATCTTTTCGAATGTTGGGTTCACATAATAAATTGTAGTCTCATAATCAAACAAAACACAACAGTACTTGATGATGTTGGCTGCTGCTTTTCTCTCCTGGGTCAGCAGCTCAGGGTCGTGCATCACTTCCTCCAGGAAGGCAATAACTTTTGTCTTCAGCTCATTATTTGTCTCAAAGTCCTGGAGTGGGACACACAGCACACATACAGGCAGGTTGAAAAGTACTGATAAATTACTTGTAATAATTCATCATATTGAAACTATTACCTCAAAAAATCATCTTATGATAGTCTTCTCTTTCAAAGAGTTTTTTGTTAAAATGTGTTCTGTTATTTTAGCAACGATTTCTCTCATTTTCACTATCTACTTCATCATATTTTACTGACAAAATGTTTTCAAAAGCAAGTACACAGAAGAAATGACTTTCTGTTATCAAAGACAAACACTTCTATAGTTCAGCAGCTGTTCTGAGATTGGAAAAAGGCATCATGGACATGCATAAAGACTTCACACTTAAAGACAAAAACCATCAATTTGATTCATTTTACATTATATTTTTTTTTTACTGTATTACCGGAGAGTGTTTGGACACCCAGTGTCTCAGCACATTTAGGACTCTGTTGGTTGCTGCTCGTCTGATCACAAACTCTTTGTCTCCATTTCTCTGATCTGTTGGGAAGCCTGCAAGAAAATATAAGAACTTATCTTTTACTCTGACGCCTTATACAGCTTTGGCCACAGAGAACAACAGTGTTTGGAAATAACTAATGGAGGAGGGGACAGGTATGTATACCAGTGCTTGCGAGGGACATCCGCCTGTATTTTTCCTTGGTAGGTGTGCCCTCATTGGCTCCAGCTGTAGCAATAGCAAAGGCAGATGCAGCAGAGAGGGCACTGCGGTTGTTATCCAGCTCTCTACACGAGGACATCACCATGCCATTGTTGTAGGAAAAAAGGGAGAACTCTGCAGGGAAGGATGGTTAAAGAGAAAACAAGAGGTTTAGTTTAGTGCCATTAAAGTTGAACAGATGATCAGTTTGAGGAGAAACAAAAATATGTTACCCAAAACGTACAGAAAACTGGTAAAATATTATTTATTTTCCTGACTATAACAGAATGGGTGAAGACTGCAGCATGGCCTACTTTTTGTCCCGCAAATCTCCACTAGGGGGCACTGCAGACCAACGTGAGTGTTTCCCTCCAGACTTTCCTTTACAAGAGGCTTTGATATTCAAGATGGTTGCAGCTAAATATAGCCACCAAATATCAGCATAACAGAGGAATCAACAGATTCTCTGCAGTCTGCTATGTTTAAATCCTGGGAACACAGACAGATCATCAGCAGCTAAGGATCCCACACCATGTGAGACACTCACTGCCTCACAGTTGCTGTTAATTGTTTACCTCACACAATTAATTCCTTTAAAATCTATTGTTTGTTTTGTTTTGTTTTTTTTTTCATATGATTTCGGAGGCTAAGACAGATCATCTTGGCTCCAGTGAGCAGCCTCGTTACTGGGGGCGGAAGGGAAAACACGCTCTTGATGTAGTTGCTATGACACAAGTTTCCCTTACACCTACTGAAGCCAGGCATTGGTTTTCCTTTCCCTACATGATCATAACCATCAACCGATTTATACGGCGTGTTTGTTTCAAGGTGGGGGTGGGGGTTGCGCAAGAAATATTAACACATTTTAAAGATAACCACAGCAAAAAAAAGGAGCTTCAATTTCTATATAAAAAACAATTAATCCACAGCCTACTTTTTTTTTTTTTTTTTTTACCCAAACTGAAGTATATTTTCAGCCACAAGCTTTGTTTGTGTTATGTAATCTGTTACTGTATCGAAACAACATACTGTAGAGTGATGAGGCATTGGATACAGGTGGCATGTCAGTGTGCAGTTTACAAGCTTGGATGTGACACTAATGAGTCACAGTGTACCTGAGGAGTTTTTGCATTTGACGTTTTTTGGGGTGGTTGGAGACTTGGTGGGAGAGGCTTCTGGGTCCCCATCATCACTCTGGTTTGGATCATTGTCACTTTCTTCTCGCACAGACAGATCTGTGTCATAACGATATTTCAAGGATCATTAAAGACATTACAGCAAATTAAAACTGGACTAATGTTCTGACAGCGTGGCTCTTGATGCCCTACCTTGTTTAGACATTGGGGCCTCCTCCACCTTATCCTTCTTGTCCTCTCCCTCATCAGAGATTTTGCTTGCGATAGGGCTTGACACATACAGTTTGTTGATATCCAAGGTGGTCTTGCTGAATGGGGACATGGATGAGTACATGCTTGCATAGCCGTTTGAGGAGCAGCTGAGGGCGGCCAGGTCAAGAGCTTTGCCCCCAGTGATGATGGGGATGTTGAGGGAGAGCTTACGCCGGCGGTTTGGGGATGAATTCTTGGCGATAGCGAGGGGAGGAGGCGAGGAGAACTTTCTGCTGGCCCTGGGGGAGCTGGGAGGCTCTCCATACAGGAGTTTACTGTTCTGACTGCTGGCAAAAAATAACTCCAGGGACCTGCATCGAGAGAGGATATATGCATTTGAATTGAAGACATAGGAATGTGTGTTTCTTTGATATTTGGTAACTATAGTCTGTGTTTTATGAGCTTAGCTAAATACACAAAACCTCTTAAATAATTTATGCAAGCCAAGTCGACCAAGCAACCAGAAGTCTCTTTATAGCCGTGTCTCGTTGATTTAGAGCAGGATACAAGCTGCAGTGTTGCAGAAAAACCTCTCCCACTCCCTGCCACCCTCCTGGCGACCTCACGCGTTCCCATAAATAGCACAGCGAGTGATAGTGCGCATGGCCACTGCTGACACAAGCAAGCCAAGTGTAGGTGTCTCACAGTGACATGACAAGCGCCGCGGGAGAGCATGCTGCAGGGCGTGGGCATGGGGGGGCTCCCCGTGATCTGAACCCCACAGCGGGGCCCGCGCTCTGGGCCTGTGGAGCGGCGAGTTAGCCCCACTGCAACGCTCGGTCAATA
>JAUZTA010000028.1:13775057-13785540 GCA_034780835.1 Ctenochaetus striatus | reverse complement strand
GCAAGCACAGGGACGTGCCTGCTGCTGCTGCTGCTGCTGCTGCTGCTTTCACAAATTAGTCAGATATTGCAGGTGGGGCGAAATCTTTACAAGCTGTATGCAAGTTCAGTTACACTTACTGGAAAAAAGTATTAAGAAAAATCAATTACTTGCCAATGTTTGGTCAATATATGGAAGATGTGGTAGCAAAGGGGACTGAGGTAGACCGGTAGATGGTTAAAGAGCTTCGTGTGGGCTGATACAGCAAAGCAACAGGACAACAGTTATACATAGCCTGTACAAATTGAAGATGAGAGAGGTTTTCATTGCACCACAACCTGAAAGGCAGGAAGTGAGCTGCGATCACAAAGCACAAACCAATGCAGCTTCTTGTTGTGGAAGATGACACACTCCGATGATTCAATTCCACGTCTCTTCTGTCTGCTCGTTGAAGAGACCTTGAGTTTCTGATGGCTGTTTCATCAGCGTGTGAATGGTTTCCTAATGAGCAGGTTGGCGCTTTGCAGACAGGCTGCCTGCCATTAGTGTGTGAACATATGTAAATAAGTGAATGCCGTCTTGCATTTTAATGCACTTCGAGTGGTTGAAAGTAAAGAAAAGCGCTACACAAAGGCAGTCCACTTCAATATACCCCTGTAGCCTCAGAATCTTGAAAACAGATTTAAAGAAAAAAAATTCACAGGAGAGAAACGAGACACATTTTGTCTCGTGAAAATCGTTTCACTTAAACTAAACTAAAAACAAGATCTGTTTAAAACAAAACTGTGCACTTACACATCCAATTAATTTAAATAAAGTGCACAGTAAATGTCTTTTGTTCTAGTCTTTGTCAATTAGGTCAAACTTGTCAACGTAACAAATAAAAGGAGGCATTGGTTAATGTGTTTATTGAGACACAATTTCTGCATGACTGTGAGTCAACAGCCTGCACAAAGTCTTGTGGGTTTTATGGTAATACCTATTCTAAACTTATTAATCTTGCCAGTGGCAGATACTCCCCTTGTTATGAACCAATAAAAATAAAATAAAACTAGTAGTGAAACTAAACTAAAGCGAAGACAAATTAAAAATTAATGAAATACAAACAAACAATAATGACTCTGCGTTTCTCGTGAGGCCATTTTATTCGATTTGCAGCAAAGTTTAAACATGAAAAACAGAAGGACTCACATGACTCAACTTTCTGATCCACTTCCAGTAAGTGGACATCACCATCTGCAGAGCTGCTGCATTCCTGCTTCATGATACATTTTTCTGTTTTCCCAGAAGTGAAGTGAGGACCTAAAGAGCTCCATCTGTTGAGATAAAAACCTCGATGAAGTCTGAGCAGAAAAACCTCAGCTCGATGGCTTTATTGCAATCATCTTTGCTTCAGAAATTCAGGCATCGTACAGAGTGGATACCTGTTTGTAAAATTATGGAAAGGTCTCTGGAACATTTGATTTTATATAACATATTTTTTATATCTTGTACTTGAGGCTGATTATGCTGTAATAACTGGACAAATACTCCCCTTAAGAAATGCTGATTCCACAAGTGGAGTAGTGACATAAAGTCCCGTCTCAGCCTGGGAAAACCAGAGACATTTCTGAGCTCCCCAGAGTGGCATAAGCACCATGCATACCAGCCTTCACCCCCTGCACTCCACCCGCCTCATCTGAAATCAGGTCCACTCTGTGGACTGGGGGTCATGCCTGAGTCAGGTCATGTGACGAAACCTCAGATTCCATTGGCCACCCCCCTGGGAATGAATAAAAACTCCTTAAAGAAATCCACTGACAGCTTAAGTGCACTTATAAGGGCGCGCTTAGCTTCCTCTGAGTGGCGTTTATTCTCGTGTTTTTTTGATAAAAGTAGAAAATGAATAGTCAGCTAAACGATCAGTCTGTTTTTAGGTGTGAATGTGTCAGCGAGTAGCACATTATTTTTTTTCTCTCTCTCTCCTGCAAGTGCAGATCTGCATTTTGTTGTTTATTTTACTACTGCGGTTTATGACTATGCATGTTTTGCTCTGACATGGTGTTGAGTGCCAGCGCTTATTAAAGCTTAAAGATCTTCTTTGTTCTAAATAAGGGAACAGATCACCGAAGAGGCAAGTCCTGATTTGTCAGTTCGCTCCTGTCAATTCTTCTGTTCCTTCAGTCAATTTCATATTAATGATCCTTTAAAAAAAAGGTGATCGCTCAATTCTGAGGCTGCCAATAAAGACTGAGACTGTCTATGTTTGTGTCTTTGCTTCAGAGAGACGAAGCTCAGCTGTTCACACATCCCACATCAGCTTCCCACATCGCTCGTAAGGAGTGAACCCCCCTCGGGAAGTCAGATTACTCCCCAAATTCTGCACAGATTAAAGGTGGAATTCTTTGGACGAGGATTTAACCCCATTACGCATTTCAAAAAATATATCAGCAGTGGGATCAGTTCCTGTTAAAGAGGTTAAAAGAGAATCTGTAAACACTGAGAGACAACTGATGATTAAAAAGTGAAAGCTGCTCAACTGGCGGCGGCCTGTTAGCGTAAAAAACACTGATGATGGACTCCAGATTACATCTGATGACAGAGCTTTCGAGCAATTTCCACAGCTTTCAGTAAATGGTTTTAAAAAGCACTACAATATATTTGACTTAAACATGGTGTAATGTATTTTTTAACGACTACGACTCATGCAGAAGGAATGGAAGCAAAAGTGTAACAGCTGATGAAAGACAGTACGGAAAAAAGCACAGTTTTATGTTTTTATAGGATGTTATAATTGTGACACTTAAAGCACCGAGCTGCTTGAGTCACTAATAACAAGTGATTCACCGTTAATGTTGAATGAATCGGGGGTTTCACTCTCTTCTGTTATTGAAGTGCTATTTAAAAAGGAAATTTTGAGGTTTTGTACACATATGATATTATAATATAAATAACACAGTGACTCTTGAAGCTGTTTTGTCATAATAGGTGGCTGTAATGTTTCTCAGTGCTGCTTGCCTTCACAGACAGTAAATTAAATAGTGGACAGAGCCAACATGACATCACCCATCGGTAGTTTGTCAGTACTGTTTTGAAGCTTGCATTATGTTTGGCCTTTTAGACGTCGCCATCTTGGATTTTTGGAGCCAGATTTGACCTTATCTCACCAAGAGGGTGGAGCTGGAAAGGATACACAGTGTAATCAATGACTGTGATGCCTGGCGGGGTAATAGTTAGCAGCTGCTGTCAATCAGAGCAGAAATGCCTGAACAAACTTTGATATTAATTTTTAACCTTTTTTGAGACGGAAGAATGTCCTCTTAAAGCCTTTTATTGTGCTAGTAACTTACTCAAGATTTCAAAGCTGTAAGGAACAGCTCTGATCAAACAGAAGTGATCTAAATAGCACTATGTGAACTAACTAGCTACTGTTAAACTGTACTTGGAAAATGCAAAATCAACTTGTCTTTACTCTCTTTGTTTCACAAATGTTTATTGTATGTTTTAGTCTTTGTGCTTGGTTGCATAAACCACTTCAAGTTTCAAACTTAACTTTGTCCCTTATGCAAGATATTTCCCAAAGATGAGAAGCTCATTTAATGATTAATTTAGTATTGCATAAAACCTCTTAGGTTGCTTCCTTAAATTGTTTAGATAACAGCTGTCTCAATGGTTACTGTCATAATACAACAGATGTGCTCTTCAGTTGCTATGGTTACACTCACTCGTATCATCATCCTTTAACGTTTTTTGACAGCATTATTGGAAATGATGGCCAGCTTCTTAAAACGAACGATGAAAAATACAAAAAAGTAGCCAAACTGGACGAAAAACTCAAGTGCATAAAATCCACAAGACATCAGAATGAAATGATAAAAAAAGATATGATAAATCTTGTTGTGAATGTTAACTGTGTCAAAGAAACAGACAGAAAAGATAAGAAGAAGATGAAAAAACTTGTGAGTTTCCGATTGCTAACGTGAACATATGAGACACGGTTGTTTTAAAGTTTGGCTAGCCAGTTACATCAAAACTGTAGTTTACTCTCCTGCAGGTTTGGCATCATCATTGTTCAGTTTTTCCCGTTTTGAAAATGAGTTTTTGGTAAATCCTCCTCATTAGTTGCCATTAATCCACCCAGTTTATGTTCCACAAATTATATGATATAATTAAATTTTTGTTGAAAAAAGTTACTAAGAACCTTTTATCGACACATTAGGTGATACTGAAGTAACTAAAGGGAAAAAACGCAAATGGTTTTCCCTTAAAACATCTAATGTAAATCCTTCTTTGATTTTATGCAAATCACTGTTTTGTAAGGCTTTCTTAGATAAAAATTTAAGGGCGACCTTAGCTAAGTGGTTTTATGTAACCAGGCAGAGATGACTGCACAGAACTGACAAAATCTCCAGCTTTGGTAAAAGGTCCGGTATGTTGGATTTAGTGGCATCTGGTGGTGAAGTTGCAGACTGCTTGCAACTGAATAGCCTTCCTTTCCCTCGCCATCCTCTTCCAAGCCTGCAGGTGAACCTGTGTTTTGCTGCAGAACTTGAAAGACCCTCTTCAGAGCCAGTGTTTGGTTTGTCTTTTCTTGGCCGCTGTAGAAACATGGCAGCGCAACATGGCAGACTCTATGAAAAAGGAACCTGTTCCCTCTGTGGATATGAAAAACTCATTCTAATGTACTAAAAACACAACAACTCTTATTTTCAGGTAATTACACACTGATGAAAACACATTTATGCATATTATATTCAGTTTCTGCTATATTCTACAAATAGATTGCTGTAACTTGAAATTAAAGCTAATTGTTTTAATTAAATGAGGAAAAAACATTTTCTGACATTTGATGTTAATTGTCCTGAGATTTTTATTTAAAGCACGCAGTGAGTCCTAAACTTACTTTTTACAATCTACAGCTACAGAAACAAAAATTACAAAAGATTATACATGAACTATTACTTGACTCTCATTTGCCTTTCAATGATTTAGCATTTTATTGCATTTTACTGTATACTGAGAGTTTGCTTTTGACTCTGCACTAAATGACTGCGTCACACTCATTAAATCATTATCACATCAATCAAATCTTAATGACTGACTGCTGGTGCAGTGCCTTTTTAATCAAATCTTTCCAGCTTAAAAAATAATTTTCCTCATGCACATGTTTCATACACTATCTTCTTTTGCAATGTTTGGATGCAGTTTTACAGGGCAGTTCTGGGCTGCATAGCGCTGACATGTGGGATTGTAAAAGGCTTATAGTTTTGCTAAAGTGGCCCTAGATTATTTGTCTCAGATTTATTTTATTTGTAATTAAAACTCCCTCCTGAAAGGCCTATTATTCAGCAGTGGCTTTTAGTATGTCTAGTGTTTTATGTCAATGATAACATTAACAAACACAAGTTACAGACATTCTTTCATTAGTCCATAGCCAGTCTAGTTTAGCAAAAATTGCCTTAAAAAAGATAAAGTAATACAATTGAAAATGAGCCTACAGTCTAGATAATGTAATCCAATCCAAGATTGTCCATGTAATTAATATATCAGGGTGAAAAAAAATCCACAGTCCTTTGTTTCAACTTCACTGCAGGAATCTTACTAATTCTGATTACACATAAGGAGGATATTCTACACATCCATCGAAACTGTACCAACAATTATTTTTATATGTATTTTATAAAAGAGTGACAACAGACAAGCAGTATGTTTAGTTTAGGTTTCATTACAAAGGGAAAAACTTGCAGAGCTAAGAGCCATGTATGCATATTGATGCTGTTGAGGGGCATCCAAGCTTTTAATCACTAGTTGTGGTAAAGTGCGATGTTTCTGTGAATAGTTCCATTTATTATTTGTGTTTGTCGTACCTGCACATAATGAGAAGATGATGTGATACACATTTAAACTGCAGTAGGAGTAACATTTGATGTTGCTACTTTGCTGTAATAACTTAGAAATACAGTTGTTGAAGAAGACAAAAGCTGCAAGTGAATGTAAATGTATGTTTCAAAACATCAAGGCTGTGCAAATGCTTTGTCACATAGTATAGAACGTTATCAAGTCTGTCAAGCTTTAAGGATAAACAATGCCAGTTGCTGAGAAACATGAATGTAAATATCATTCCTCAGGGTTACTTTGATAACTACATGCATACAAGCCAGTAAGAGTTCTCAGCAGGATTTAGCAATATGGTGCCATTGTAATGCTGTAATATAACTCAAATAAAATGAGAAAACATTAAAAAAGACCAGTTTTGTGAGGAAACAGTAATTTAACAAGCTCGGCTCCATATTTCAAATGTTGGGTAGCTAATTCAGGCTCACATGTTAACCAGTTTAAGTGATACCGTTTATTTAATCCTCTACATTTAATTTACATTAACCAATTTATTTCTTCAAACACAGCAGGAGAATTTTTACCTTGCTAAGCCTAAAAACAATGTGTTTTTATAATAAAAAAAACAATCAGCATGGGTACAGAGACAAAACCATGTTTATGATTCACTGAGAGCTGATTATGTTAATGCACACATGATTGGCAGGGATTATATTGTATGGCAAGTTTTCAGGAAACTGGTTCATCAAGTTATCAATCCTGCTTTTATAATATACCTACGCATTGGCCTCATCTATGTATAAATCTGACTCAAAATCAAATAAAAGTACTTGAATCCTTTATTATGCAAGTGCATTTAATTCATGCTGAGTGTATACTTAAGAAATACAAATAAAATGTGTAAGTCAAACAACATGCTTTCTTATCTTTCCAGTCTGTGAAGAGTCCAACAGTTTTAGCTGAAGGTCTTTTAGCTGTCTTTCTTGCAGTTTCCAGAACACAATACATAAAATGTTCCTTTTTTTAGGTGTGGGCATTTTCCATGTTATTGTATAGCCTGTTTAACATGTAGTCCTTCTTGTGAAAAGAAATAAATAAATCTTGACTATGATGATTTGTTAATTACTGACAAGTTAGCATAGAAAAACTCAAGATCAAGAACGGGATCTACCTTGAAAAGTCTTAGTCATGATCAAGGCAATAGTAAGGCTGTTGCAGGGAGGATTTGTTGTTCCGACAACAGCTCCAATCATCTTTTAACCAGCTCTGACGATCTAAAATTCTAAGGATGTGTGAAATCATAAATAATATAGTTAAGCTAACTAATTTACCCATGTATGAAAAATGGCCCTGGTGCTACGAGTTTACAAGGTTTCGCAGCAGTGCAGTCATGAAGCTCACTGTCCTCGCTTGTTTCATTGAACTGAGAAAGTAATGTTGTAGCTTATTAGAGGTGAGACATGCAAACAGAAACACAAATTTATGGTTTTTCATCTTTAAATAAAGTGATACACAGATTTAAATTTGCACTTCATTCTCCTTTAATATCTAAAAATCTTTTGGCACATTCATTAAATATAACTTGTACTTTATTCAGATAAAAAGCACTATTCATGCTTGCCCTGTATGAGTGCAGTAAAGATTTTGTGTGTGTGTATGTGTTTCATAAATCACTTGAACACAGAGAAACTGAATTACCAGCCCTTACTTCTCTTTGGTTCACCTCTCATTGGTCATTTAGGGCTGACCGTGCATCGTATGTTGTGGAAGCCCTCCAGTGCTACTCTGTTTAGCCGCTACTTCCTCAGAGAGGTGCTATTCCCATAGGATTCACACAAAGAGAGAGAAAGAAAAAACTTTTCTGCTATTGGTTGAACATGACAGGGATGCCAACTCTCACCCACTGAGTGTGAGATACACCAAAATGGCTTAGATCCCCCACTCTTGCTCTTTGCCTCTTGTGCATGCAGAGAATCGCAAAATAGGGACTGCAGCAGTCTATTTGAAAAAATTTTTGTTCCCAGTGAATGAAAACACGCAGCATAGTCATGTCCTGTTAAATACCACTGGATAAACCCTTGTCTGTGTCATATAAGCAAGCGAATATATAAAGGAATTGATACATTTATATTTAGCGATTTTTTTTGCAAACAACTTTGTATTTCACACTGCAACTGTTTGATGTTTCATTGGTGATAGAAAGAAAATAATGTAAAAAGAAATGTCATTTTTCATGTATGAATGTGTTAAATTTGAGTCTGTAGACAATAAAAATAAGATTTAAATTATTCCTTCCCTAAAGCCCAAAACAGTGTGCATTACTTTTGTTTCTAATTTGGTCATGTACCTCTTTATCCATTTTCTTAGCAGGTGTTTTAATTTTCTGTAGAGTAATGACAAACAGGCAAGAGTCAAGCCTCCCTTTTTAGATAAAACACACAAACTATAATTTTTTTGTATGAGACTTTGAGTTATATTAGGTCTGAAAGAGATTTGCTGCTGTAAAATACTCCAATCTCATAAGTGAGATTGATAATTTGATTTTGCATGTGTAATGTGGTTATCTTGTACATTTTCAGTATTCTACATTATTCTTGTTTTAGTAGCTTGTTGAAATGCAGCACACCTTCCACTCATTCCTTTTTTTAAATTAATAAGTCTGCCTTGCCTGGTTCTGTGCTCAGACTGTGTATTAAAGGAGGATGAACAATTACTCATACCAAGCAACAATTAGTACCACTTTCATCTCCCATATTTATATAAAATGATATTTTGTACTGATTACAACACAAATATTCATTTTAAACAGGTGTATTTTGCATACCTAGAATTACACACATGGACAATTATTTTGAAGCATTTGTAGAAAAAAAACTAAATACATGCCCTTTCTTTCCTTTCATCAGTGAGACAGTATGAAATATTGTTGGACTGGAGCACTGATAAACAGGTGAAGTAAACAGTGTAGTTATAGTAAAGGCAGCAGACAGATGCTTGCATTCAGTCTTCAGTCATTGTATGGTGCTTTTGTAAACATGCGTTTTCATTTTTTTTCAGTAGATGGCACTGGTGCTCAGTTAAAAACACTGCACCTGGCTGACCGCATGCATGAGATCACAAGGATCAAAAAAGGATGAAACACAGTAAAAGTAAATGCATTCTGCTTGTCTTAGATTTATAGGTAGGCAGATAAAAGTCCTTAAATCCTGAAATATTGTCTTTAAGCTGGCAAAGCTGTTTTCTATTACAGATAAGAGTTGTGTCATTGTATTAAGTTTTATTGGCTACATAGACCTATTAAAAAAAATAGAACAAAAAAATGAATGCATTTGCATACACGACAGCAAAACAGAATATCAGAGGTTTTCATTAAATTATTGATTTCAATTTATTTTAATTAACATTTTTAATTGTGTATAAATTAAGACATATGTCACTTCCGGTTGCTATATTTGTTTGGTTAAAGAAACTTCTGAAACATTTCTTCTGTTGTGCCGACAGAATATTTTGCATCCCAAAAACAAAACCATTTACAAGGATCTGAAAATGTCTCAAAAACTGAGGTGATTTTTTTCTTTAAATTCTGCATTGTACTTACTCAGAGGCTCAGTGTAAGTTATGATTGGTAAATGTAGGTTGCTATTTACTTTGAGTCCAACAGATTGGCAGTATAAAAACATATATTTAGCTTGCTTAATGGTAAATTTTCAATTTGTGTCAACTGCAAAGAAGACAGTCAATTAATTGACTTAATGCTTCTCTGTTTTGTACGGGGAGGAGTTAGAAATATGTCAGTTCTGCTCTCATCTGATAATCATTATTGATGGTTTTCTGGATATTTTACATTTATAAAGCTTGAACTATGTATATGTGTGTGTCTGAATGTGTCAGACAGTGTGTTTGGCAGAAGGCCCTTCATCTTACTTTAATGTGAATATGATAATTAAATGATGGAAGGTGGTGCAGTTAGTTTTCCATAATACTACAAATCAGTACATCATATCTGGTATGTATTAAACTTTGACAGCTTTATAGACCTGGTAGATTAAACACAAATTTAAACATATATATATATATATATATATATATATATATATATAATGAGATGTCGTTCTAAAAGCAATATTCATCATTAATGAATAATTTTTAGCTATATTTTTTTAAAGAACGTGATAAATCATTTAGTGTGCAGTTTTGTAACAATAAGGAGAAATGCTGTTCCTGGAGTTCAGAGTGATGTCCTCAAAAAAGCCTGTTTTTCTGACCTGAAGTCAAAAGGCCTAAAAGCTTCTATTCAATTTACAATGACACTAAACAGATGACCAGCAAGTCCTCTCATTGGAGATCTCATCAGCTACATTTGGGGTTCTTACTGGACATGATGTTGGGGTTTTTACTGGATGCGTACGTCATGTAATGTGATATTGGCAATTTGGTTAAAAAGAATGAGAACATAAAAATCTAACAACCTGACTTAAATTTAAATCGATCTTTATTTGCTTAAACAGTTACCGTAAACAAGGAAGTTAACTGTGCATAAAAAGTTAGTCTTTTGTTGGTATGTTGCTCATGTTTCTTGTAAGTATCTTGTCAATATCCAGAACATTGTTGGAGGTTTTGTTAAAGAGGCCACTAGAGGGAACCAAAGCCATCACCATGTGGCAAATTCACTTGCGTCTACTTTAGGATG
>JAUZTA010000028.1:13723647-13742579 GCA_034780835.1 Ctenochaetus striatus | reverse complement strand
ATCAGACGTGTCACATTTTTAAGCACATGACTGAAAAAATTACTGTGTTTCAACACATCGGACAGGGCTGTGTTAACACCAGATTACTGCAGTAAAAACCAAGATTCATCTCAATGACACAGGCAATATAAATACAGAAGTGATAGCATAAAGTGAAGATTTAGGTGCCAGCGTTGCTCAGTTGTCTTCAGTGCTTCTGTCATCCTCTGTGACTCTAAGTAGCCTAGCGCTGCTATCTGGTTGTGTTTCCATTAAGCCAATGTGTGAAACACGAGGGCTTATCGCAGCGCTATAATTCCTCGACTGTTATTCATTTATATAGGATGACCTGTCAGCACTTCTGCCAGCTGTGTGAAACGTGTTGAGGAAAACGATCAAACGCGCATTTCACTGTGGTCAAATGGAATCATGAAAGCTTACCGACACACATCTTTAGTTATAATTGTTTATCAGAATTGGAAAAATGTTGCCGACATCTTTTTCAGCACTTCAAGCTCTATTCACCAAACCAAATGTTTTTGGCTGCCATGTCATCATCAGGGAGGTCTGAGGTTGTATCTTTTTACACAATCCATCATTTAAATATGACTTTTAGATCATCCTTGATATTAAGTATCAAAGAAAAATCAATAACATCATTGCTTAAATAATACTTTTTTATATAAATTATTGCTACTTTTAGAAGATACAAAAATTTACGATAGAAATGCAAATGACCTTGAATATAAAACAATAACCCATTTTCCCTAATTTATGGGTTTCTTCCATTGTAACTGGTGCGTTGTACTTGCAGAAATCAGAAGGAATGAAGGAAATTAAATGCAAAACTGGAGAACTGCCACATTAACTTGGTCACAAGCTATGCAAAAAGCCAAGTCTCTCTCTATTTAAGTAGTTGGGGCCACATGTTTAGGCGTCTGCCTGAGTTGTTCTTTGTGTTCAATGGATTGTTTACAAAAGGTCGTCTGCACTGCAGTGACAGGTGGTCCGACTCAACAAGAGGTGTACTACGAGTCCAATAGGGGAAAGGGGGGATATGTGACTGTCTTAAGCTGTAAATAAGACCTCCAGTGAGTATCCTCTCTGAAGCCTTAGTTAGTCTCAGGTGACAGTGAGGAATCTTGACTCTGCACACAAACTCTGAGCCGACATTCACAATCCCAACACCTCAAACATCGCGTCTCCCTCCTTAGCAGTTGCCTAACATGTATAATTAGCATCTACAATTTTAGAAGCAGGCGTCCCCGTCTCAACACCCCTCCACCTTACACCTCTCTCTATTTACCCTAGAAATATTTTTGGAGAAGGCATGTGAAGTTATTTGGTAACACTTCACTCTACCAGGACTTTTTAACACTTTGGTGTTGATTCATTGCTATTTTAAAACATGCACATCTCCTTTCCTCTCTATAATGCCAACAGAATGCATGTTAAGCATTTAAAAATGTACTTGAGATGATTTTAACACTAAGATACTAATGTAACAAAGATTTCCAGGCTCTGTTCATAAAACATAAGGAGCAGCATGTGATTTATTGTCACCTCTTTAATTCATGAAACGGCCCCTTTGAGACTTTGTTGCATCACTTCTGTTGTACTTTCAGTGTCGTGGCCTGAAAACTGTGTCCTTGCCAGTGTTGTGAGTATTGCTTTGGAGCTACTTTGTGTCTCAGCTTTGCCTCCAGTGCAGCCTGTAGTACAGTAGATTTGCGCTGGATCTGTCACTGATTCATAAGAAGCTGAAGCACATTCCACACTGTATGAAGAGTAAAATGTGGTTTTAATTTGACAGTGTCTGGAGAGAGGCTTGCAATTGATTTAAAGTGTCATATGTGCAGGAAGTATTGAAGCGTTGCATTTAACGCCAGCAGGGGGACCGCTGCAACACTGGGAATTTATGATAAAATTCCAGGTTAACATTTGAATCAGATTTTTGTCTCTGCGATGTTACAGATTAACTGAGAAAAAGAAAAGAATGTTTCCTGAGAAAAAGCAAACAAATAAACTTTCATGTTCAGAACTGGAGGTACAGGAGATTCATATTTGCACTGAAACACTTACAATTTGTACAGATGTACAAACAATGACAGGCACAAAATGGATTACCATCTGATCCACCAGAAAAGTAAAAAGAACTGATTGTTAAAGCTTGAAGTAAACTGTGCTGCAGCAATCTAACAGCAGACAGTAAATCTGTTAGTACGCCTATTATTTTCAGTGAAGTATTTGGCTCTTGTCTCGTGTTTGTTTGTTCCCAAGCAGCTCAGAAGGATTGCTGGAGTATAGCTTCAAGCTATTGACGACAAAAGCTGCTTAGAAAACTTTTAATTGTAATTCTGAAGAAACAAATAGTAGGAGAAAAAAAGGGTAATATATTTAGTGGGTGGCACACCCTCCTACAGTTCTGGTAAACTTTCTTTCTCATCATGTTAATGATGATTTGTGACATCAGCATGTTGTAAAAGTATGAATGATATCATCCCCTCAATCAAAGAATTTATTATAACCTTGGATATCATAGCTGTTTATTGTTATTATTATTACAAAGATTTAAATATATGCTTAAAATTTTATTTAAACAAAAAAACAACAGAACTCTAACTTCTTATTGATACCACATGCACAGAGAGCAGCTAATTAATGACTGTGATTCAGGACAGATAGATTTGGTTTATTTTCCGGTGGCTTGAAGTAACTAGTAATTATAATCATTAAAGTCAGTCTTTATACGGGTGTAAGCAGCTGGCTGAGGGGCAAACATCTGCAGTTCATAACAAGGGAACAAACTCCCAGGAGAGCTGAAAGAACGACTCCAAGGCTATGACAATGTGATTATGACTCTGTCTCATTTAATTTTTGCTCACATCTTCAATTCAGCCACGTCACAGTAGATTGCATAAATGTTTCCTGTAGAAGAATGTAGGTGGCTGTTGCTCAAGGTACTTGTGATTTCCCCAAAGCAGACAGTCAGCAGTCTTGTGACTAGAAGATCTAAGCTTTATTGTTTTAATTTATACAACTGGAAATTAGTGTAAAGGGAGAAATAAAGCTCTTATTGCTCATGTCTACCTTAATCCCCTTAAACAGATTTGCACTGATATAAAATGTCATAAAGAAAATTGGTCTTTATTGCTGCCCATCCCTGAACCCTTTACCATAGTTTCATAGTTACACTTTGGACCATATTCTTCAACTTGGAAGTTTCACTGCAGCTTAAAAAGCATTAGTCATATGTAAACACCTCAGTACTGTTCGCGAAACAGAGTCAAGAAGTGCACCTCCCTTCTCCTCCCTCCCTCCCTCCCCCTGTGACAGTGTGTGATGGGAGGAGTTTCAGTGTGTTGCGTGGTGAGGCAGGCTGTAGTAAGACACGGTGTCAGGGAGAGGGAGAGTGTGGACCTGCCGACTCAGAGCTGTCATCTACTAGATCTTCCAACTCCGTTTCTGTGGATTTTCTTCTGACACTTCACTTCCAGGAGGAGAAATCAATCTGTCTCTGTCACTTAAAGGAAACTTTTTTTTTTTTCTTTTAGATCTGAAGGACTTTTTTTTTTGTTTCTCAGCTGAGTGGGACAAGAGCAAAAGCACTACTCATAGAGACTGCTCTTGTGTTCATTAGCTGTGCGGCGCCGTGGCTTCATGAATCATTAATGTGAGTAAGCTGCAGCTCTGGTTACCTATTGAAATGATACCAGGATAACCTGTCTCTTACCTGCTGGTGAATTATAAACTTCCTATGAGTAAGTCTGCGTGGGGTTTGTTGTTGGTTTCTCTCTTTAAAGGGATAAGTGGGTGTGAGCTGACACGCAACAGTCCTCCGCCCTCTCCAGTAGGTCTTTATCACAAGGTGATAGCAGGGCAAGGGGGTCATTAAAGACCTGGTCTGAGTGCATCTTGTGCCAGTTTATGTGGGTGGTTGTGTATGTGTAGGAGCTACCCTTGCATTAAGAGATGTTGGTCTTGGACTTATTTTGTTCAGAAACACAGCTATTTACCTGGGTGTGATGGTATTTTAAGGCTTGCAGGCTTGTGTGTGAGACTGGCTGTAGTAATGCAGGTGGAGAAAAGCAGGACGGCTCTGGCTTTATAAGCTGAGGCACGATTCATCAGGAGTGAGCCTGTGACTGGGAGTGAGGCCTCTTTCCACAGATAGGAGTTAGTGAATGTGGCGACCTGCACACACACATGCACACACAGACGTCCTGGAAACTTTGGATGAACTCGGAGAAGCGTGGCAAAGCTGATTGCTGAGAACAAGAACATAAATATCAACACAAAGTTTGAACTGTCTTGTGTTTGGTTGTGGTGGTTGTGAGCAGCAGAGGCAAACTGTTGAGGAGTTTTTGTGTTTTGACATTAGCTAGAGATTCATTGTGTGATGCTGGCAGCAAACATCAGGTGTTATTGTGTGAATTTCAAGTCCCATACCCACACGCTGATGGTTGCACAATCGAGACTGATGCCAAATTGTTAACTGTGTGGGTGGTAGTTAATGGACAGAAACCGTAAATGGAAAAGTTTGTAAAAAGTCAATGAGGAGGTCAACCTCAGATTTTATATTTACTCTTCTTGATTACTCTTGAGTGCACGTTGCCGAGTGCTTTTTACTTGAAAAGCTCTCAAGCTCCTTCCACTGTGTCATTTTAGTTTGACAAAGCCGACTGTCGTGAAACAACAAGATAATGTGTTATTTTCCACCCTAAGAGAAAACAATGGTTTGATTATTTGATTTTTTTTTTCATTTTAAGATTCCTCCCAGATATATTACATTTAGTTTTTCACAACAAATCATTTGTGAGAGATACTGTGTAAAAAATCTTACTTATATCTACTCCTTCTCTTTCATTAGTGGAAAAAACCCATTATTATACAAGTATAAACTATCAAAGATAAACGGTGGCACTTGAGATGTCTCCAACCACACTGAAAGGGATAATCATTGCTTCTGTGCTTGAGGTTTCTAGTTTTCATACCATACCTTAGTAAACTGAATACTGATCATGACTGGCTTCCAAACCTGTTATCATGCCAACCCAGATAAAAAATATAGAACGAGTCTTAAACTCAGATATACTCAGAGATACTTTTCCATTTCAGCAGATGAATCTGACAAACAGCTTTTCAGTGTTAAACTTTGCATATAGATCATTTTACACAGGTAAGGCTTTTTTTGGAACTGGAGATGGGTCCTCTTTAGAAAGGACTCAGGAAAATGTTCTTCTCAGATACCAGTATATCTCAGCATGTGAAGTATGAACTAACCAAGCAGCTGGACATGAAAGATAACAATCCCAACCAGGTTTTGACACAGGCTGCGCTTCCATCCAAATGTAGTTTCACAAGCCCAAGTTTCACAAAAACTTCATATGCAGGTTTTTTATTATACATGCAATTATAGCTGGTTGTGCTAATTTTAATGAAAAAAAAAATCAAATAAATGCTAGCCAAACCTCAAATTGATGCAAAACAGTTTAGAAAACACAACAGACATAAAGGGAAGTACAATAATTTTGTTCCCAAGAAGTACTTCTTCTTCTTCTTCCTGAATCACAGTTAGAATAATTCTAACTTGTGTAAAATAAAAACTATTGGGCTTCACGTTTAGGGAGGCTTTAACAAAGCAAACTTGGCTACTGTAGCGGTTTGTCTTGTGGTTGGGGTGCGAGTCAGAGAACAAGTCTGACAAAGCTAATATTTTGAGTTATGTACCAGTCGACCTTACAAAGAACCCATGTCTTTCAGTACATGGCCTCAATCCCTAACAACCAGGTATTTCCAAAGACACTAGCTGATGATAAGATATAATTTTAAGTTCACCGCAGTTTATTATTCAGTCAATTCTCAATAAAAGAAAAAAAACAGCTCAACTAACAGTAAAAGAATCCTTATCTCAACAGGACAACCACTCTTTGGGATCCCAGGGAGCAAACCAAATAGTCAGTTTGAGGCTCGATACAACAGTCTGCCAATGAAAATAACCCAAGTGATGCCCTCCTGCCTCTTTGAGAAGCATTGTGATTCTCCAACAGCTCTGGAGTTCGTTCCAACAGTGCAACTAGAGCTCTGCTGTCTGCCCTAAAAAGTGGTGTAGTTCATCTTCCTCTTGGTTCACACTGACAGCGTTGTCACGGAAAACTGTGCAGAGATTCACCCATTTTGCTTTGTGGAATGTGAGACTGGTAGTTTTTGACTGATAAGCAGCAAAGAAGAAAAAAGATTACAGTAGATTGTTATCTTTACTCGAACTCTGTGCTCTTTAATTTAGTCTATTTTTAGGGGTAAATGCAAAATACTCAAACTGTGGAGCTCTGACATATGGCATTTCTGTTTTTTTTATGTATATATTGATTCAAGGAAAATTTCAGCCCACATCTGATGTTTTCATCTGCACTTTTTGTCTTTTTAGTGGAGCGGAGGACAGATGTTTAAGTCACATGCTTTTTATAAGCTATGATTTATTCGCTGAACCTGTTTCTACTGCAGTTTGTTGCATTTAGCTTTTACTGATAAACCATCTTTCTCCAGCCAAGCGTGTACTTTTATGCTCTATTTCAAGATTTTTTGGAGTCTTGAACATCTTCCCTCATGTTTTTGACACACAAATTGAAGAAGTGCATAAAAACAGGTGGCACCCACCTACAGACACAGATCTTTAAATAAAAAGAAAAAACAAAACACCCAACTAACTGGAACAAAAGGAGCTTTTACGTTTTTTTTTTTTTTTTGAGAATGGTCAAATATTCCATAAGAGGGTGGAATATAATTAACAGTGCTATCCCAATTGTGACAGAGAGGGTTTTTGTTTTACAGCCTCATGTATGGAGATTCATCAGTCTGCTGTAGGAGAAAAGCCTGTCTGTGCTGACCTTGGCCTGCTGTTTTCTTTTGGTTTGATCCACAAAGAAAACAGCTGGCAGTTGCATTCTGGATACCGGCGGCCTTGACAATGAACTGCCTTTATGATGCTGTCAGAAAAGCTTTGGCTCGTTGGTAAAGCATGGTGCCTCTAATATCAATACCTCAAATCCAGGCTTCATCATAAAATTATAATTCATGACATGGTGATAGTTACTTGTGGTGAAAGCCTGGATATCAGAGTTGCAGAGTTTAACTGGAGCGCTGAAACGCTCCTTTGCTGTGTGAAAAACTTACTTGATGCTCTGCTGCTCTACATCAAGTGTGCTGAAAGGAAAAGAAGCCAGGGGATAAAATTATGCTTCTGTGTTGTAAAGCTGCTCAAAGCAGTGAACAACCTGTTGCAGATTACTAAATCTGTTCAGAGTAGAAAAGACAAAGAAGAAATAAATCTTCGTGCATCACACTGTTTTATCACGGCTTAATCCCCCATGCTGGCCCCATATGCACATGTTTCCGTTTTGTCAGCATATCCCAAGGGCATTTTCTCAGCATTAGGCTACTCTGATCCATCTCCTTCATCTGTTTATACAGTCAGGTTGACTCTCTCTGTCATTGTGTGTGTGTGTGTGTGCTTGTGTGTGTGTGCGTGCGTGTTGGTGTGTGTGTGTGTGTGTGTGTGTGTGCGTGAGGGAGAGAGACACAGAGAGAGAGAGAGAGAGAGAGAGAGGGAGAGAGAGAGAGAGGGGGAGAAAGTTTCCTTTTTTGACTTTATGTGCTGTTTTCCTCCCCATGTGGTTTGGTATCATAAATGTCATTTTAGATTTCATGCCAATAACACAAGCTTAAACAAAGTATGTGTTCAATTACAGCCCAAACTTATGTGGAAAGTGCACAGATCTGAAATGTATTAAGGTTCAGACGATGATGTTGCTTCTTACAAGAGGTTCAAGGTATGTTTTTAAACTTTAGCCCAAATGTTGCATGTTGCCTTCCAAGATAAGAGCTTTGCCTGCTGCAGTTTCACATCATGGGCCAACTAGTCTGAAAACATAGAGTCTTGTAGTTGTGTCTTCCCTTAATACTCTGCACAACAGTACGATGATACACATATGAAGAGTTTACAAAATGCACACAAATAGCTTTTAAAAGGGTCATCTGCTAGCTTAAAGCCATTTCTGTTTTATTTTCAAGCCCCATTTGTGACGTTAAATATCCTGTTTGTTAGTTGGATCGTTTGGGTCTGGTTGGAATGACACTGACCACATGGTCTTTCACTGAAGTTTCACATGATCGTCATCAGCAGTTTGCCCAGAAATTGTTGATATTGAAATGTCCTGATTCTGTTTTGGCCTAAAAGTTAAGATTCAGAATCAATGTTAGATCTTTAAAAAAGTCCTATTAGTATCTCTTCTAGACCTTTTGATCGCATCATACAGTTCTTGTAATGTTTTCTGACTTTGTTATTGTTTGTCCTGACTGGAACGAGTGAGAAAAGGGTTAATAGCTGAGGCAGAGGAGGGGACGGCTGTGGAGTGGCCAGCCACTTGTAACCTAAAGGTTAAATACAGGCCTTCAGGGAGTCCTATTACTGTGTACTCACTGATGGGAACTCTGCAAACATGCATTCTGGGAGCACAGCGGGCTACTCTGTTTATTTCCAGTCCAGCAGTGTGCCACGATGTGGGAAATGACTGTAGACATGGAACTTGGCCAGCTTGCTGTGTTTGCTCCAGTGTCTCAGATATGCTGAGTTCTGCCTTTTAACTTGAATAAAATATGCACTAAAACATGTCACATACGTCTAAAGTCTCGCCTTGTTCTCGCAGTGTCCCAGTGTTACTGTACACAAACCTGTGAAACAGCTTTGGGAAACCACATGGAGTAGATTTACACCTGTGTCAGCGTTTCTTCTGTACTGGTGTGTGAGAATTGCAAAATTGTCTTTTCAGGGTGTGTTTCCATCACCTCTAACCTCACACCTGTTCCTCTTGCATGTTGCATGTTTAATAATAAAGTTCTATTAATAACCTTGTAGCTATGTCTACGGCACACTCCTGACACCGGACCTGAGGGACGACTATAAGGTGTCACATACAGCAAACGTGCATCAGATTGTTGTTAGCAGTCGGATATGTTCCCGTGCTCCCTGACATGAGTAGCAGAGTGGGCCTGATTAGTCTCTAACTGCTCATGTTTAGCAGCCTGTCCCTCCCCCACCGCTGTGATTTGATATCTCTGAGCATTCCAGGTTGTGCCCTTTTACTCTGCTAATGGCGCTTCAGACCCTTTCAGACATTCTTGCAAAAAGTCTCTGATCACAGACATCTAATTGCTTCACTGTAAACAAGCTATCACTATATTCATGGCCCCTAAAACATGGGACTTTGACAATAATCACTTGTATCTGCACATATTTAGTCACTAAAGAAAAACTTTACACTGCTGAAGATGGGAGATGTTTGTGCAATTCGCTTAAATCAAGATTCGAGTGCACTTGTGTGGCTGAATCTCTGTTTCCTCTGATGCTAACGTTAGCCATGTGCACTGCTCTCTCACCAATCAACAGTAGCAAGCAGCACTGGTGGGCAGTTAATGAGGCCTGTTGTTAAAAGATTAAAAAAAAATTCCTAATGAGGAAGAAGAGTGCATGTGTTTAGAAGTGTCTGGAGATGAACTTTACCATACTGTACCATTATTTACTAAGAAACAGGTTAACAAAAACGCATGTAATGCACATCACTGGTTAAAACAACTTTTCATTCTGATAAATGACAGACAAAATTGTCTTTCAGAAAACCTAGACACAAAAGTGCTTGGTAGGTAACGTGTTTTTCATTCAGACTTGCTGAAATTATGAATAGAAATGTGCAAAAGAAGGTGAGAGCCTGAGGAGGGGTGATCCTAGGATTCAGTATTGTCTTGCACTGCAGGGGTGAAGGGTAGGGTGGGGTGGTGCACCTTTTATTTTTATCCCTCCAAAACTCTTAATGGTCTGAAAGTATGAGGTGAAAGCTGCTCCACTTTGTGTTTTCTGCTTGGTGTCCCCCTTTAGTAGATGTAGCCCAGAGTAGGAATGTTACTCACTTCCTTGCCTTGTACATCCAGCCTTCCGTTATGGTCAGACAAAACACTGTAAAAAAAAAAACTATTTTGTTTCTAACACAACAGCCTTTGAAAACCCAGAGATTTGTACAGCATTACCAAAAAGATACTGTTTTCATTAAAAAGTCTTGTACAGACTGATCTGTGACACAGTAAAAATAATCTCTTCCCCTCTTTATGCCTAATGCCTCCAGTTTAAGAGATGGAAATAGAGATAGAGGAAGGGGGTTAAATGTAACAGAGACCACAGGACAGGAGCAGACTAAAAGCTTCCTGTGGCAGGACAGAGTGTAAGCCAGACCTGGCAGACAGACTGGCAGGACAGATGTTTTAGGTGAGAGGCACAGCAGATAGCAGCGTCTGAATAATTCATCAGATTGGATTGGAGATGTGATATATTAAGACACCGCGCACAAGCCATCTTATGGCCTCTTTCAGCACTTTTTGTGCAGCATGAGTGGCTGCAGGGCTCAGATCCCCCTGCATCTCTGCTTTCTTTCTGGCAGTTATCCACCAGAGTCTGGGCAGTTTCGAGCAGACAGTTATAGATGTGCTGGCTCTGGGTCTAGCGAGGCCTCCAGACATCTGGAGGGGATGAAGCTGTTCAGAATGCAGGTGCAGTTCAGGCTCACAGGGACTAACACTGTTGATGCTTTTTTTCCCCCTCAATATGACTGTGGTCAAAGGGTCTCACTGGTTCACATGACACAGAGGGAATACATGCTTTCCAGCAACACAGAGTGTATGTCATCTTGTCTGTCCTGACTTTGACAGGGAATACGTGCTGTCAGTCTGAGTTCTGGCCTCTGCATTTGTCTGCTGTTCCTTATGTTTAGTTTGCGATGCAAGCAAAACAGGCTTATTTATTCTGTCTGCACTCTTATGTCAAATTACTGACCCTTCATCTTCCAGTTTATAAATAAGCTGATGAATCACTTGCTCGGCCCATTGTAACGTCAGAGTACTGCGTGAGCAGTGGAGAAGCCTTTTGGGTTTACTGGAATTGAATTAAAGTGGGATACTTGAAAACGTGGAAGTATGCTTGACTTGAGTGTTTTCCCAAACCACTTAATCAGTTTTTTGTAGTGATGCCAGTAAACTTGAATAATACTTTGACCTCTTTTTCCTGGTTTTACAATTAATAAGTCTGTTCCCTTTTGGTATTTTTTTCTTAAACTAAATCTGAAAGTGAAAAGGATGTTTCATTATGGATCACAAAATTTCACAATTTAGGGCTTTTTGTCTGTGTGGTTGCAGCACGATGAACCAGCCCTTACCTCTTAAGTTGAGAAAGTAGGTGAAGATGTCTCAGGACGTCACACCCTCTTATATCTCAGTGGAGAGGCTCAGCTTCCTAGAAACAGATCATTTCATCTCCATCTTTCCATGACATCAGCTCCCACCTACACGCATGCAGCTGTGGGGCCTGGGCGCTGTGCAGACGTGTCAGGGCTCTGATTGCATCTCGAATGCACACTGGTAAGGGCTTTTAACTGCAGGTACATGAACTTTAAGAGACCTTTTGAAGTGGTATTACATCGTTTCATCTTAGCTAACTTGTGAAGGCTGTTGTGCATTAATAATGGCATGAAGTGAGGTGTAGGTTCTCTTGATTATAAGTCTCAGTTGTTCACATTTTATATCCTTAGAAGAAACTAATTTATACCACCTGCACAGTGATTAACAAGTCATGTGATGGAGAATATCTGCCTGTATACCTCCAGCCAAGCACACTGAACTCTGTCATCTGATAGGTTGCTAATCCCCTTATTATGCTTGTCTGGTTAAATAGCACAGTCAGTCAGCCATTAAATCATCTAGCCTTAGGATCAATGTGGACCCCATAATTCTGCTGTGTGCAAGGCCATGTACAATGTGATTAAAACAGAAAATGGAAGAGGGCAAAGGCAAAAAAATGTGAAGTATAAACATGTTGAATTAGATCTGAACTGAGCGGCGCTAACTTGGCAAACTTGCCCTTGAGTGACAGCATTAGCATAGAGGCTGCTCTTGAGTGACAAGAGTTCATCTCCCTCGTATGGTTTACCAAATACGCTGCCCTCATAGGTCACATCTGGTCGTCTAGGATGTTGGATGTCAATGATTGGAATTTAACCCAAATATCAGTTTGCTAAAGGATTCACAAGATGGCTTAAATGACTGAGATACCAAGGCCTAAGTGACTCCTGAGGACTTGAAGTAAGGAATGTGCAGCTCCCTATTGATCTTTACTAAGTGAGGTCACTGCATGTGGGGGGCAGCTGCCCCACTCTCAAACCCAACATAAAGGGGAGACACTGCCCCTGCAAAGTTATTTTAATGTGGTCTATCTGTCAAATTTAAAGGTCAAAAAGCAGGGTTCGACTTGTGCTGGATATAATCTATCACGACTTGTTGAGGATTGCAGCCAGAGATGAGAAGCAGATGAACCAGTGCAGCACAGTCACAGGAAAGCAAACTGTCTGTACTATATTTATTGCCTTTGAATTGGTTGTTCATCATTTGTATGCTCCATTTAATGAGCTGGATTCAGAGAGTATGAGGCAGCAGGTCTTTACATCCTTATTATTTCCCCATTTCCCTAACCCTGTTCCCAGAGCACTATATCTCTCAAAAGATGTCTTTTATCTTACTGAGTTTGATGTGCCTATGAAAGAAAACAAGTTTATGATTAAAGGCTCTTAAGAATTTGCGCAATATTTAAATAAATAAATCAGTTACAGACCAATTTTAACATTTGGTAATATTAAAAAATAAAACATACACAAACGAGGAATACAAATTTTACTTTGTCTAGTCCAGGAACATATGGGAATTTACTTGAGCTCAGTTTGGCCTTTTAATTGTTTGATGGGTGCAATTTTAAATAGGTTGGACAATAGATCATTTCACATTGCACATAAGTAAGCAAACCTCTTCCTTGGCTATCACGAATCTTGAAAGCAATCTTCTCCTCAGCTTTTCTCCAAAACCTGTTTTTTGAATGTGTTGCTCCAAATATTGATCAATTATTGTGTTTCATTAATTCATGTGTATCGTTTTTTATAAGATTTAGGTGTTTCTAGGAGGTAGTAAAGTGAATCAGCATCATCTACACTACACCCGATGGTCTCAGCTGTTCAGCTTAATGGAGCGTTACAAGATCATTATTAGCAGTAATTCAATTAGTTTGTTGATCTATTAGTCATTTGATAAAGAGTAATTTGATTACATTTTGCAAGAACATCATTTACTGGTTTAGAATTGTATCATTCCTCATATTAAAGGTTCCTTGTTGGGTTTCTGACCTCTAGTCATGTTCATATTAATGGTTTCTGTTTTCTGTATCTTCTGCATGACACAATGCAGACTCTTGCTAACGGGTTCACGCTATTAAAATGATCTGCAGGTAAGCAGGGATGCTTTAACAATGCAGAAAGATGACTGCCTGTTGGGTAAGTGCTAAAAGAAAACACAGAGCCTCGTAAGCACTGAAGTAGTTGGGTGAAACTAGTGAGACCTCGAGAAGCGAGTTACCAGCTGGTTACAACATCTTTCGTAGAATCCAAAAACTCTTGAGTTTCGTTTAAGGCGGGTCTGCGGTTTGTTTCGGTGATGGGCATGTGGAGAAGTGGACATTTTGAGCCTTTTATCGGTCTCACACAGTGATGGATGTGTGCAGCTCTTTGCCCAATGGCCTATAGCCTGAGCTTCTGTCTAAGCCTCTAAGCTACTGGAATGCGTGCAGCTTCTTGCTGCGGACATCAAGGGAGGACAGCCACGCCGCTTTGTTATAGCCTTTCATGGATGCCACACCAGCCTAATCAATTTCGAAGCGGATAAACATTTCAATGCATTGTTGGTGATTGAATGGTCCATGAATTTAAATGGGCAGCAAATATTAATGCGACACATTACTTCTTCTTTGTCAGTTGAATTGTGCGAAAGATAAAGTCAAGATGTATTTATGGTAAAATATTCACCGAACAGACATTTTGTAGCTAAACACAGTATTTTTTTTATATTAAATTATTTTTAAAATCTATTTTTACCAAAGAAAATCCTCACATACAACACGCACATTCTAACTATTAGATTTTAATGTTGGACATTTAGAAAAATGACACATTAACTTATAAAAATTGTGTTTAAATAAAAAGAATCCTGTATACCTTTTATTATCATATCCTGGGTCATCATTATGAACCTTAACACCATCAGGTAACTAACCCTCCACCTCCTGCAGGTGAGGGCTGCCCCAGTAATGGATCCAGGTGTTGAAGGAAGTCAGTAGTCATCTATGACTGAGTGGAGGCCAACATCCAATCAATGAATCATGAATCCATTAATCCAGCTCTGCTATGACACGGCCACTTTTCATAGTTCAAACAAAAGTCTCCCCAACGTTATTTTCTGCCCACTTACTCTGTTGCACTCGCAAATACGTCAAAAAATGGAAGCTAAAAACTCCCAAAATGCCTCGTCATTTGAACATTTCATATTTGTATTTGAACATCAAAGTCAGTAGTAATGTATCACATACTTATCTTTTATAACAGATAAAGGTAGTTAAGGCAAACAAGAGCAAGTGAACTAAAGCACCGCAGGTCAGTTTCATTTTATCAGCCCTTGCTTTATCACGGTCAACATTTCACTCCAGATAGAATTATATGGAGAATTAGTGGAGACATTCAGAACTGAGAGTGAGTGTTTCAACAGGCCTGACCTACTTACAGCAGCCAGGGTTGGAGCTGCTCCTCACCTGTGTTAGGCAGATGCCAGGATCATAAAAACACAAGCCCTCAATATGTTAAACAGTGCACTGAACAGTATTATTCTTTATTTTTATTCCTCATAAAATAATCTCTAGCAAATGTTTTGTTTTTTACTGTGCTGGCCCGCATATGGTCACACTTTTTTTGGCTGCTTCAAACTGTTACACAACTTGCTATCAAGTGACTTTTCTATGTGACACTAAATCCCTTGCATAGTTTCAGCTAATGCTCACAGTTACAGTAGCAGCACAAACAGATATACAGTTTGAATATAAAGTGCAAGACAGTTATAGAGTGGTAACAGTCTGGAGTTTAGAGTTGGGTTATTGTAAGTTCAGTGTGTGTTACCAGAGCCTGTAAACACTCTTTGTTTAAAATCAGCTTTCTGACACCAAATATTCAAATTGGCTCTCCAAAACTAAATGTTACCTCATGTATTTTTAAAAGTTGTCCCCTCAGTATGAAGTCAGCAACCTGTTTTCAGCCCAGAAAGCATTTGCTTCATTTATGTAACGGAAAAGAAAACGGAAAAGAAGTGACATACTGGAATTTCATCGCAAGAGACTCATATGTAAATCTAATCACTGTCCACTGTATATGTGGCATAGTTTCAGAGCGCTTTGACGTGGGAAAGTCCAAAAAAATGTCACCCTGGTATGAGTGCTGCAGCATGAACGTGTCAGACGGTAATAGTTACATTTGCTCATGAGGATTACTGTGCTGAGAGTACAGTAAGAGTAAGGATCAATGTGGAATAGCAAGAGATTCTGCAGAGCTCATGAAGATTTTAATTTAACATTAATCACTTTGAGAGTAATTTCATATTTATCAATAATCAGAATTTCTGCTTTGTGTTCTTGAAAGAAAACGAGCAAAACAAATACATATATTAGTTCTGCAAAGTATGTGCAAGTCTAGCATTTACCGATGCACAAACCAGGTGGGAACTAATTAAAACACAACATGAGGTCTTAACCATATAACTTTATTACAAAGGTTTTTAGCTTATTTCAAATTTGTCAAATATTGTTTTTTTTTTTAGTTCTAAATCCATAATCCAAAGTTGTGTCGTTTGCAGCAGCAGCAGCAGCAGTGTTGGTAAAATTGCACTTGATTAATGCACAAGCAAATGTCAGAAAAAAAATCTGTCTTTGAAGGCTGTAGATCGGTCTTAGCTAAATGTTTACATTTAATGTCAGCATCAAAATGTTTTCATTTTTTGACAAAGCAATTTGTCAGCAGCTTATCACAAATTGCATACCTGCACGAGTCATGTAGAGGGTCAATAGAGGGTGTAAAGTGATTTTCGATAATCCCTGTGATTTTTTTTAAAAGCTCTTAAATTTTGTTGCCAACCCAGTTTAAGTATATAAAAGGTGTATCAAATGATAACACCCTGGATACTCCCAAAGATGAAGGTGTTTCTTTCCTTCAGCAGGGGTGTGACAACTGTAAAACAGACTGTAGAAAAAGAAATAGGCCATTTCAGCACGATCAGCAGGGCAGGCTGCTTCCTAAAATTGGATCAGCTTACACTGGATTGTTGAATACTGAAAAGAGTGAAGATAGAGAGAGAGAGAGAGAGAGAGAAAAGTACAATTTTCTGCCAACTTCCCCCTCAATCCCTCAGTATTTACTCTGTTTGAGGGTTCATAAATGACAACATATGAATAGTTTTAATTCAGGTTTATGCCCTTTCATGGTGTATTTGACAGGGAAACATGACTCGAGTGCCAGGAAAATTAGGACACAAAGCTGCAACAGGAAAATTACTCTCACATATTAGTCATTTTGCTAAAGGTCTTTTTGATTGTAGTATTTGTCTGGTGAGACTAATTACTCTCAGGTAACTTTCATCTTTTGCAAGTGCCAGTAAACAAATGTAAGCTTTAGGAAAATGACTAGAATAACTTATTGTCACTGTCAGAATGAAAAGTTGTCTGTTTCCCTTTAATTGCTTGTCTTTTGCCCTTTCCCCCTCTGAGTATTAATGCCCTTTTATGTCTGTCGTGGAGCCCCTGCTGCTCTTCTTTCACCCACTCTGGCCCTGATAGTGATAGCAGGCCTTGCTCTGCTACTTTAAATTTCATCAGCAAGCTGCTTCTGCTGGCTCCACATCTGTTATGGAAATTTGCGCAGAGGGGAAATGGAATGAAATGGAATATCATCTCAAATATTTTCACTTCTGAAACTGGGTTGATTCAGGCACTTGTAAAGGTTTCAAAGACAGAGGTGATGAAATATGCTCATCCACTTTCACAGCCATATATTACTGTAATCTATCAATACATTCTTAGCGCCTGATAGCTTCAAATTTGGGATGATTTAAGAATTCAGCGCTTGTGATAAAACTCACAACCTATGACCGTGTGTCACGAGCCCCAGAGGAGGAGCGAGCTTGATGAATTTAACTCCCCTGAACCTTAAGTTCAAAATGTCCCCTATCTCTGTTCAATAGTTTAATAAGATTTTAATTAGGCAATTAAAAGTCTTTGGAATAGCATATGGTCATAATTACTGCTGTATGGTTCACTCAGGGATGAATGAGCCAGTAATTACTCTTAGTTGGGTCAGGGGATTGGACTTAAAATGGGTCGAGCAGGAAAGAGAGGGTATTTCTGCAGCCTCCACGGTCACCTCATCAGAAATACAGACTTCTGAATTTCTATTAACTGGGGGACCGGATTGAGTTGCACTGGCTCTTCGTGAAACCATCACTAAGTTTATGCATGGAGTCCTTTCAAAGTTTAAGGTGCTACGAGCAAGTTTTCAACCAATAATGTACTTTGTTGCAGTTGTGTCATTTTAGAAATGCATTAAAAACAAAAGTCATTCATAAATTGTTTATTAGGAAATACTTTTTGCATGCAAAATCAGTATCAATCAACTGTGTAAACAGGAAGTCATGGTTTCGCAGGTGCAAATGAGGAATTGAACTGAGCTGGCAGTTCTTTGTAAGTTCTGGTATTACTTTGTTTTATTTCTTACTACATGCAAGGAGAAATTGAATCAAGTTTAAACCTCAAAATGTATAGAAAAATCAAAGTTGAGTCGGCCATTTTTGTGGAATGGAATTAATACTGAACATATTTTTAGGTCAGAGGTGTCAAATAGGTGTCAGGTCATAACTTTTGACAACAGTTTAGATGATCTCTCCTACTCTCTGACTAATGTCAGCAAGCTAATATTAGTTTTATCAGTGAGATAATAATGTAAGCAGGTTGTAACAACTGATCTTCAATTAAGAACTTTGTGTATTTTAACTATAACGATGCTTATGACACTGTGTGACCGAGTCAAAGTTTTAACTTCCTAAGATCTGATGCTGTTGTCCGTTTAACTGAAGTAATGTTAGTTTCACTTCAGATCCACATGGTTATAATTGTTCGCAGTCACTCTGACCTGAATCATGAGTTTCGTGACGGCTGTGCTGTAAAGTCTTACTCATTGACAGGTATCTATAGCCCTTCTTCGTGAGTAGTTATAAAATAACCTGAGAGGCAGTAGGACCGGTGTAAAGTTGTGTCAACACTGCACTCCCACGCCGCTCACCTCAGTGAATCAGCCACTCTGTCCATATGTGCAGGCGCGTTCCTCCATTAAAGCCTCTCTTGACAGATGATATCCTCCTCATCTCACATCTGCTCCGTCACACATCCGAGGGTCCCGTGTCCCGTGCTGAGGGGGGTGTGGGACGGAAAGTGCTGATCACAGGTTGAAGGCCACATCTGGGAGCATGTGACCTGGGTTGTCTGAGGTTTTGTGACTTAGGTAGCCGGTGTGTGTGTGCGTGCGTGTGTGTGTGTACAGGTGGCTTCTTGAGATGACAGGCATGCCAAGGGGTCGTATTTTTCAGTCACCACTTTTCCAGTCAACAGGCCCTTTGTGGAATCCAGGGAGCCTTGACCCCTCCTACTCTACTCGGATGGCAAATGCTAACTGTGGGGCCACCTGTTTCAGCAGTTTACGCACAGCTTCTATTTATAATACTAGTCTTTAAAGCTGTGCTGTCATTGAACAGTCTGTGCCATTCACTGATATATGGTGATGGTTTTGCTGTATATCAGGAACTGCATTGCTGTAAATGACGGTGCTTGGAATTTTCCTCTTTGGTTAAATATAAACTTTGCTTCCTCTTTTTAGACACTCGGCTGTGAATAAATTTGGCTAAGTGGGCAAAAAACAGTAAAAAGGTTCATTCTTATAAATGACATGCTC
>JAUZTA010000028.1:13711963-13722056 GCA_034780835.1 Ctenochaetus striatus | reverse complement strand
AAATATGGACGCTTATTGATATTTTGGCTTCCCTGTTGACATTTTTTAACCCTAAATGAAGCAACCTATTCAAAACAACTTCACTCAGAAGATATAGACTTGATTTGTCCTTTGCTTCACTAAATGTTATTCCATATTTTGGAGACTAAGCTGACAGAATAGAGTTTATCTGCCTGAACAACTCATATTTGAGTCTCGTGTTGCTCTCCTCTGCTGTAAAATATAACCCTCTTCGTGTCTTGTTCTCTGGCCTTTATCATGGTCTTCCTGCTGCTCCAAATGTCATCTTCCCAGCTCAGATTTGAAGATGTCTGTGTCTGCACCAAGTGTCAGACTGCTTATTGACTAAGAGTCATGAACCCCTTGATAGAAAACAGGAATAGCTTCACTGGCTACCTTAGGCTATCGATCGCCATACCTCACATGAAACTGAATCTCCTGTTTGGTTGCATTTAATGAGGAGCTCCCTGCGGCAACTGTAATTGAGCGTTTGCAGTTGTAGCTGGGATGTCTGTATTGAATTTACCTTCACATCTCACTATGTCAGTTAATCAGCGTCCATGAATCCTCCCATAACTCCATTACTGGTGTAAGTTGTCCTGCGGCTCTGTTCTGATGTTTTCTTAAGAATTGTTGTAGGCGTCGTGGATGAAGGAGTTAGCCAGTGTCAACTTTTAAATGGCAAAAAAAAATCTGTAAAAGTTAAACTCCAGCGATCTGTATTGATTTGAGGAGACCTGAACAGCAGGTCTGTATTTAACCAATTTTCTTTGGCTTTGGACACTTTTCTCTGTAAATTCCTCATTGAAACCAAGAACAGGCAGAGCTAAAACCTTGTGCGACTCATTAGAATCAAACTTTTTACAGTATTGGTGGACATAATGCTCACACATCATTTCTCAGCACTCGGAAATGAAAGAAAAGTTCACCTAAGGAAAACCGTGGGACAGATTCCTGTAATTCCTGTAATATAAGCCGTCATCTGGTCGTCACGCCTTTTCTGTTGTCTTTAAGCTTTGAAAAGATTCCCAATAAGCTTCCAGTTTCTTTTCTTTCTTAATTTGACAAAAAAGAAAGTTCAGTGTGTTCAGATATGGAGATTATTTTTTGTTCAGTAACTGAGGCTATCACACAAACTTGGCATTAGCATTTTACTCACACACATCCTCTGGCAAGGTTCATTTGTGTAATGTTTTGTTAATCATCAATACAGTTATATCACTTGATCCTCATGAACAGAAACTGAAAGAAGTACTATACAAACTCAGATCTGTGGTGTGGAGGGGAAAGGTTAGTTTTAGCCGCACCCATGGAGAAAGTGATTTTTTTTTTTTTTCCTGTGGCACTTTTAACACTCAAAATTTTAAGCATAATGTGGTGTGACTGTTTTGCAGCCAGATTTATGTTTTGTTAAGATAAAGAATTCTTCCATCAAGGTGTCAATTACATGGAAAGACGTTTTTATAGCCCAGTGCCTGTATTTGCACTGCAGCTGTCACTATATTGCACAGCACTGAAACTTTACCTTTTGAGGAACTAGAGTGGCAACTAACGTCATTATCATTAGCAATCTGCTAACATTTCAATGATTATTAGATACATTTCTGTGAAATTTCAAAACAGAGTAAGAATGGTCAAAATTTTTGAGGCTACATCCTCAAATGTTTCTTCTTTCTGTTCATTTTTTACTAGTTCAATTTTATGTTCTTCCAACAGAAAATCAGCAAATCCTCACAATTAAAAAGCTAGAGTTAGTTATTTTTACCTGAAAATTTCTTTAAGGTCTGATGTTTAGGAATTTAGGGGAACTTTTCTAAAATATATCAAAAATGGAATCTAACATTCATAAGTATGTTTTCATCAGTAAATGATCACCTGAATATAAAAATCTTGTTTTTATTACCTTGGAATGACCTTTTTATATTTACAGAGGATAGAGGCTTTCTTCACTGAGTCTGGCACATTGCATGGCCATATTTCTACAGTAGCTCACACACCACAAACCAAACACTGACTCTAAATAGGGCCTCTTATATTTTTTCGAGTTTTTTTGGCTGCCACAACTTCCCTCACATACTTGAGGATGGACAGTAAACAGAGAGATTTATTAATCAGGTGAAATCTGCAGCTTTGCCTCTGAATTACCACTGAATCCTGCACACTGGGTCATTAATTATTTTTTGATTAGCGATTGACTAATCAATTAATCCACTTTTCTTCCAGGTCAGTACAAGCCCACAAGCTTGCTCAAACAAATCACTAACATGAATGTTGTTCTTTTATCTTCACAGATCTCAGATCAGACCCTGCAGTGATGTGTACTCATGGAGGCTGATCAGTGGCGGCTTTCTTCCTTGCTCTGAGGTCACAGATCGTCACTTCAAGCCAGCATCATTTTCTGCAGGCCCAGAGGAGTCTGACTTCACATCAGTGCATAGACCTTCCATTCAAGGAGCCTGGAGCTGCAGGAAGGGAGAGAGCGGGAGAGAAAATAAACACGGCTCAAGAAAAGACGCTCTTCATGAATTCCCCAAAAACCTGAAAAGACAAATACTGCAAGTTGGCCGGCGGTCTCCGGGAGGCATGTGGACAATGAGTATGGCTTGGCTCTTTCTCTCAGCCTACACTATCCTCCTTGTTGGTTGTTTTCATACAGCTGTCACAGAAAATGATGTCACTCCACGCCTCACCTTCTCCTACAGTAAGTTTCCCCAACTTTTGGACTGCTGAATTATCCAGACATTATGGTAACATACTTTTTCTGTACAGGATGTTTCTTTTAGGCAAGGTTATGTGGAGTATTTAGAAAATATGATGTGATTTTGGGGCCTGTCTGGGGCTCCTGTTTGGATTTTGTGAGATCCAGAATTTACAAAAAAAAAAAAAAAAAATGAACGTTGCAGGGCTGCTTTGTATTGCAATGTAAAGCTGCTTCGAGCTCACAGCTGGAAAGAGGTAAAAACTAAACATCTGCATCATATAGGAACTTGTTTATCACATATGGTTTAACAGAAAGTGCAGCTGTTTTCTCTTAAACTATTTACTGTGTAGTAGTTCCTGACAATAGCTGAGTACTACCCACATTTTGCACTCTCACACCCTGCCTGCAGGACTGGGCATGCAATTCCCAGCAGTGTCCCTGTTCATTAATACTGTCCATTGAGAAAAATCAATACACTTCATACATGTCCTCTGTAAGAGCTAAAGGGATTTGTATGAGTGAAATGGGGTTTGTCTTCGGCATAATGATTTGAAATCCATGTAAATCTGCGCTGTGAATGGCAGCTGCATCAGGGTGGCTCTGTCGAGTACCTACAGGTCACATGTAATCACAAAATGAACAGGCCTATTGTGCTGCCACTTACTGAGGGCAGTCTGACATAGTGTCACAAGCACTGAGAGTTCACTCTTACATAACCTGTATGTGTTGTTTGCTTGCAGAATATCATTATTTTAGTCAGCTAAGAAACGTAATGGAAATTTCCTTCCTAAAAAATCTGCCGGGAATATTATTAAATCGTCTTTTTGTGCAGAAATATTTGCTCTTTCTCTCTTCTCCTAATAAGTGTCATGGCCGCTACTGTAAGGTAGTGATTCTATCATCACGTGCATCACTTGAGATGAAAAGTTGGATTCAAATATTTATTATGCCTCACTGTTTTCTTTAGAAATTAAACAAAATGATGGATTAGGAGATCAATGCAGACTTACAGTGACTGAACTGTGGGTAGTGATTCAGACATCATTAAAGTCTTAATGTCAGGGAAGACTGTCTTGATAGATCTCTCTCAGTAATCTATCATAGGCAAGGATAAAACTTCCAGTATGGGGCTAATTTTGAGTTGGGCATGCTTTCAAATAGGTCAACCATCTTGCCTGTCTGAGCCTGCACCTTCCCTCACGTAGGACCTCCATACCACCAGGTAATCTCTCTCACCTGCCAGTCCCAACAAAGGCCACGGCTCAGCCCCAGCAGAGCGTTTCACAACAACACACACCATCAATCAGTCGCTGAAAAGACGCTTCATGTTCACACCTCTCTCTGCTTTGATGAAAAGATTTGCTTTTAAGGGCGTATGGCGAATGTTAAACACCACAATAAAACATACAAAACCCACATGTCAGAGGCCTTGAAGACTCAGCCGTGTGTACTGTGGATGTTGTACGGCTGAGGCTAAGCAGGGAAGGCTGTCCTTACTGCCTTGTGTCTATTTTGGTCATATTTTTGAAGCTAACCAGACGCATCCTCAGTCATCGGCCTGTTTTAGAAGAGCATTTACGTGCTGTAATGTTATTCATATTGATAAGCTCTGACCTCTCCACGAGGATTCTGGAAACAACCTCACTTTAATAACAGAGGTAGTTACAGTCCTCAGCCTGTCTTTATTTAGTTAAGGACCCATAATGACCTGAAACTGACTAGCTATTTACCAGCCCGCATGTGCAGAAACTCTGACAAAGGATGTGTAAAAAGACTGAGCTCCCTGTCTCTGATGCTGGTGTTTAAAAGGCCAGTTTTTTGGGATTTAGATGTAATGTAAGGCGAAAACCCGAGCTTCATCCTGCTGATGACGGTTTGCGGGGCCTGGAGATAGAATTTGTCTTGCTGTGGTAATGTCGGTTCTGCTACACTGACATTTTCCAGCCTCCCGCAGAAGGGCTTTGTCACATTGTGTTTACTGTATCAAAGCAGACTGCAGAGCTGCGGGCCTCTGGGACCTGAACTTTATACAGCAGAAAACCGCATGGTCTCGTCATGGTTTCTGGTCCTCTCCGTCCTTTCTGGATGACAGCTGGCTTGACGGTTTACATGTCTTAACCTTGGTAGCGTAGGCGGGCAAGAGCCGCTTGGTTGCTCCTCATCCGGTAGCATTTCCGTAGACCGACTTCCCCCTCCTCTTCCGTCTTGCCCTCTCTGTCCCCTAGTCTCCGCCTTCGCCTTAATGAAGAGGGTAATCTGCCATGAATAATGAATGGGGATTTGTACGTGTTACGGTGTGAACACTCCTCTGGTTCTCATTATGCTCCTATCAGGACGGATCATGGGTTCAGGGAGTAGAGTCTGCATCTGCTTTCCTCTCCGCTTTTGTTCATGGCTTTAATGCAGACCACACTGAATGGCTTAGTGTGTAGGAACACTATTTAAAGTCACACCTATAAGCTGTTTATGTTGATTTGTTCGGCTCTCTGTCAGACATTGTGCATGTGGAAAGTGGTGCTTTAATTTTTATGTAGGGGCCATGCCCACAGCCACACTGGGAATAAAGTGTTGTTCATTATTTAAAAGCTGTTATGTCTACACCCGTTGATTCAACAACTCTCGAGTAATTCAAAATGACAGCAGTGACGAGTGAGATAACAACTTTTCAAAAGTGTGTTGGTGCGTCGCAGCTGAACAGCGGGTCTTACACACACTTCACCTGACTTGTTAAAGTATCACACCAATGTGGAGGGTCAAAGTGTCCGTTATGATGATTGTTTCTGTAACGACTTACCTCGTATTTTAATTGCTTTGATTAACTGAAACTAATTTACTCTACTGGCAAACGGCAAACATATTGACCAGGGGTCATTTAGTTTTAAGTAGTGCGAACAACAGCAGTTAGTTTGATCAGGGTTAGGAGAGAAGAATTGACTGTTATTAATGATCATGATTTTATTAAACGGTCATGAAAACAAAACAATTGAGATAAACTGAAATGTTGAATGCATTGACTTTCGCAATGATGCTCTTGTTCTGTCTTGTGTTAGAAATCCAGCATGACCCTTTTCTTCCCGGCAGGACTCTTTCGCCCCTCCCTTAAAGCCCAAACTCACTGTCGGCCAGGCTTCGGCATGTTCAGTTCAGCTCACTGCAGTCAAGTTAGCAGTTGTCTGGATTTTAATTTGCATTGATCAGTGCCGTTGTGAGTGTCACATTTAAGCAGTTCTAACAATTTATACACTATAATGCACATCATATAATAAATAAGCTATTATGTTTGATGCACTATTCAACCCACTGCAGAAAAAGACCTTTTGTTCTATATTATCAAAGTCAATTAGTTATTTTGCTACATGATCAGGATATCAACGATGACCAAATTTACACTGATTAACATAACTGAGTGGTTTAATGAGATCTTTTTTTACTGAATAAACACATCAAACATTTGTGTTTGTAAAAATTTCAGTACAAGACTGTAGATTGCATTTAAATCATCAGGACAAACTTATTTGCAAGCCTAAGCATATTTCCATTTTACAGGTTCAACCTCTTCCAGAGCAGAATTAAGTGTTTTATGTAAATTTCAATACACAGCAGTAAATCCAACAGGGGAGCTTTTATGATGCTGTATTATGTGTACATGCACTGTATAGGCGCCTGACTGATGTCCATCTTGGTGGCTGTTTTCACTCCATCATGATAAGACAGATCATTGATCCTGATCCTGCTGATGTGTGTGACACCAGCCCGGTTCAATCCTCCAGGGAGAGGGACATAAATCAAACTCAGCAGACCCTGTGAACATGCTGTTAAGACTCTGACATCGCTCTGTACATTCGTTTTTCAAGGTGTTGCGAGGGGAACCCCAACTGTGTCTCCACTCCTACTGTAAACACACAGCGTGGAGTCAGACTAGTCGGGTCAGGATGCTGCTGTACCGACAGAAAACGTGTCATGACCTCATGTACAGTCTCTTTGTTCTCAACACTTCAGCACTTTTCTGAGGAAGGGGTCATGGTGAGTTCCCGATGAACTAGCAGCTGGTTTACATTATTGCGGTTAATCTGGGGGTCAGCGGTTGTTGCTCCCTGACCAACTGATCGCCCTGTCAACCTTTTTCACAAGGTTCAGAAGTGGAGGCTATTTTACAAACTACAGAAAAAAATAGATTTGGATGAAGCTCTGTTATTTAAAAGTTAATAGATTAATTGATTTCTACCCCCCTATAAATTGCACCTCCAAAGCCTATACAATTGCTCGTCCCTGCTGTGTGATATCGTGATGCACATACTTGATTACTACACTGTACAATTGCCTCGGCATGTGCAGCATTTACAATGTGACTTTCCAGCTCTTTGTCCTGAAGCTGTGTTCAAAATTGCCAACAATCTCGGCCTCAGCATGGCGCAGTGGAGACAATATCCTGCTAACAAGACGCAGCCCCACAAGTTACCAACGCAAACAGCAGGCTCACAGCTTGTCTAATGAATCTCCTGGTGAATTGACCCCCTTGGCCTGTTGTCTTAATGCATTCCAGATGCTTTAGTCTCTGTCCTTCAGCTTCCCAGGTCTACTCTCCCACACAATTACCCATTCAGCAGCAGCTCTTAATAGCTAGTTTGAAATTACTTTGGGTAATTTAGTTAGCTCTCCAGTGTGGCCTGCTCTCTGTCTTGATGTCACCAGACAACGGGACAGCGGTGGGAGTTTGGCGTTGCTTTAACACTGACCCAGTGGGACTCCTGTTGGTACTGCGGCTTCCTGTGGCAGCGGTCATTGCTCGACTCTCAACAGAGAGACTTAATCACTTCTCCTCTAAGCAATTGGATTTAAAAAGGGCTCGTCTGTTCACTCTCGAGCGAAGTCCTTGATCAAGTACACAAGTACATTAGGTAGATGAAGACAAAGAACAGAGATTTGTCCCTGGTGTCTTTTTGCTCTTTCAGAGTACATTCTTTCCTATATCTCAAAAGTAATTCAATGTCACAAGCTTTATTTACTGATGAGGAATCCAAGCTTGATACTTGCTCTTTTTAAGTAACAATTTAAATACACTTCAGCAGGTTTTAAACTGGCTTGTGCTTCTCTGTTATTGTCACTTTTCCATAAAATGAATGAAGATACCTTTCTCCATAACGGTGTGACAGTATGTAAATATTTTCTTTTATGAATGAGGACTCTAATCCTGCTGACTCAAATAAATATGGATATTTTAGTTATGTTTTTGTTTCTTAATGTGAGACATTGAATGCCTCTGCCTATCTTGAAATACATTGTTGGACTGTGACAAGGATTTTAAGTGAAATACATATTTTTATATATGGGAATCTTGTCAATAAACCAAACATCATATTATCATATAGTATCATAACATAGAAAATATTTTTTTCTAAAAAAAAATATATATAAGAGTCTATGCTCAGATTATTCCTCTCTGTAAACTGCTGGTGTGATATTTTGATCGAAGGTAGAATAAGTACATAGTGCAACAGCAATCTTCATAAGTTTATATGAATGAACAGATCGTGTTAAAGTGCAGTTTATGTATTACTTTTTAATTGTAAGAGTATTTCTTGCCGGCATTTCTCCTTATTCCTTTAAAGATAAGAATTTAGGTCATGATTATGGTCAGAATACTGGAAATGGGACATCTGACTTTCCTTAAAGATGACCTATTATGAAACTGCTGCTTGTTCTTGACCTCGATAACAAAGGTTGATATCTTTTCTGGGTTATCTAATGGCGCCTATAACCTGCACCAATAAATAATTAACAAATAATTTGGATGTCATCTTAGCACTTTACTCAGGAGTTGTTTCTTCTTTTTTTTAAGCGTTAGTTCACCTTTTTGTTAAGAAGAAGTTTGCTAATGAACAGACTTTGACTCAGTTGCATGCAGAGTTTGTTGCAGGGTCATTTGTAGCTCACACAGTGTATTTGTATTTGTTCAACAATGTTTTCTTGTAGTTCTGCAGACAGTAAACAGAAACGTTGCTTTAAATGAGGTGTGTAGTCGTCTGATCCCCTGAACATACAGCTGTAAGAGCTGATAAAGGCGGCCCCTCATGAGGGAGGGCACTGATTGAATCAGCCTGTTATAGTTGCCCTACAAAAGAAGGCACTCAGATCTCTGTCACCAAAGGACAAATTACTCCACAGCTCCCCTCCAGAGGGGATGTTCCACACTTTTAATTATCCCTCTACTTATTTTGGACACAGACCCATCAGGAAATCAGCTGCAAAAATGTAGAAGGATTCCTTTAAGCCCAATATAATTAATTTTCTCTCTAAATAGATTAGCAAGCCTAGTCTAGGCGAGTTTTTCAATCCATTTAGCAGTGTCATTTGCAGAAATTACTTTTAATTACGTAATGATGGCAATGATCTCGTATTGCTTACAGCTGCCGGCGGCTGAACCACTGAGTGTGCTGTTTCATGCATTTCTATAAAGGTTCACAGAAGGTCTCTGAACCAGACAGAGCTGCACTCTTCAGATCAGAGGTCTGGTAACAGTCAGACAGCGAGGTGTTAAGTTATTCAGCTCTAAAGGGGAGTTTATCTGAATTAAAAGAGGAGAAATAGTGAAAACAGCCATAAAGATAACTGCAACCTCAGTATTTTTAGATATTTATAAGATATAAAGTGTAAAGATTAAAATTCCTTCATCTTTATCGTATAGGAATTTAGGAGATATCTAAAACTAATTATTTGCTTGACTAGATATAAGTGAGAGTATGTGAATGATGAGTGATGAGTTAAAGAAAAAAACAGACACAAAGTGTTTTGGTAAGATGTCAAAACCACAAACAGCATCTGTGTTTTGTACTGGAGAGAATGATCTCCCTTCCTCTTTTAGTCCATCCTGAAGATGTTTATATCAGATGATTGTGACAGTCACAGCATAGGTTTCTTTTGAAAAGACTAAAGGCATCCCATCATGATAGTATCAATATGAGAACACTATATAAATAAGTATTGCAAACACTTGAAGTAGTGCCCTTCCACACTTTGTGACAAGGCTTCCTCGAAAGTGTCTTTAAATGAAAAAAAAGGATGGAAGTGATGTCCGACAAAGTGAAAATGAACTGCAGTGTACTACTGTATGCTGTAGCTCTTCAGCAGTGACATGCTGGTCACTTGGCCACTCGCTCTAATGCTACATCTCTGTAGCTGCAGCAGATAGAGACTCATCCACTCAAGTGCTTCCTCTGAACAGCCCTGTTGTTTCCCTCGTCCTGATGCACACCACAACATTTCTGGGGCTGCACTGACATGAAATGGCCCTTCAGGAATCAACCTCAGACAGTCGAACAACAATGGAGGGGATTCTTTAAGAGACTGTGGCGCACACAGAGGGGAAGGTGGGACAAGTTCATGTCGGGTACG
>JAUZTA010000028.1:13650960-13662952 GCA_034780835.1 Ctenochaetus striatus | reverse complement strand
TGGTGAGTGAGTCACTGTACCTGTCTACTGGCAAGTGTCTTAAAAATAAAAAGCAGAACTGTCTGTTTTTGCTTGCATCATGTTATATTGGGTGATGCAAGAGAGACTGGTTTGCAAGAAGAGGAAGAACACACACTAATCACAAATGGACCCAACATTTTTATTTATGCTAGCATACACATGCTAAGCAGGCTGTCTTCTATTCAACACATTTGGTCCACAGAGACAAAATGTGTCATAAGTCACTGACATTACTCACATCTTTCAAAACATGGTTGCGCCAACAAGTTTACCGACTCATCATCAGTCTTAATCCCATTGATCATTTTTCTAGCTTGACACTTTCACATGTTGCCACTCTGCTCTGTAAATCTCTCATCTGCATGCCTCTCTGCCTTGAGAAATGTCACTGTCTCCTTGTTCAGCTACGTTCCCCGCTGGATATGGGTGTGCCTCAACGAGAGGCTTCCACACACGCCAACTTCTTCAAGAGTGTCAACAAAGATTCCCCTTGAGCGTGTTGGAGAAGATGTTCCACTGGTCACTGCATGTTATCTTTAAGTTCTGTGTAAATATTTTACGTTGAATGTCAAACACTACGCTTTGAACACAGACTCCAATTAAATATGTTACGTGTATGTTATGTTATTTGCGTTAGAAGCTGGAAGTTCCACCGGGAAAAATTGTGACCTAATCCAAATAATTCTGGCTTGATCATATTCCAGACTGGATGTAAACATGGATGTAATGTCTTATGTAATGGTTACATAAAAAAAACATTAGTGAGCAGACATGTTGATTTGTTTTATACAATTTCTTAATCAGTGGGTGGGGGGTCTGTCTGTGATGGTTTTTACTTTGCTTGCATCTTTAACAAAGTGATTTATTATTTTAACATAATAATATGGCAGTTTTTTAAGTCATGCTAACGGCATAGCTGGTCCACCGCTTAAGTCAAGGAAAAATATTAAAAAAACTATTGAATAGATTGGCATTAGTTTTTTAAAGACATTAATTGCTGTCAGAGGTTGAAGCCTGATTTCTCTTCTAATCCTCTTGTCTTGTGCCACCACGAGGTTGATATTTATGGTTTTGAGTGAAATGTCAAAAAAACTGTTGGTCGCTATAAAATTTGCTTCACACATTCACGCCCCTTAAGACCATTTGTAGTGCCTTAGGTTAATATCTGACTCCTCCTCCAGCACTCTTATGAAGGCGCAATTTTGATATCTACAATACTTTGGTTAAGGAACAAATATCTGCAAAACTATTAACATACCCACTAGCCATAGCTGTGCTTTGCGTTTAGTGCTAAGTTGAAAATGCTAGCATGCTAACATGCTAAGCTAGATGATAAACACGGTTAACATTGAACCTAAATATTGGCATCGTAGCACTGTCATAAGTATTGGCTTAGCACTCAACTTTGTCAAAGTACATGGCTAAAAACTTTGAGTGTCTAGTCTAGTCTAGACAGTTTGTTAGACTGGCGTATAAAAATTAAAATTAGTCACTGGTCAGAACAAACCAACAAACAACAAAACCAGGCACACACCTTAATGTATATACACCTACACTAGTTCCCTAACAATGCCCACTTGTAATCGCACTATGACTGGCATTGTGACACAACAATAAAAAAGAGCAAGATCAAACTGAACAGCCTACTAGTAGATGATGAATATTTTGCAGTAACTATAAATCATTAAGATGTCAGATGAGTAAGCTTGGTGTAATTAGGGCTCCAACAGTCATCAGTCCCGCCTCCTCCAAGGTCAAAAAGAGGAAGATTTATCCCTCCTCCCACAGCAGGACTTGTTTGTTTTTCTCCTCTCAGAAACGGACGATGATAGCCATCTGGTGTGCCTCCACAGTGTCTCCGCTGTTCCAATATAGGATATTTGTTTAATATGTTATTATGTTCTAAACTTGCATGTCACAGTTCATGGTCTTAGCAGGTTTTTATTGGTTGTTTTGTGTGAGATAAACCAGGGTTCAAATCTGGCTCCCTTACAGTTCTTTCTGTCAATGGCAGTACTTGTGACAATACATAATGAGGTTGCCTTACTTCACAAGTGACACTCAGCTATGTGTCCCAGCATTAAAACTGAGCTGACCACACTAATAAAGTTTATTCGGAATATTAAATGACACAACTTTCCTCTACTTTTAATTTTTTTGTTACTTTGGATTTTCCAGAGAAGTTTCTGGATCACATGCTACAAAACTGCAATATTTCAAGGGTTCCTAGAATTTTGTCAGCCAAATAAACTATGATTCAAAATGTTTATCAACATCCTTCAGACTTAAGAACTGCAAAACAAGACATTTTTAGTATCCCAAGCTGCTGTTTCCTGTGTTCATTTCGTGCAAATAGGTGCTGCTTAAAGGTAAAAAAAAGTTAAAGTTCTGCATTTGAGCGGCCCGGTAGCCGCAATTAAGGTAAATACCACATAAATAAAATGTCCCCAGTTGGAATGTATCTGGAGACGTCTGGTGCAAGTCAGTTCCCTCTCTTTTTTGCCCTACTTAATTTTCTGTCTTTTTATAGTCTAAAAAAATGGCAAAAAATCCTCAAAATGTCCTTGAACATGCTTCTGTTACAGAACTACCAAGCCCCACTGCAAGGACAGACTAGATCTCCCAAGCATGGTGAGCCATTTTTCTGACAGTCCAGTGTACGATGTTTGTCACCTGCTGAAGACCGCTGACATTTTGATTTGTTCACATTTTTTAATCCACATTCTCGATTGATTGTGTTTTTTTCTGCTTTGCTTTTCATGTGTTTATACAAGTGTTTTTCATATTTGTCCTTTGTCTGAGTTGCAGATTTAAGGTTTAAAATTTAGGACCAATAAGTCATTTGTTGTTGATATACAGTGATTGTGGCCTTGATTATTCTTCCGTGCACAAAAAGTACATTTTCCTTGTATTGAAACCATTTTTGCACAAAATATGCTAGAACAGCACTACTAATCAAAAATAGCACTCTGTCCTCTCATGACACATTAATGCAACAGGAGAATGATTAACTTGCTGACATTATCCATCTGGACTTGGATTAAACTATTTAACTATGACACATCCCAGCGGTCTAATTAACTCCACTTTCAACATGTGCCACTGAGGCAGTCGGAACAGAAACACTTTTGCCGGCAGCACCAGATTTAAGCTTGTGTTTGTTGAGAGCTGGCCAAAATAACCTTATAGTGAAATATCTACACTGAAGAAGTCTTGTAATGTGGCGTGTTGACTTTAAAATTTGGCTAGAAACATGTGCATGTGCTGAATACAGTAGAGTGGAAGCGGTGCATGCTCATATATGTATGGTTTTTACTCTGTCAAGTGTAGTTTTAGTTAAATGAAAGTAAAGCAGCTGCCAGGGACACTTGTTGACTTTTTGGGCCGTACAGGGCTGATGAGGTTGACTCCCTGTAGCCCTTGGAGCATTTAAGAGTGTTAAAGTTGCGCCTGTCCAGAGATCGACAGATGTTAGCTCCCACTGCTCTCTGATAATGGTCTGCTGACTGAGGGGAGGCAGTCTGTGTCTATGACTAAGTAGTACATCTCAGTGGGGAATAGTTTTGACGCATGCTGCACCATGATGAAGTCTTTCATCACATCTCCTCTTTCAAAGGCTCCAGGCTTTAATGATACAGGAAAAACTCAGAGTCTCTTCCAGTAGATTTAGTCCAGACCGGTTTGTCTGTTGTAATTCATCAGGTAAATTCTCTCAAATTTTTCATGGGTTTCATTATCCTCTTATTCACCTTTTTGGGAGCTGGAGCTCTGATCACATCAGGCGATGCAGCTATCCCATCACCCACACACGGAGCTACAGTCCACTCTGCTGTGCTGTGTTGAATCATACTGTCTGATCAGCTTTGCACACTGTTCTGATAAATAACAGTGAAGTGCTCTTAGCAGCACTGTTTGCAGCAGGCGACTGACAGAGTTCAATCAATGCATCTGTCAGAAAACAGAGAGCGGCTAATGAGATTTTCCCTCGTTGTCTCGCTGTCATTTTACAGCACAGACATGCTGAGCCTGTCAAATCAAATCTAAAACATGATTTTGTCACTGCCTGTGATGCCTATTTTTGTCAGCTTATGTGCTTAAATAATTTAACTAATAACTTGTTTTGCAATAGACCTTAACGGCAAGGTTTTAGCAGATGTGTCTCTCCAGAGAAACATGCCACAAATGTTGGAAGTTCATGGTAATGAGGCAGGTTGGGATCTTTCTTAAAAGAAAAATTTGACATTTTGGAGAAAAAAAAAAACCTTTCACCAATAATTAGACAAAAAGATCAATACCACTCCCATGTTTGTATGGTCAATATGATCCACAGCCAGCACTCGGTTAGCTTAAGACAAAAACTGGAAACAGGGAAAAAGCACAAGCGCCCAGAGCTCAATGATAACACAGTTTTTAAAAAATCTTTATAAAGACCAGCTTTAAAAAAGACAAAATGCATAAAAATGGGGGTAATGTGTTGGACAATAGCTTTGATGTGACATACAACTTGAGAAAACCTTGACTTCACAGACTAAAGATGGCCTATATATTTTAGAGAGGTTTGAGATATGCCAGGAGGGTCACCCTGTAACCAGGCTTTGTGCTAAGCTAGGCTAATTTGTTGCTGGTGGTAGCTTCATATCTACTATATATATATATATATAAAAGAGAGGATAACTTGCTTTTAACAGTTACTCTGAGGGGCCCTCAGTAAACGCTATTTCAGGGTTTAGAGACTGAGGAGTTTTCTATTACTAAGTTAACATTTTATCATTTGTTTGTTTGGTTTAGTTTTTGTAACGTGCTGTTTTTATTACTTATGCTCTTGAGTTTTCCACTCGTCATGCCAAGTAATAACAAGTATATTTAACCTGACTGGAACAAATCACACTTGAACAATCACTGGAACAAGCAAACTCAGTTACTGAATCATGTTTGAAGAGCTGGCACGGAGCTCTGATTGTCATCCATACGGTACAGCTAAATTTGACTCCGCAGCACACAACCCTAATCAGCTGCATCAAAACAATCATTAACTAACCTCCCGCTGCCTCTCCCTTTATCTTGGCCTCCTTCTCCACACACGACAGAGGGCGAGACGCTAGAAAACACCTCAGAGACTTCTTGTTCTCACCTCACCCACCCCGCATCAAATCACCCCCCCCTTATAAAGCCCATAAAACAAACAGCACCACATAAACAGAAGAGGTTGAGACAGTACAGTACACCACGGAAAAAAACACACTTTCACAACACAGTGTTCAGTACATTTGATAATTATGTAGTAAACAACATGCAGATGTATTGCTTCGTCTTTCATCCTGAAAAAACGGATTCAAATCCTGAATTTAGCTCTGTATTCTGTACTGTACTCTGTAGTGCTTTGACTGACACATGATGATTCTGGGTGCATGATCTATTGCTCCCCTGTAAAGTTACTGTGTTAATCATACAGTCGCTCCTACATGAATGACAGCCCAAATCCTTAAACATGTGACAAAAACTCTATTGAGCTTTCATACTGAAAAAGTGTTTCAGTTGACAGCATTGACAGCTGGTTAAAGACCTGTGGTCCACTTGTCCAGCACACTTGGCTCTTGACTGAGTGTTTGAAACTATCCAATAATGTTTCATTTACTCTAATGGGTGTGGGCTTGTATAAACACTGGCACTGATTTGATATCCCTCTCAGAATTAAATTAATGGTCACAGTTTTGCTTAATATACAGTATATTACAGTCTGCTTTAAAAAGCCTTACAGCAGTGGGAAAAACCAAAAGTAATTTGCTACATAATCAACCAGCAAACAAATTAAATCCCAATAAACACGTATTCTGTTAAATTTTCCTCTTAAGCTCCATTTCAAAAGAGTTTTGTTTCAAGTATTTTCACTGCTGTGTTATCACACATGATCCAATCACTTCACCATGGCACATTAATGTCCCGTTTTTCACGTGTTCTGGTTTTCTTAAGCAAACATTAAAACTTTAAACAATGTGTTATCATCAGCGGCACACCAATCTCCTCTGTGTTTAAACTGGCTCTTTAATGGTGTAAAGGTTATAAACCATTGGCCGTAATATGAGCAGTGTCCCTCCATAGGTTGGGAGGTTACAAACACACCATTGATAGGCTGCCTCTGAATGGTGTCAGGAGGAAGCCATCTGCTCCTGTTTATGGTTCATTAACCCCGCTACCCCTGGATAACCAGGCTGCCCCCACAGCAACAGGTACAACAGGCCAGAGCCTCTTGTTGAGAAATACTTAGATACAAAAATCAGTGTCCAAGTCCTGTGATTAATTCCTTGTTCAATAGCTTACCATTAATCAATAATTGTAAATCCCTTACCTTCCCAGAAGGCCATAAGCGTACTGTGAATCTGCCAGCAGTAATGTGATCTCGCCTTTCTGCATGGATATGACACACTCCTCCAGAGCCTACATGTGTTAAACAAAGTGTTACTTACCAACTGAGCTTTTGACATGATGACACAAAATACTTTTGGGCAACTTTGTGTTGCGCAATTCAAAGTCCTTGATTGTCTAAAACATCTGATGACAAGAGTTTCAAGCCAGGGGACCAACTTTGTGCAGCATGAATCTGTTAGATCAGATCTAAATATATATGTGTCCATCAGGCAGGTTGCATATATTTGTGGCTCCAACTGAATAAATCATAATGATTTTGGTGATTCCAGCATCGCTATGAGGTTGACATTTTTTATTTTGAGTAAAATGTCTAAATGACTACTTGAAGGATTGTAATGACCAGGATGGTGACAATAGTGAACAATACACTTGTTTAACATCGGGATTTTAGCACAGTCATTGTCATTTTAGCAAGCCAACATTATCATTTAGCAAGAGCAGCCTAATAAAGTTGCTACAGTAGCATAGCTGTGGACTCTACAGTATCTTCAGACTGCAAGCCAAAATCAGATTTTTTTTGGCACATCCTGATTGTGTCCAGATGGATTTTAGAAAGTCTGGAAAGCAAAACAACACACTGTCAGGCAAATTTTACAAATCCAAACCACATTTGGAGATTGTTTTAAATGCATTTTCAATTGGATTTCTGCAGATGCATCTCAGTGCGGCTGCTCTGGCCTTTAAACTTGCATTTCCCAGCGTCTTTTAGTTCATTTCCAATCCAACACACAACAAATGCATTGAATCCAGCTTGATGAATGTGCATCGGAGAGACATCACCGCACAACATTGTTACTGACAGCTACATCGATGGTCACCCATGCAGATAGATTGGTAATGTCAAATGCAAATAACAGTGCGGACAGTCTGTCCTAAAGATCTGGTTTGAGAAACATATCTGATTTGCCTGCAGGCTGAACAAAATGTCTATTGGTCACGAATGACGTGTGATGACATGTAAGTGCTTTACACTAGCGATAACTACCCTGTCTGAGAAACCTTAGGGCTCAAAAGCTTCATACCTGGTTTACATCTCCTTCCCCGATAACAAAGACAAGCTTGCAGTCCTTCTCCACCACAGTGCGGTCTTCCAGGACACACTGCATCTTCACAGTAACCTCCTGACCCCAGGTGGGGCATGAGGCATGCTCGGCACTGAATTCAAGCACCTTTTTCCTCAACAGGCGATCCTCTGCATGGAAAAAGAAGAGGACATTGTGACAAAGCAGGTCGGGTTAGTTTTCAAGTTGTTGGTAACCAGAAACAGACACAATGAGCTCAATCACAGCTGTGCTTCAGTCATTTTTTTTCCCTTTAAAGTCAGGGTTTTAATCCAAAATTAAATATAAAGGGTAATGAAAAGCAGTAGCTTCTATGAAGTTGGCTATACCATTCACCGCTGTGTTCTCACCTGTGATATCCTGCCAGTCTTCTGCCATGAAAAGCTCCTCAAAGGTCGAGGAAGTCCACTCCTTCATAGCATACTCTGGAAAGAGGCTCTCTGCTGAGCTATCCCTCTCTAACACATCATCATCCATCGATGGGTCTTGGAATCGTACCATCTTCCAGCTGTTTGTTTTTTTCAGCTTCTTCCGTTCCTTGCATTCTGTGTCTCCACTTTCTCGCTCAGGATCAGAAGGGCTTTTTGTCTCAGTGTTTTCACTCTCGGCAGCACGGCTCTCTGTTTCAGCCTGCTCTTCCTCAAACGGCCGCTCACCTTCCTCTGCAGACTCACAGGGCAGCTCGTTGTGACTGTCACTGTCAACAGTCTCAGAAATGGCCTCTCTTACTTCAGGCTCCATTGACTCCACTGCTGGGTCTTTGTGCTCTTCACAACATGGTTCTGTCTCCATTTCACTGCAGAGAGCAATGGACACTGTCTGCATTAGTCTGTAAAAGAGATGATCCTTCTTGTCCAGCCAATCTTCCACTCAGGTGTCGGTTTGTAGTTTTTGTTGTGAACCAACTTCTGCAACTAAGTCAAATCAGAGGGAACATTTCCATTATGTAATACTCACAAAAACACATGTTTTGTTTCTATAATTCCAACTCTGATTTCATCCCTAAACCCTGGCTACATCCACAGTTTTTAAAAAGCTTTCTTCCGCCAGCAGTTTTGTAATTCCTGCAGTTCTGTTGCACTTTGACCTCCTCTCCTGCCTGCTTGTGTCCGTCTTAGGCTGTGCAGTCCAGTGATGTGGCAGCAACAAAAAAATGACCAACGTAAAGAAACTGTGCAGTGCAACGAAGCACTCGCAACCAGCAGGCTTGTGCAGTGGTAATCTGCAGGATTAGAAGAGAAAACCTAATCTGCCAGAACGTCTGTAAGCTTCTTAATGACTTCACCGTTGTGCCCCATAACACAGTTTCCATGAACGCAACCTACCAACAAGATCTCAGGAGATACGAGCTCTCACTTTGTTCCCTTTAGTAATGTTAGAAGATTTTGTTTTCACTTTTTAAGAAGTGCCACAACACTCATGAAACAGCAGTGATACCCAGCAGGCTGTGAAATTTACAACAAATTACCAACTACAGATTATTACAGACACTGTTTTATGGTATAAAACTGCTGGATGATGCACATTTCACATTTTGTTTATAATGACTTTGGTTATACTCGCAATCATTCTTAAAAAAAACTAAAGGATTACTATGTATTTAACCTACTGGGGCAATAAAGTGATGATTGTTTTTTCGAGTTCATCGAGAAAATAAATCATTCTACATTTTTTTGCAACATAAATTACACATAAATGCTGAGCTGTAGGATTTAAAAAAGAGGAGTTTGCTCTTTCCTCTTGATCAGCAGACTTGGGCAATGATGCACAAACATTTATGGTACGTTGGGACTTTGAGTAAAACATATTTGAGTGACATTTTACAGAGAAGTATGTATTTTCTCTCATAATGAAGCAATGCAGCATACCTTCATTTAAAGCTGGAGTCTTTAGATTCCAGGCCAAATGTGTTGTGCTGTGTCGAAAACAGCCTCTTGTTCAGACAGGGTGATATGAAAATTACAGGTTAGAGATAACATTGATTAAAATGTCACAAGGCTGCTATTAAAGGTAGCGTGAGCAATTCTGGAGAAAGTATTTGGCTGCCATGTCAAATGACTTTCAACTGTATTTCTAATCTGAGAAGAAAACAGTTTGTGAGGAAACATCAACCTTTCAGGTGCAGAAGACCGACATCAGACTGACTTAAGACGATAACACCAATATTAGTCAAAACAGGAAACATATCATAAATAAATACTGCTGATGGCTGCTCTGTAATCCTCAGTTAAAGCATTCCGTCCACTAGGGATTAAAATTAAACCAAACCTCATATTTGTATTTTAATTTTTCTGACAAACAGAGAAACCATTTATATACTTAAAAGTTTGGAGTTTGTTATTTCAAAGGCATTGTGCAGAAATGTAAATCTAAGATCCTTCCCAACATTATGTTTTGTTTTGTTTTTTATTCATTGCTTTTATTTGCCAGCTTCAGTTAAATTTCAGATTAAAGCATTAAAATAATCTTTCAAAATGTAGCAGGTTTTTATGGATTATGTACTCAGCAGTATACACACCAGTCAAAATTAGCTCAATCCTAATCAACTACAATATTAAAATGGTGGCCACACATTAGTGTGTCGTAGTATAATGTATTAACAGTATAATTATAGTAAAAGCTATAAGTCCAAAACTTAATGAATGCCAATTTTAATGTATTATAATATATTATATAATCATATTTCAATTAAAAATGCCAAAATGAATCTGTAAAAACATGGGGGTCCAAACTACATAACACAACATAACATATAACACAAATACTACTATGTTACTGCTTTTTCTGTATTTTTACATGAGCAAAATTTTGATAACAGTGTAATGGAGAATTGCGGTCTGTACAAGAACAAAAACGTTGAATCCATCATCGTCATAATCAAAAATTTTCTTCCACTTCACTCTATTTGTTCGGGAATAAAAGTTTTGCATAACGTTTTATTTGATTACACCATTAAATACTGTACCTATGCAAAGTGTCCGTGCACTGCAAAAATAAAATAAATCATTTCCACTCATATTTTTGTACATTTCTACCTCTTCTGGTTGTGATATGCAAAACTGCATGGAGGGCAACAGCCAAAATCTAAATTTCTGTAGCAAGTAATATATGAAAAGATGGGATAAAGAGCTGGAGACTCAATGACCGACAAGAGTGACCTGGAAAGCGAAAGTAAAATAGATGTACTTCGTGCTTCCTCACTGTGTTTGAGTGTGTTTGTGTGTGTGTGCGTGTGTGTACGTGTGTGCTCAAGCGTGCCTGTACGTGTGTGTGTGTGTGTGTGTGTGTGTGTGTTTGTGTGTTAGCCCCGCCCACACGCCCTCTCCGCCGTGACGTTGCGGGCAGAATGTCGCCAATAGTCTTCAGTTGTAGAAATGGCAGCGCTGAGACAGGAGCATCGGTATGGGCTCTCCTGTGGCAAAATCAACAAAAACAACCCGAATAAAACTCTCTATCACGTCAAACTCACTGACACTGCCATCCGGACCCTGGAAGCCTACCAGAATCTGAAGGTAAGTCAAATTATCGGGTTGAACTTTAAAGCGTGTGTGTTTTTTCAGCTATATTTTAATTTTCTTAATCCCCTCCCAACTCCGGGAAATGTAAAATCCCTGTTGGAAACGCAGCTCGTTCGCCGTTTTGGTAGGCAAAAAAAGTAAAGTTGAAATAGTTCAAGAGCTCAAGTCTCATCGACAAAAGCTCTGGTGGCTGATAAATGTTATCTGTGTCGGTTTATTCTGGCTGTGTTACAGCAGAAACTAGGCAAAGCTTGATTTATTGTGATCATAACAAGCAATGTAATACACTTTGATGAATGAAGCGATTTCATTAAATTCCCCTGTAACCTCAAATCTGATTAAATGCGTTATTGAGGAGGAGAGAGGATATTTAGGTCATTTTAAAAATTGTACGTGTCCGCTTGTTTACAAAAGCGTAATCTCCGGAAAAAACAAAAAGCTATTAAAGTTCCCATATGACAGGAGGTTTGAGATTGTGCCCTGAGTAGTAAAAACCCTGCTATTTTCTCTACTTGTCCATACATACATACATTACATCTGAAATTCATTATTTATTACGGACTGTCTAACACAGATGATTGTCAGTCATTAAATGCTTTTAAAAAGGCTATTTTTTTTTCTGCTCGTTTCGCTCTCGGGAATAAATTAATGAACAAGCTATCAGGCAAATTATTCGACTCCTCGGAATCGGGAGGCTGTTTTATTGCTTTTATGGTCATTAGATTAGACCGAGATAATTTAGTTTATCCAAATGGTCTTTCCCAGAGCAGTGCTTGATAAGACAGTTAGTCCCACAGTTAGTTTTGCAGTCTCAGGCTCGTTTAGGTGAGTTTTTTTTTTTTTTTTTTTTTAACCCCGATGGGGGAATCGGTGGTTCAGTTTTACAGCCAGCACTGGGCTCGATGGCAGGGATCGGCAAGTTGTTGCTGGGTACTTGTGTATTATTGTTTTTTTTTTTTTTTTTTT
>JAUZTA010000028.1:13606237-13626990 GCA_034780835.1 Ctenochaetus striatus | reverse complement strand
AAGTGAAAGACATGGATCTACAAAGATATTGAACTTAATGTGCTGCCAGATAGGGAGGACCTGCACTACACATCTTCCCCTCAATCACGACCCAGAGGGAAGACAGGCAGCAAAAAACACAGAAGAGGCAGCATAGCATTCACACAGAGCTGTGGTAACATCACATAACCCCCAAAATCACCGGGCTAATGACACATCTAAAATTGTTATGTTTCATCACTTTTTTTGCAAGTAAAATCAGCCCACAGATGGATCAGAAAGATCAGCCTTATATAGCAACATGTGGGCTTGGATTATGCTAATGACTTAATCTTGGAATTGAGCAGCCCCTCATTAACATGTGTCTTTCATCAGGTTAAAACATGCAATTTATGACAAGTTTGGGCAGCTAAGAGGGTATGCGGAATGTGATTTGGATAAAAAAAAAACGAATACAGGTTTAAAATTAGAATACGAAAATGTTCTTGCACGAGGCTCCTCATGTTGGATTTTGCTTTGAATTACTGAAAGCTCACCAATGCTCCTCTTTTTTTCTTATTTTTAGAAATTTCCTGGATATCGGGAAGAGAAGAAGCGCTGCGAGTACCTGCATCAGAAACTGTCACATATCAAAGGCCTGATCACATCTTACGACCGAGAACAGGAACTCTCCTAGTAACTGGCCTCGACCCTCAGCAGGGTGTAACATGACTGGACCAAAAGACTCCTGATGGACCCAAAGATTGCCCAGCTGGATCTTGGAGTCACTGAGACACTATTCACTTTACTCCTCCGAGTGTCAATGGAATAGAGTAGCAAAGTTATTTTTCAAAAGTGGGCTGAGACCACTGACTCGTGATCAAATGCTGCCCCGTAACATTATGGTTTTCAATGATGTTTAACGGCTGGATTTTGTTCTGCTGTAAAAATGGTCAGATAATACAATGAAAGCCAGACCCGTTCTTCTTTTTTTTTTTTTTGAAATGCAAAACAGATGTGATCCTTCTTGTTTAATTGCATTTTTATTGTATCATTTACTTTGTCAAAACTAAAAGCATTGATTAAAAAAAAAAAGTATTAAATTGATGGTACAATCAGTCTTAGGGGAAAACAAATGCTACTAAAGTCTTTATATTTATCGCACAGAGGAATTTGCTCAGTTGCTGTTGCTGACAGACAGTCAAATGTTGACATAGCACATTCCATCACATCAGATCAATCCATTTGTTACAGTGGGAAGATCACGTAATGAAACTTATATGGTTGTGCCATGAACAGTGTATCTCTTCTCAGACCATGTGCAAACACCATACAAAGCTTAGATTTCTGCAGGATTAAAACTCTTCAAAGGTTCATGTGAATGTATCACTAAATAGATCACAAAGCATAAAGCATAATATTGAGAGTTGTTTTTACAACATTCTGCAGAATCTGTGGTTAGGACCAGTTTCTTTGAGCTTTGTTGGTAAGGGATTTTACTGTGTCGCGTCCTACCAACGTCCTGTTTCATTTCCAAGAAATGTTGGAAAGCCACAATACCATTTCAACCAGTATCGTGACTCTGGCTTCAAGATGGTGCTTTTGCAAATGTAGTGTCAGTTTCACCCACATGTAGCCTACCATGAACTGCCTTTCAATTATTAGCTCACACGTCTCTCAAGTCTTCTGGTTACATTTTTGTTTTTCTGATACACAGTAATAACACTTTAGTCACACTGTAAATGAATGACTACATGTTTTTTCTTTGAAACATCTCATTACAAGCAGTTTTAAAGGCTCACATGGTATTTATCCTGGTAACCAAGCTTGTCCTAACATTTTGATTTACTGTGATTTTGCTTTGGTTTGAGTCTTGATGAGGGATTTAGTTGAATAAGGGTGTTTCACTTAAGTGAGTGTTACATTTTGATGTGAGTGAAATGTCCTTAACAGATTGGACTGTGTAATTTTTTAGCGTGGGGAGGATAGCACTGTGGGCTGTTCGTTCAGTTCAAACCACTTTAGTTCAGTTAGGTGTAAAGAGCAGGCTGATCTCTAGTGGCCGCTAGCAGGGCTTTTACACTCATTTGAGATATTTTCTGGAATTATTAAACCACGACCTGTAATTTAATTTCACTTTAACTAGCTGTGGCCTAAAATAGGAAAAAGTGATCAGATTTAAATGTTCTCTGGGCATTTTGCATCACTGTAGCTGTACTCACAACTCTTGTCTTAATGATGGCCTAAAAATGGGAGAAAGAAGCTAATGTTTGCCTTAAAATGTTTGTTCAGACATTTCTAAGATTACAGCGTCCCTCTTCTGAAATGTTCTTGGGTTTAACCTGCACAATTCAAAACATTCTCAGACCGTTTCTGTATATGTCTTTTAATCTGAAGGAAAGTTACTGGATAGTTGTTGTGCAACAGTTGTCTTATCTTTGTTTGTTCTTGTTTTTTGTTTTTCCATGTACGTCTTAATTATTCGTGTTTGTGCATCATTTGTTGTTTCATAATCTGTCAGATAATCAAGATTTGTAAAGGAACTCAATTCACTGTTCAATCCTATCAAGCACCACTATCAAAAAAATCATTGCAGAAATTAATACAAAACAATGTGCTTTTCTTCTCTTGATTTTTCAATACAAATACTTACTGGGCTTATTGTCACATATTTAGCAGCTCCTTTGCATCACTTACAGTGTATGTCTTTTTACATTTGGTATTCTGGTATGTTTGAAGGATTAGCAACAGTTGCTCTGTCTTGGCACATATGAACATTTCCAACAAAGGAATATTTATTAGCACTGACCATTGGAAAACAGAGAACTGTAAGCCCAGACTTTAGAGCATCAAATATCTTCAAAGCTAAAAATTGCTGGATTTGTAAAGCTCTGGTACACCTATTCAACTGTGTTGATTATTCTGGCTGTTTGGATCTCTTCTCAGAACCAGATCTTACAAACCTTCATATTCTTTTGTGAAGTCACAATTTGATGAGCTTAGCTAATGTTCTACACAGCTCCACCGAACCTGAGAAAAAGGCCGGTCAGCCGAAATAAGTGAAAGCAGCTGTGTGGTTTGTTTTGGTACTGGATGCAGAAAACAAAGAGGCATGGTTCAGTTGTATATAAGGACAAGAGCACACGGCCTGTTTAGGTGTACAAATAATTTATTAGTGTTTCACAGAATTTTTTGATCATAACATAAAGGTACTGCAGCACTACAGTTCAATTTGAAGCGTAAGACCTTAAAGTTTATAACAATTTACAAAACTAATTAAAAAGGAGGGCTTCCTATTTAACCCTAAAGTATCAACTTGTAAAAAAAAGTGTGTAATGAAAGAAACAGAGCATCATGGGTGAAACTGCAAAATATCACTCTGATCAGTGTGAATGAAGATCATTGTACCATTCATGTTAATATGTTTTTGTTTTTTTTTTTTTGGAAAGGGGGCCCTAGCTGAAAAGGGCTTCTCAAGTGCTAACTGTGATGTTTTTTACTGTTGCAGGAGCAAACTACTGAAGGTGCCTTTTTTATTCAAACAGCAGATTCACTCTGCATGTAACTATCATTGGTATTTTTGGAAAAAAACAAAACAAAACAAAAAAAACTTGGGCCGGCAGTATTTGGACATCTGCAGTTTCACACTGTTGCCACTTATCAAAGTGCTTTCTTCATAATCTTTAGACTAAGTTGATATCAATTGCCTTGTAAATGTATTAAGTGTCTGCACAGACTTGATATCACAGTTAAATAGAAAATTTTACCCCAGTAAAAAAAACTTAATATTTTGATAAGAAAAGTTTTCAAGGACACCAATTAAATTACATCTAATGCTTGTTATTTGCATTCAAGTATTTTGGGGAAAAAAGGCCTGGATTTCGTTTGAATTTCCATTTCCAGCAAACTACTTCCACAAATGACATTGAATTGGTTCGTTGGTGCTGGAAAAACAACGCCTCAACAGAAATGTGAAATTGAAACTTTTGCCAATTATAAGTGACTGCAACTGATCTACCTAGGAGAACAAATTTCTTTATTTATTGCTTTGTATGTGTTTGTTCTTTTATTGGATTCATCTTTGCATAGTTAGTACATTTTTTTCCACAGCAAAACTCAAAGTATAGTGAAAGGGAAATGGAATATATTTTTGCAATTTTGAAATGGTGGATGCTTTGTCAAAATGCCATCCTCTTGAGAGAAGCTTTGAAAAAAAAGTGTATTGTCTCAGCATAATTGAAAAATAAAGCTCTTTTCAATTCCACAAGGTGTCATGTTTCCACCAGGGGGCAGTGTTACCCTTTTTCTAAACTAAATAAGTGCTGTTTTTCATTGATCATTACTCAGACTGTTCATGACTATTGACACAAAAAATATGAAGTACCATTTAGAAAAAATATGTTCATTATTTAGCTTTATTAACCTTTTAATAGAATGTGAGAGTAAACACACTGAGTCATCTAAGCTTGATGACAGTATTATATGTGATTATAAATATTGCGTACCTGCAGCTTTAAGGACTCATTATTTTCTTGAGGAGGAAGGAAGGAAAGTTTCTAGTTCATCCTTGTAAACCCACTTGGTCAGTGTCAAAAGGATTTAAAAAGAACAATATGTGTGCACAAACATACAATTCTCAAATAGATTATAACAGTATATTAAGAATTTAAATGTAAACATTATCTAGGGTGCAGGTGTTCATTAAAACAGTGTAACGATTTACATCTTTTTTTTTCACTTAATCATTTAAAACTTTTCTTTAAGTTAACTTACAGTAAGTTGAGGGTTGGTTTTAAATGGTTGAATGAAATATAACAAGTGAGGTCATCCCCTGAGCTGCTTTTTCAATCTGGAAGCCTGAGAAGCAGCTTATTCATCACTTTAATTGTAGAGCTACATCTTTTAGCAGCATTTTATCAAAGAACAGAGAGAAGAGAACAATACTGAATAAAAGTGGCAACACCACCCAGATTAAGTTCACAGTTTTTCTAACCGAAAGAAGGAAAGCGAATGCAAAAGCTTGGATCTGTGAGAAGCCCTTTTTAAATATCTGAGTTATAAAGCTGCTGGTGTTTCTTGTGGTACTGGAAAAGACAACAAGAGAATATTCAGCAATAAGTTTTGGTCTTGGCTCTGACTTACAAAAACTATAAAAGGTTACCGTATATTTGTATTTTGCTTCCTTTCAAACCAGTGTTCCCAACTTTGACTGATCCCCATTAAATGTAATGTTTGTGTCAGTTTCAAAAGTATGATGCAATCAGTTCAAACAATTTAAATATTTTCACAAATGCATCATATCCAGTATTTCCAGACGGTGCCAGGTCTTTCAATTATACCTGACTTGAATTTGGTGCAAAACATAAATTCTATTCCAGAATAAATGTTACAAAATGTGCCTGTCATGTGTTGCCTAATCTCACTGTGCACCATGCTGACCTTAGTCCACCATTCCAGCTGCAGTTAAAGGACAAAAACAACCTGTAATAATAAACCTGTTTATCTGCAGTTGGTCAGTCAGGGTCAGCCCCACCCTTGTTATCACGGTTTGATTCTCAACTTAGGCTGTGCAAGGGTAACAATCCCAACTAGAGAGGAAATCAGACCACAAAATCCCACCACTCCTGTATTTGTCTGATAAATCCCCAACTTGTCTAAAGGAATGAAGAGATCACATACATTTTTCAGAGTGTCCAAGGCAACAGCAGGATGTGATCTGAGGCTCTCCAGCAGCAGGAAAAGAAATGCATCCAGCTGAGGAACGACAACATCAGCTACTTCAGGATTCTCCCTGAGATGCTGATCCATTTTCTGTCTAAAGCGATTATCTCTTGCTTTCTGTAGCATTAACTGGAGGATTACATAAGCATCTCTGGTCAGATTCATGACTAGTGAGAAGAAGTAGCAGCGGGAGGAATTAAGGCTCCAGCGTTCCTTGTTGATATTGCGGATAAGGCCAACATTTCTGGCCCAAAGTACATTGTCACAGATAAAGTAGAGGGCGCGGTTGATGTTGGCCACAGTAAGACACAGGCACAGCACTCGGTCAGAGAGTTGCATGGTTCGCTTAGCAGCCTCAATGGAATTTATTGTGTTTCCCAGCCTGAACACTGACAAAGGAGGAAGAAAAAAAGGGCATTAGAGCAGTAATCAATTTAATATGAAATGTCAGACCAACATTTCATAGTAGCAATCCGCTTTAGACTGCAGGATGCCATTAAGCTACAGTATCTTTCATCTTATTATACATTTTTATCTATAAGAAAAAGAGGTCATGCTCTCCATTCACTTAGTGCGCTTGTGTAATGTGATGGCACCTATTCGAGCTGATGCTTTTTCTTGCGTTTTTTGCTTTCCGAACCATTCAGAAAGTATCTTAATGGCATTGTTAACAAGCCACTCTCACAAGTGAATTCTCCTTTAACAAACTCTATTTTTAAAGTGTGAAACTTGCAAAGTGACCTTCACCTACAATTACCAAAGACAGACAAGCCAGGCATAGGTACAGGAGAGCCCCGTAGGTGCAGCTCTAAGAGAAGAGATAAGTAAGTGGTAGACCAACAGATCATTGCCTTGGATCCAATGCAGCTCAACAGCAACAGCATCAGAAGGAACAGGGGTCTTTGCTGCCTGACCCAACCTGAAGGCAGGCTCTTATCCTTCAATGCCATGTGGCATTTGTTTCAAGTCTGTCTCTTAAAAAATGTGAAATTATATTTAAAAAAACCCCACAAAGTGTCAAAGTATGAAAAAGTTTCACAATTCACTATCTGTGAGGTGTCAGGCCGGACTTTTGTACAATAGTAATACAGCTACAGCTGTTGCTATCGCAGGCACAATGTCTATCGCAGCTCACAGTGGAGAAAAAAAGTAGCAGACTTCACAACAGCCACAAACAGCCATTAGCCAGGTCTTAGCCTACAGGCTGAGGGCACATAGATGCCATGGAGAACACAAAATTACAAAATTATGTTGTACAGAAATTATACAAAAAATTTGTGTAATCAGAGTGGATTGTTTACAGCGTACAAACAAATGTGACCTGACAAAAATTTAAAAGTGATGCTACCATTTAAGCCATCACCTAGTGCCTGGCAATGTGCCAATACTATGTCAATATCCTGATATAAGGTTAGATTTCTTTTAGATTTTAGATATAATTTATCCTGATATTGCATAGTGTTTTTCTTTAGTATGAAAGGCTGCATTACAGTAAAGTGGAGTAATTTTATGTACTCAAATTGTTTTAGCTGTATTTGGTATTTGGAAAAATTTTGATATTTGACTGTTTTTTTGCTTTTGTATTACAAAAACTGTATCTCCTAGAACAAAAGAGGGCAGTCACAAAAGTTTTCATACACAGATGAGATTATTACATAATGGGCATAACACTGGGCTCCATAGACAGTCAAGAGCTCATCTTCGGTTTGTTGTGTAATTATGTTTATAAAGAAAGCTTTGTTGAGAAAAACTGATAACTTCCAATTATTACACAACAGACCACAGGGCCATGGAAAAATAAAAAAGAGGCAATTCACTCAATTTGTGCACTGAAGTCTATAAAACCAAGGGCAAATTTGTAGGAGGACAAGGAAACTGACTTCACTGACTCTTACTTTTTTACATAATAACACAATTTTGCAGCAAACACTTATAAGGTAGGCGCATTATAATTGGTGTCTGTTTAACTTTATAATTGAAAATACTGTACATAAGAACATACTAAACCATATTTTGAGGTAAACACTCAATTTGGATAGATTTTAAATATTTAAATTTTCATTAAGCTATTCTATTTCTCAGGATTACCAAACCACGCTCTGACTGCTGTAGCTACCATGGGACCCCGCCCTCCCTTTGCATGTGTAGTTATACTCACATTTTCGTCCAGCGCTCATGGTGGATTCAAGACTTTTAAGTTTTGCCACAAGCTCTTTTCTGTCTGAGTTCTGTCGAAGTAAATAAACCGACAGTGCACATGCATATTGGGTTGCCCTGAAATGAAGAAAGAAAACGGAGAAAGTTGATGATAATGCACTGAGCACGCGCTGCTCCTACTCTTACGCTTATCCAGTGACGTTAACTTCACGTTTCTACCAATAAAATACACCGTTGACAGTTTACGACACAAAAACAAGAACTTTATGCAACTCACCTGAATATACGGTCCCTTCCTTGACTTTGGCTTGTGAATTTCACAACCTCGTCCATACTTAATCGGATAGGAACAGGTTGTTCCAGTTGGCTGGCGGAGTTTCAGCCTCGTTTAAAGACGGTCCAAGTGGTACTTTCACGGTAAAGTCTCGCTACCGTTTACAGAAAGTCATTTACTTGTGTTCCGTTTACGCAACGTCTGCAACGGCGAGCCACCAAACCTTACCGGTAAAATCAAAGGCAGATAATCTGAATTATGAAACCTCTTCCACGTCCACACCGGGCTAATTTTCCCAATCGGTTTAGTTGACAGGCTGCATGACCGCTGAGCCAAACGTAGCTTACTTGTTTCTCTACGGACAGCTTTTCAAACGGACCAAAGGCCGGACTGGTTTTGTTGACGGACCAGCGCGTTTCTATTGGTTAGATTAGTGATCGTGGTAAGTGTACATTGTAATATAATGGTCAAGCTCAAGCAGTGTCACAGTAAATAATAAATGCAGGAGCTTTACAGGAACCTTTACAAAGTCTTGGTTGCTTGCAGAGGAAATAACGTTTATTAAGTGTTGAAAACTGGGCATACTTATACCTACACGTTATAAACGACAGGGGGCGATGTGGTTGTTAGACAGCTGGTCGGAATTTTTAATATTGCCTAAAGTGACCTCTTGGCAGCCATGTTAGATCATTTCTAATAAGAAAAAAGGCAATATTTGTTTGCATGTATATCTCTCTCTAGTGTCCATTCTCCCTGTTTCTCCGCCTTGTCGTTTCTTTTTGGTTTGTCTTCTCTTTACTAGATCAGGAGTCATCCCTCTCTATCTGCTCAGTTTGTTTGTCTGTTGTGCTTGGTCTTTTCTTCTAGTGATGTGATGTGCTTAAGCTTTGCTCTTGTTAAACTGTGAATGAAGCTGATCTATAGCCTTGTCACCCTGAGGGTAAAGACTTTAATTCCACCACGCTGGTCTTTTCTGTACACTCGACAGCTATTGCATGCCTATCCATCCTGAAAGGGGGAACATTGCTTTTCTTGTGGTTTGAGAGGGATTTTCTTTATCCAAATCCAATTCTAAGGATGGATGGTGTCGTCCATAGGTTAGATTGTAAAGCTACAGGAGGGATATTTGTGATTTGTGATACTGGGCTATAGAAATAAATTTGGCCCTCACAGTGTTGTTATTTCCTTTTAACGCTTCTCATTAAATACAATAACTTCAAAATATTGCTCACTTCCTGTTAATTTTGGAACAAAACAGAGAGATCATTTAAATCTACTAACACCCAGTAATTGCACCTGTCTCAGCATACATTGACTGGACACTGAAATGCATATTTAAAAGATAAAGATAGCTGAAATGTGGAATTCTCTGTTCCCATGGAAATAAAAAACAATAAATCAGTTTACTGTTTTATGTATCTAATTGTACCACTGCCAATTCAGCCTCAGCCATATGGCCAGTGTTTTTTTTTTTTTCAAACACACAGATGAATTTTTGTTTGTGTCAGGGAGTTGCAGAACCAAATCATATTTAATGCATAATCTAATATCTGAACAGAGATTAGTGACAGTTCACATGAACTGAATGAATGATTTAGGCTGCCACTAACTGGCAACCAGGCTGTCTGAAGGCTGTTTCAGTGATGTCTCCAGTGGGTTAGTGCATACGCTTTTGTCCCAATATAAAATGCATTCCATCAAGCTCAGTCCTTTCAAATCCAGTCTTTTATTACAGTAACTCAGTCAGTTCACATTCTTGGCGGGAAATGTTCATTGGCAATAAGTAAGTTATATTAATTAAAACCATAAAACATGTCACTAAAGGTTCTACAAATATTTTGAATATCTGAGACATTTACTTTAGAAGCTGCTGTCAAGCCCCTGAATCCTGAAAATAAACCATGAGTTAGGAAATATTTCATTAGTGTCACTGAAAGAAGACATTTTGACAACTTGACCAGTGATGTCAAAATGCAGTTAGATGTGGAGTTCAGTGTTTTCAGTCTCTAAGGCTATCACATGTGTGAAGAAAACAGCAAACAAAACAACTATACATATAACCTCAGCCACATCAAACTGCAACCTCATTAGCTTTTTTTGTTCTTCTATATTTAAATCTCAATGTTTTGTTAGTAATTATGTTTATATAATGTGACTTATTTTGAAGTTACTACTTGTAAATTTCAGGCCAAATCTTTTCCGTCTGATTTGGGAAGAAGTTGAGTTTAACTAACTACTTCTGTTTTGCTATTGCTACAGGCTAAATTGCACCACTTATATAACATTAAAAAAAATCATTTTAATGCTTTCTCTTGTGACTTAAACTGTTGGGCTCAATGTGGAAATCTTTCAGAAAAAAAAGAGAAAACAAATAGAAAAAAAAACAGTTTAGTGTAAACAAAGGCATTACCACCACGGACTTTAACCCCCTACAGGTCAACACTGTTTAGTCCCACAAGCTGCTGCGACTGTCTGGTCTTGGAACTGACAAATTAAACCATGTGTATTTATAGGCAGTCTGTTTATACACAGACAAAGACACTAATTTGTGTGTGCATTGCAGAAAAATACCAATTGGTCTGAAAAAAAAAATGCTAAGGCAGATGCTGCATAATGTTTTGTCCTGCTGTCGCAATGGCACATCGGAGGATAAATCAGCTCAGCTAGTTTGTGTCCTTCATGTATTACCACGAAGTTTCAGTCACAGAGCCCCTGCTGTCAGTTTCTCTGAGTACTCTTTGATTTTTTAAAACTATGTCAAGGTTATTTAACATTGTTTCAAAAGTTTTTCCAAAAATCTTAAATCCTTTCCAACCATATGGATGAAAAAATGTTTTATATTTCACTGGAATTCTAAGTGATACATGAGAATCACAAACTGAGGCTACAGTGACCCATCAGTGTGTCGTAACTGACTGTCAGTGCCTCCAGCCTCTGAGTGCATTAAGGTGTGTAAATGCTGTGCAGATTGTAAAGCCCCTTGAGGCAAATTTGTGGTTTGAGATGTTAGACTTTATATGTAAAATCGACTTGACTTGAGAAAAACACATTTTCTGGCATTGAAACATTCTCACTGAACAATATGAGCTCCACACAACGAGGGGACTGACTGTGGCCTCACAGCTGGCCTTCAAAAAAGACTTTACATACAATGAAAAGTGGAGGACATGGCAATGACACAGACACTCAGTTATTTTTAAGATGATTAAGGATTTATTGTCTTTCTGGCAATATTTTGTCCCTGTTGCACTGTTAATTAAAGTGAACAGCGTAAACAAGCATCCTTTTGCTTATCTGTCTTCACAGACCTTGCTGTTGACATTTGAGATGTTCGTACAAAGTTTTTCTGTGTGTGTGTCCCAGTTAGATTTGTTGTGATGTTTACACCGTTAGTTGGATTGTGTAGCTGACAGATAAGAGACAGGAAATGTAACAATTTATTTTTCAAAAAATTACTTCAGTGCTGCCACAGTGAGCTTAATAGTTCTTCTAATGTTATTGGCAAAGAAGCAGCTCAAGGATCTGCTGTTACAATAAAAGGAATTTTGTCTCTTTATTTTTTTTTTAGTTTTGAGTGACAGCTCTGCCAGTATTGTAAATTGTGTTTTCTCGTAAGATCTTCATCCTTGGTTTCTATGCACTGTAGACTGGCTTTTTGGAGGATCACTGTTATCTGTTGCACAAAAAACATCACACCCCTGTTTTCAGAAGTAGGCTGCCTACTGTAGCATGGAAACATCTGATCCACGTTTCTGAACTTTCGTCAACATAGAGGGCTGAGATGGTGAGATTTCAAGACACACCTGTGGTGATGATTAGAAACCTTGATACTGTTATGATAATATATATGTATAGTGATATGAATAACCGAGTACTTTATGTTCCATGTAAATGCCATATCCTGAATAAGATCAAAAACAGGGTAGGACCAATAACTGGGATACTTGAGCACATGTCAGTACAGTCACTGATTAGTTACAGATTTCATTGTTTTCATGTGGCCTTTCATCCAAGGTAAAACATTCTGCAATATTTGTAGAAAAAAACAGAAAATCACCTTTTGAGTCACTAAAAACTATTTTTTGCAAAATACCTAGTTTGTCTATAGTGCCAATTTATGATCATTTTCACCTTTTCTATGCTTAATGCATGTCACTGGCATTTAAAACATCTTTTCTCTTCTTTGTTTCTGTTACTTGCCTCTGAAATGGCACATTTTTTTCTCAAGTGGGTTTATTAACACAATAAAGATCATAATATTTTAAAGAATAATTTTGTGGAGTTAAGTTTAAACATGAATGTGTTGGTCAGAAATGTTGTAAGGCCTCCATTATTGCAGATCTACAAAAAAAACCTTAATATGAGTTTTTAAAGTTTGATAACAGTGAGAAATGTTGTTCATGCAGCCAATAGCTTAGGTAACCATACTGTGCTGATCTTCAAAACACCACTTCAGTAATTACAAAGCACAAAATCAAGGTTTACACTTCAATCAATGGTTAATGCAGTCAGAAAGTGGCTATGCAACAGAATTTAATCTTAGATGGCTTGAACCTGAGAAAAATGAATAATACATTTTATATAACAGTTCACTTCACTGCAATTGTAAGCAAATAAACTATGACTAAAAGACTGAATTATCTGGCTCTCAAAAAGTGTGAAGATTTCTCCTGATAATAAACAGGACAGCATTGTGCACTGTGAAATGGTGATTTTGTATATTTTCCGACCATACATTAGGCAGGGTTTAAATAATAAGTTATTTCATAGTTATACATTTATTAGCTGTTGTAATAAAAGTGTTTAGACATGAACACATCATTGCTAAATATTATGCTTTTATTTGCTATTTGAAAAAACTGTCCTCACTGGTTTGTCTTCAGCCTGTGTGTCAGTTGCCATATAATATGTCTTAAATCCTACACACTGATTCCAGTAATATGATTATGTTTGAAATTCAGGCTCAAATCTAATGCTTACAATCCCCTGGGATCTTTAAGGTCACTACAATATCAGTTTGACTCATTTCCATAGACATAAAGCCCATGCAGTGGTTGTTTGGGGTGAAAAAAGGTGACTTTAAAAGAATAACTTATGCCTCAACCTTTTTTTGATTAACATTTTCTCAGTATTTCTCCAGTTATAATTTTAATTTTGTGGATAAATGTATAACTCATTCGCTGCAAACTTCAGTGTATGACTTTGGATGACATTCAAGGCTGTCAATCAATACAGCTATCATCCTTGGTTTCCACAATGCAAACAACTAAATGCCAGATGAAGTGAGAAGTTCACTGTTAAGTTCATATATTTAAGGTCATTCTGACAGCATTTTAATCAATAAAAAAAATTCACCCTGAAACATTTAGTAAAAGAGCAGAGGACTTTCAAAGTGATTCATATTGGCTCAATGTACTTCCAAAGAAGGGCAATCTTGACTTTGCAATAGATTTTACTGATATTAAAATCAAAGATCCAATAAAAAATTTAAAAAACACAAGATGAGTAGGAGATTTAAACAGAGCAGTGGCATAACAAATATGGAAATCCCCAAAAACCATAACAAAAAGAATCCCTCTGGTTGTGGTACGTGGGGACAGAGAAAATCAGACAAGAAAAATATTGTATCTCAGAGCAAATGGATTGCACAATATTCCTTGAAAATGATAATTATATAAAAATAGTAGGAAAAGTAGTAGGAGTTTGTCTTTTTTCTAAAAGCCAAAGCAACAAAAAAACCTTTGAAGGTTGATCAAAGCGGCTAGATTTGGCAGATAAACTCAAAGCGCTGGGCCTCTCAATCTACCAAAATCTGCTAAAAACACTTTAAACATTCACTGTGTAATTGAAATCTAATGAATAAACCATGTTCACCGAAAGTTTAAGAGTTATCACTCACTGTTCAAAAACCTTTCCAGTCCATTTCACTGTCCTTAAACTCACCGCACACAGTGCTCATGTCGGCTGCACAGCAGTGAGAGATATCACAGCACTGTCACTGGACCAAACCAGTGATTGGAAATGTTCAAAGAAGCTTGACACAACCTTGGCTTTTTCTGAGAATGCACACATGACAACCTTGTCACAAGCTGACAACAGTCTTGTCTCTAGTTTGTCCACTGTTTTATTTTTGTCCAGACAGAAAGCATTTTAATCATAATGTGTTTCATGTTTCTGTTGCAGTTACAGAGGGAAAAAGCATGGACCCAAATGAGTGAATTTGTGAGTGTGTGTGTGTGTGTGTGTGTATGGATGACACGTTTCCTTGAAGGCACTTGAAGGCACCACTGATGAGGAGTAGATACTTTAATTAACAAATCAGGCTTAATGGTAGATGGATGGGTGAGTAAATGAGGCTTGTAGGCACACAACGTGAGAGGAGCACGACAGAGGAACGTGTGAAAGGAGCAGAAACGAGCTAAAACAGCAAAATACAAGGGGGCAAAGCAAGAAAAAACTGAAAAATGACAGGAGACAGAGGGCTGGTGGAAACAGAGAACAGATGTGAGATAGCAGAGGGTAAAAAACAATAAAAACAGGTGAGCAAAATGTAACTGAAAACAGGGAGTTTAAATAAAAACTATCAGGAGAATTATCTATCAAAAAACAACGGGAAATATCAGAACTAAAGTGCAAACATGACAGTTTGTATTTCAAACAATAGCAGTGAAATTTAGTTTTGATTTCCCGCTTTTGCACTTGCTAAAAGACTGAAAACAGCAGGAGCTGAAGTACCACAGTATCACACACACTTTACAAGTACTCTTGACTGACCTCATTAGTATTTTATGTACAGTATTGTTAAATATTTATCATTTCTGTGTTATAATCATTAATCTACCCCATTCAGTATTCTCCCAAGTGGTAACCTTCAGATCTTTTCATTAAAAAGATCTGTTGAGATGTCCTTGGAAGTGAGATGAGGATAAAAAGAAGACTAGAGTAGACAAAAACATCTTTCTGATCACGCTCTCAGTTTGATACATTGGTTCACTGACTCATAACTATTAGCATGTTCGTAGGTTAGTCCAAGTTTATTCCTACAGTATATTTTAAAAGTAAAGTCAAGTCCATTTCATTTTTGTTATCTCAAGACACTTTACGTACTGAGAAAGGCCAAAGCAAACTCTATAATTTACCGGCATCCAACAATTGGAAGCAAATCCCACATGAGCAAGCACTGCTCATGTGGGGACTGCAGGGATCAGTGGAGAGGAAAAGTGCAGAACATGCAGACATGCAGAAACCTCACAACAGAACCCAGCTCAGTGGCTGTTGGCTTGTTTGATCAATAATAATAATAATAATAATAATAATAATAATAATAATAATAATAATAATAATAATAATAATAATTAGAAGAAGAAGAAGAGGAGGAAGAAGAAGAAGAATAATGCCATGTTACAGTGAGCTTCAAACCACCAGAATATGAATAATGTTTATAAAGGAGCAAGAAACTCTGTATACAGCTGTAACACAACCAACAGACCAGAGGAGAGCAAGTTTAAAACCATAAACACCTTCCCACACATGCATACACACACCCACACACACGCATACAACACACCCACACACACACACATACACACACAGACGTTGTGCAGACCTTCAGGCCAAAGGGGAAAAAGAAGGATGGAAGACCATTTTTTAAAATGTCATCAAGGGGAGCAGATCTGATAAAGTGTGGGAGGCTGTTCCATTATCTGAGGGCTCCAACCTCAAACACCTGATGTCCCTCGAGCATCCACCTCGAACACAGAACAGCAAAGAGGAAGTTTCTTTAAAGACCTCAGGGGATTTAGTGTCCAGTATGGTTTCAGAATTTTAAGTAGGACCCAGACTTTTCATGGCTCTGCACTCAAGCAACGTAAACTTACAGCTGATCTGAAGCAAAAAAAAAGAAGAAGAAAAAAATCAGTGAACATGGGGGCGTAATTGCTGAAATGTTCTGCAGCTGGCCAAAAGACTAACAGCAGCTTTCTGTACAAGCTTTAGGCAAAATGTGCCTCTTTTTGGTCTTTGAATTTCTGAGAGGAAAAAGGGTAAGATTTGTCAGTCGCTTCAGTTCTTTTGAATGATTCCTGTGGGAACCATTTGCACTGCTGACACTAGGCTGTCAAGCACTTATACCACCATGTGAGTGCTGTCATGCACTTTTGGCTATAAATGAAACAGTTCAGGAACTTTTTCTACAAAAGCAAAAAACTAAAAGATACTAAAAGAAAAGAAAATATGTCTCAAAACTGTGTAGAGACTAGGTCATTTTTATTTTCTATGTGCCAAATCATAACACAAGCTGTCTCAAGACATTTTTCCTGTCGATACCACACTCTATAATTAATAAAGACCAAACAACTGCCAACAATTGAGCAACACAAGCAAACACTTGGAGACAGCAGCGAGGAAAACTTCCTTTTTAGTTTCCAGTTTTAGTTTTATAGTTTTCTCTGCTCCCTCTCAGATTTTATAATGGGTGTGTGAGTCACATGACCAGCAGAGCGCAGGAGGGGAGAAAAGTGAGACAACGATCTTAGAAAAGTCCTCACAGATCCCACAAACTATTTCAAATCTACACAAACTTATCATATTCTAGTAGGAAATTTCATTATCTTTCCATCGGCATAGGTTTGAAAGCAGTCAGACATATACTTTAGACTGAAGGGGCCTCAGTTTGACACAAGTTCCTTTTTTCCCCATTTACTTTTATGGGAAGACGCAGACAAGGTTGATTTGCAACTCCAACTTTGAGGGCTTATAAAAATCCAAACAAATCGAAAAACAGCAAAATTACGCAAAACTTATGATCAGCATTGTGTCCTTAGCTTTTGAAGCCACTAACATTTATGCCCTTGGAGGAGACAAATTTAGTTCAAAGTAAAATTTTGGGTGTCAATTTTATTTTGAAAAGCAAATTGTTGACTTCCTGTTGATTTTCACCTGGGAGTGACGTCGCTTTCTTTTGTAGGCCTTGATGAGAGCTACAATTCAGCTTTTGTCTCTACGATCTACCTTCAGGCCGTGGTGGTCATTTTAGTGTGCCTAGGTGGCACTAGAGAGCATACTTTGGCAATTTGGGGTTCAGTTTTTACATTTTATAAATCTTTCACTGGACCTGATGTGTGTGCAAAATTTGGTGAGTTTATCAGCATGTTCAGGGGGTCAAATTAAGGTTTAAAGAGACATAAAAATAAGAAGAAAGAAACGGTACAATAACAATAGTGTCCTTGGCCTCCAGGCAAGGTCTCCTCTACCATGACTAGAGGAGACCTTGCCTTTTGGGCTCGGGCCCTAATTAATATTAAAATGTGTGACTGAAACATTGCATTAATGGGTATTCAAAGTAAAAAATGCTATTGCATGCAGTCATAACAGTCCACGGGTTTTCTGAATGTTCTTTTCCTTTAAACATGACTGACAGTAAATAAGACTCATTTGTCATTCTGACTTTCAAGAAACTTTGTTTTTTATTTGGATCCACATCAGCTCACACAAAGCATCCACTTGTCTTCTTAGAAACCACAGAAAACAAAAAATGCCAAAAAACAAACCATCTAAATATCTGAGTGTCTAAAAAACCAGAAAAGGCAAAGCAAGCCTAGGGATTGGAAAAAGATCAGAAAATTGTTCAAATGACCCTTCCAAACCAACTCTACAAAAACAGAGCCAAAATACATAAATACACAGCATCAAAAAAGGCTCAAAGGCAGCAATAATAAAAATAGCCTCTCCAGTGCAATGAAAGCTCCGTGAAGAACGGATATAATTAAACAATTTGATTCTGGGTTTGACGTCACCAGATGACCATGGCTCACATGGCATGTATTATGCCCCGGACAAAAGACAGTGTATTCCAAGCAAGATTTTAATGTAGCTTCTTGTTAATGCATCCTGCACACATTAGCACAGAACAATGAGGAACTAATGAGGCTGCTCTGTTCTGTGCAGTTGTTTTTTTTTAATTTTTTCTTGTCTCTCAGAAGAATGTGACCAAAAGCCTGTGCAGCACTCAACTTTTGACAGAAAAAGTGATTAAAGAAATAATAATAGCAGAAGATTCAACACTTACAGAACACTGCCCTTAAATTAAAATGTTCCTTCTCCAGTTGTGGAAACAATGCAATCAGTTTAATTAGACAGAGACAGCGTGGTATCTAATTTAGTCTGAGTGACCTGCCTTATATTCCATCTATAAACAAAGTGAGTACAGTGTGGAGAAACAATATTTATTCTACCAAATTCAAAAGTAAGACTTTCTCCTTCCAGTTTCATCATTTGGTTTGTGGCAGTGTGATGATTTTTTTTTACATTAACCCATCAGATAGTGTTTCACAACTTGACAGTGAAACATAGATGCATCTTTGATAATATTTTTTCTGGAGGAAAAGAAATCAAAGACACACCAAAGCAACTTCCCTTTTGGATATAGCAACTGACTTTTTTACTGTCAGAGAAACACTCACTGTTCTGCTAATACTTTATCCATGCCTGTCATCCTGTGATCTATATGTTTTAATCACTGATTGGTTATGTATACTGATCAAGTGGCAACCTTCAGGGCTGATGAAGTCGTCATACAGTGTTTTGCTACAGCGTGTGTCCCCCACAGCTCCTTCCACTTCTCCAGTCTGGCCCAGTAACCAAATGCAGCTTTGTAAGCATGTTGTGCCTTTATAAGTAGAGCTTTTTTAATCTCTTTAACATTGACAGGAACCAGTATGACAGGTTATTTTTATCTTTAGGTAAAGGATTTGATACTACTTCTTTTTTGACTGAGCATCTATTAAAAAAATATGACATGGAAAAGCAGCATTGCAATTTAGATCAAGTCAAACTATTTGGATTTAATCTCTGCAATTTCCTGTTGGCAGACGCTTGTGTTGTTTCAACAACTGCCTCTATAATACTGTAAATGGTAGAAAATTCGATGTAAATGGCAAAACATTTTTTCATATTCACCTTTTCCTGCTTACACACTGTTGACAACCAATGATTCAGAGGCTTTGAGTTGTTATGAGATGCGACATTTTTAAGCAATTTAACACTGAGAATATCTGCAGAAATTACATGTAAAATATTTGTTACCTGAGTCAATAACACCCATTTCTTCATGAACTGCTTTTGCATAAAATTTATAGGAAATGATGTGAACTGCAGCATTTACAGCTCTTATAATGAAGTGATCTCTATTGTCATCTCACATTATGTGTAGCTTATTTGGATCATAACCCTTGTAGATACTTAAACTGTGTTCAGGCTTTACAGACATATGTGCACATAATCCAGAGAGCTTTCATTTACCAGAAATATGTAGACAATACACAGAGAAAATAACTGCAGGTCAGTAAGAATCACGTTTGCTCAGCCACAGCCATGCTTAGCAGCATAATTTGTATATATTTTATGCAAATGCATGCACTGAGGTTTGGTTTTGATTGCTCTTTGGAGGTGCAAAGCCTTTATTGAAGCAGGAATTTATTGAAAGTATCTGAGGTATATTGCTATGATCATAATATCATATTGGTGAAGCATTCTCAAATCTGCATTTTTAAGAAGTGCATAAGATTGCTGAAATGGGCTGTCAGGTTTCAGATTATAGTGACAGGATGAGTGATGCCTGTGTGAGTCATATGAATGAATGTATTCAAATTGTTCTTTATGTTGTAAAAAGACACATCGGTGAATAATTATGGCATAATTTCTCTCTTGAATTCCTGTTTCAATTCGAGTGGAGGACACTGACAGGCTGTAGTTGCTCTGTACAATGAACAATACATTGATACATGCATACTGTATAATGATAGCAATAGTAAATGCTATCTGGGAGCAACTACAACTACAGTGCCTTCTTCTTTTCTGCAGCCTGTAGAGTCACCTCCAACCTCTCCAGATCCTCCATGGTTTGCAAAGGCATCCCTGGAGTGTCCTCCACCATCCTTGCAGCTGTCCCAGTAGACTGCCAACAACGCTAGGTTTGGAGGAATGAGTTGAAATCTTAACGGAGATCCCTCACCTCCTTTACCAACTCAGCTATGGTGCCCAGCTGCTTCTGCATTGTCACATCTGTTGGCAAAACATGTTACAAAGAAGGTACATGGAAGTTCAGTATCAGTACATTAGAAAACATTAGAAAACCATGTGCTGTCAATGGCACAGGGTTGAGTGTGAAATGTTTAGATTATATTCCCACCAGAATGCAGGCATGTCTTACTTAACTGCTGAGAAAAGGAATTCCCCTATGAATTAAATTAATTTGATATTGTGTCTTTCTTTTTTAAGATTAGAAAGTTGAAATGTGACTGAGTTTTGAATAATAATCATTGGGACTACTTGACTATGACCTATGAGGTTATAGCCTGCATATTGCTGCTATTCATAACTTGTTCCTGTAACATGGTCACACATAATAGATAACAACAATACAATTGAATTAATTACAATTACAATAAATAACATTTTCACACTTGCCTTTTAATGGTTGCAGTGTCTCTTGGGCCTGTAACAAATATTATAATACAATTTATTAGTTTGACACAATGTAAGATAAAATTTTGAAAGTTTAAAATAGCCTATATTTATTCCTAAAACATACCTTCAGGAGGGCTGAAGGTGGAAAGATGGAAAGGGATATTGAGCATAACATTCC
>JAUZTA010000028.1:13594113-13606137 GCA_034780835.1 Ctenochaetus striatus | reverse complement strand
TAGCATGATTCCATCTTTAACACATGGTGAACAATGATCCTTGATTGTTATAATCCCCAGCTGACTTTAATCTCACAAAATCCTAATAATAACTCACTAAAATTACTTCTTATGGCAGGGAACACAGAGGGAAAGCTAAGCTTATGAGCATTGCGAGGAATAATATATCCTGCTAATTCTTCAGTTAAACAAAAAAGAGATAGAAGTTTGATCTCACATCCTGTCACTGTGGCATTTCATTTCTATATTAAAGCTTTTTAAAAATCCTTTTATAGTAAGAGAGCAAAAACTATTCTTTGTAAGAAATGAAAACTGTTGTTATTACAAGTTCTAATAAATTCATAACGACTGACTTCACTCGTACTAATACCAAGTGCTGTGTACAGACACTAAAAGAAAAGGAAAGCACTGTTATTCCTGGCATTTTCTAGATTGTTACAGTGTCCATTTAGTCATAGCAATCACTACTGTGGAAGAGCAATAATCTGGGCTTTTACCCTAAATTGCCTGAAATTTTTGTCGTAGGCCACAGAAATTATAGTGGGTTTAAAGTCAAGTCATTGTGATAAAAAGGGTTGAAAATCAGCTTTAAAAAACTCCACCCTGGTGAAGTTAATTTGTTATCTTAAAATAGCAGTTGAGAAAAAATCTCGACACCATTTAGCATTTGTAGGTTTCAATCCTTTGATTGTCATTATCAGATCGAGCTGTGCAGTTGTCATTGTATTGTGGATATCCACAGTTCTGCTGTTCTTGTTTTATTCTTTCTTTTTAGCCATTTGAGTGTACATCATGTTAGCTTAAACCCTCAGGCTCAGGGTTCACTCTTGACCTTGAACAGTGGAGAGAACAATCTCACCACAAGGTCTTAGCAGCTTTCCTGTTGTTTCCTTCTAACTGTTTCTGAGGTCAAGAATGAACTCCAACTGACTCTTGCAAAGATAAAGAAAAACAAACAATATTCTGTCTCACTCTTGTTTTCTAGCATCATTATTATTGGTAGGTGCGGCAACAATGACTCGTCAGGCTCTGAATTCCTCTGGGTATTTAAAATAAGATTGAGTATTATAAAAAGATTTAATGAAAGACAACATTTTATTTTGTGGCTTAATATTTAGTGATATTTGTGCCTCTGTAAGTGGATATTGTTTATTAAGATATCAAGACATGCTGTGTGTTCCTGCACTCATATCACTTAATTACTGGCAAACAGTTTTGAAACAAAACTTGCAGCTTTTTTCAAAAAGGCAGTTGAGAAATATTTTAATTTTTAATTTTAATTTGCTGGGGAAAAATCAGAAAATTAGCCATAATACGCTAAAAGCCACATCAACCACAGAGCTGTAAATCTGTTCATCTAATTTTCTCTGATTGAGTCCATTTCAGACTGATGACAAATGCACAAGTCTAAGCATCACCCAGTGCATTGGGGAAAAAAAGGCTTAATTCTTTATTCAACAAATACACACAGTACAAGTTTACATTACAACATATGACCAGCAGTAAATAAACAAGATCATGCAAACAAACAAACAAATACTGTTAATCCCTCTTTTCTGTGGAATGGAAAATACTGCAAACAACAAATCAGAAAAATAAAGTGTTGTATTTGTTTACTGATAACTTTACAATAACACAATAATTTAAAATATTGGATGAAAATTAGGCTGTTCAAAACCATTTGTTGGTCACAGACAGTACCACAATCCACATAATAATAACACTAACAACAATAATATCAATATAATACAACCAATACAATGAATCAGGGATATTTTGAAGAGCCTTTTTCTTCTGTGTGGTTTTTGTAAACACTGAATTGATTTTGGACAAATCACACAGATAATTACACTTTAACATGATGCTTCACAGGTACATTCAATACATAGCACTGTATGCCATAAAATTGATCTTAAAGGACATAATGGTCAATAACGATCGTGTCCTAACATTCACTTTTGTAATGAAACTAAATTGCACTTTTTCGTGTAGCACACACGGCAATACAAATGACAATTTAATGCAGTTTTCAATCAATAAGCAAAGATTAGCAGAGCTCCAGGTAAGAAAGAGATCAAAATAATTAGATAAAAATGAAAATTTACACAGGTTACACTACACAGCCAACATATCCCTATGAAACTTTCATTTTAAAAGTGCAGCAATTTTTTTATATGCAAGACACTTAGCCAATGATTTTGTAATATCTGTGCAAGGGCATTAACATGCATCATTCTGCAGTGTTTTGTCAATATCTGATCTGTAGCCTCAGGGATATTTTGTGTGACAAAACCCAGGATGAACAAACCAGGGCTCAGCTGCAACACACCATTGATTACATCAGTGGAACCAAAATGAGCAGATTCATCTGAGAAGAGAGCACTGAATTATTTTTTAACCCATCAGCATTTCAAAGAGAAATCATTAAACCAGCTTTCATCGGTACAAAAAGGCTAAGCTCATCACTGATTAAGAGCGCAGATTCTTTTGAAAGAAGTCCTTTTAGGCCATTACATCGTGCTCACTGGGACGATCGGCCTTGAGCCTCTTTTCCTGCCGCTGCTGTCGGCTCCCTCCTCTGCGTCTGCGTTGTGGCCAGCTGTGGCACTCAGCCTGTGAGACGACAGACGGGCCATGTCTACAAGGCAAGTGTTGTTTTCTAATCCAGTGCGCGTGTTTGCACTCCGACAGCATCTCTTAAAACTCTGGTGGAGATGAATGGTAAACAGACCGTAAGTGATGGGGTCCAGACAGGCGTTGAAGAGGCCAAAGATAAACAACATGTGAGTGAGCGAATGAGAGACTGTTTCCTCCATTTTTTCAGGGAACAACCAATACCACAGGCCTAGCAGGTAGTACGGGGTCCAGCAGATGATGAATGATGTCACGATGACAATGCTCATCTTAAGAGTCCTCATCCGAGCTTTAGGGATGTTGTTGTGGGAGCGACGGAGATGCACATCTCTCGACCGCACTGTTGGACATGAAAACACCCCCTTTATCACACACATTCCTCAGCACCTCAGAAAATGTAGTTTTTTTTCTGCACAATTTGACAACACAAGACTTACGGTTATTCCGGGCCATGCGGCTGGATATCTCAATGAGGATTCGTGTGTAGCAGAAGATCATGATGGCCAAAGGCAAGAGGAAGAGGCACACAAAGGTGAACATGTTGTAGAGGGTCTCCTGCCAACGCTGAACAAAACTGCCGTGGGTGGTGCACTGGGTGAAGTTCTCCGGGACGGTGATGGTTACATTGTGAAATATAAACATCTGCATGAAAAGACAGAAAAAAAAATTGGTTTGAGATGACTCTAAATCAGACAAACCAACAGAATGGGTGCTTTTCATTTAGTTAATATACTCTAGCCTGTCTGCCATCAGCATGAACGTGTCATTTCCATCAGGGTTTCTCAGAAGAGATGAGGAGACAGGGGAAGCAACAAATGTGTCCTATATGAAGATTTTTTTACAAGACAGCAAAAAGGAATGACCAGCCAAATTCTGAAACTGTAATCATGTAATATCAACAATATGGAATTTTTGTAATACTGTAAATTTGAAGAAACCTTCTGTGGAAATAGAAAAAGCAGCACCATCCATGGCTTTATAGATTCTCATTTCAGTCAAAGATGAATCATGAAAGCAGCTTCAGTTTTCCTATTTTTTTCTACTGTTTCTCAGTTTTTTCCTCTGATTTAGGAAAATTGATCTCTATATCTAATTTCTCCTCTACAGCAGCATAGATAACACCTTTAATATCTGGTCACAGCTTGAAAATGTCATACTTACTTTACCTTCAGCTTTGTTGCCTCACATTCAAACAGTTGTTTCCATCTTCGTTGTTACTTCTATAAGTCACATTCAATGTCATCCTGACGTCTCTGTAGATCTATAATTAGCCTGATTTAAGCTGGATTCATCTGGTTTGTTTCCTTAGAAACTAATTATCTCTTTGCACAGTATAGACAAGTAGACACACTGTGCATCCTTTGCCACCTGCTCTAAACACTGCTGGAGTGATCAAAGATTTGCTATTTAGTAAATAAAATTCTTCCGTCCTCACATCTCTTCCTCATGTATCTCTATCTCAAATCTCCTTGGGGTGAAGAAAACGTCAGGAGGAGATTTGAAATGAGGAGGGGGCTTGGACAAAGTGAGGGTGTGATGGAAAACTAGAGCCTAGCCAGAGCCTTGCGTGGGTGCTCCACTGCTGCTGTGCATGTGGGCAAATAAGAGGGAATAAATTTTTTATACTTTTTTTTCCCTTTTATTACACAGCAGAGGCGGAAGTAGACATAAAGGTGGGTGGGGGCTGAGGGGCATGCATCAAAGGTCATTAAGCTGTAATTGAACTAGCGATATTGCAAAGGCCATGTGCACCTAATTAGAGATAAATGTTTGTTTAGATAGAAATGGACAGAAAAAATCTGTTTCAATAGCTCCAGATGATGTAATGATGATGGATGTAATTTGACAGAGTCTTTAGTTGGAAATGTGCATAAAATGAAAATGTTAAATGTGTCTTTAGTTCTTTAATGACAAAGTGAGAAAATATAATAATAATAGTGATAATAATAAAAATGATGAGAAGAAGAGGGTTGAATGTCCTAATGGAGAGATTCTGAATGAGTTTGAATCAAGCCATGACAGTGGCTAAAATGTTCCTTTCACAATTGTCAAATGGAAAAAATCCATTCCATCTAACAGCTGAATACATCCGTGTCATTTTGAAATGAGATCTGGTATGTCTGAAACAAGGATGGAGGTGTTCATGTCAATAAAAAGATCTACTCTCAATGTTTTTCACTGGACGCGGAACGCCTTTGGCTGTGTGAGTCTGAAAAAATAATACATATCTTCAAGGAAAGACAATCCCATGAGACATCTGGGCCCCGGAAACTATGCGCTCACTGTGGGTTATGTACACTTCTGATATGCTGTGAGAGTGAAGCCCAATTATTCTGCAGTTCTTGCAGACAAACATATCAGGTCCCAAAGGAAAGACTCCAATCCTAGATTTACTCTTGAGAGCTAAAATTAACATGATGTCTATTTGTCTCCTAAGTAAAACAAATTTGTTAAAAACAGAAACACAGTCACTGATCAGTCAACAATCTGAAGACAGTGTCTTCACTTCATTGTATTATAGTGCTGCTCTGCTCAGGAAAAACAAACAAACAGAGAAAATAGACTGAATGTCTGACATTAACAATTAACAATCTGCAGTGTTATGAAAAACATGGCACACATACAATCTATTATTATACATACATTCTCCAGCTTGTATCTTTCTGACCTATGATACTTCTGGCAGAGAATAGATGTTATTTTTATAATTGTAATTTCTTATCAGGTGACATGGTTTCACTTAAACTGAGCACAGACTCACAGTCCACATCACAAGTCAAACCTCAAGGCTAAAAACATGCAGTAAATGTTGAGAGTATGACGCTGTCTCTGAGCAGAGAGAATGGAAACAGCAGCAGTTTTGCTCCCGGCTATTTCTTTTTGCCAAGACGGTTGGTGTAGTTTCTTTGTGGCCTTCAGGTATCAAAGTGAAGATAAATATTCTCCACAGGCCGAGCTGTACATCAGCCTGGGTAAACATAGTTTGCTTTATGAGCAAGACACCACTGTTTTTCTTCTTACATACTGTCTATATCAGTATATCAGTATAGCCTGTATGGATCTGTGGGTGAACTGAGTTTACTGCATCTTTTTAAGGAACAGAAGAAACTAAAGCCTCTTTGTAAGCTTCCCCTGCCAGAGGAAAAGTGTCAAATAAAAAAAAAGTGCATGTTATCTGTTTTTGGCAGTCAAAGGTGATTACGGTGTCACAGAAGTATCTCTGCCTGGATAACATTTGAAAAGCTTTGAGAAGTTTTTTTTTTTTTTTTAACCTTTAAGAAACTATGCCGTCACTCACTGTTAGTCTCTACAAAATTATAGGGTTTGACCAAGTTTATTATATATTGTACTGAAGAGCCAGAGGCTTCCAGAAATAGTATGTCATGCTAAATTTGGAGAAAATAATAACAGAATGATACTCATAACATCCAGAACATTTCTGTTGTTTTACGTTATGTTCTCTAAGCACACATTTTACATGATGTTATGCATACATAGTTTGGCACCTTTAAATATTGTATATATGCACCAATGCGTTTAAGCTGACCAACATTCAATATATTTTCAGCCTTTTATCTGTACAGAGCAAAAGCACAAGTTATCACAGCTCAACACATTTTAATAATTAAATACTCAATTGTGAAATAGTAACATGTAGGGATAGCCTAGCAAGCATCACTAAAGCTGCATATTCATCAATTTAAGGTGCCTATTACTATATTATTTATGGTATACTCACTTCTAATTATTTATATGTATATATAAAAATGAATGTCAACTCTAATATGGAGCAAGTCAAATGATATTTCAAGTTTTAGTCCTGAATTTGCATTGTTAAATAAACAGAATATGTATTTCATTAAAAAAATAACAGCAAGTTATCCCTTTGCTTACAGGCATGACAGTAATTAATATTCAGAGTATTTTAGCATGCAGTTTTTTATACTGACTTTTCAGATTCACAGTCTCAGAATGTGTGAATATATTAAGAATAGGAATAAGTAGAACCAGCTTGCTCATCGTGACTTAAGCCTTCATGTGGATGCATTTAACAATGCTTCACAATGATGTCAAGAGTATTGCGTCATAAATATAAAAAAATTCAATGTGAAAATTTTCAGATCTTGCACACAGACTGACAGCCACTGGACAATCATACGTCAAAGCAGACGGTCAGTTGCTGTCATCCTGAGGAACAGCCTTTGTAATAATATTAAAATTGTTTTGAATAGTTATTATATTTCTCAGTGTTTGAAATCACACAATCTGTTTAAAGCAAATACTGATACTATCCTGTGTAGACTGCAGCTGACAAATCGAGTGTCTGTTTCATTCAAAAGAAGTGAAACTCTGTATTCAGAAGTAAAACTCTAAAATAAGACATCTGCATAAAACCACTGAACACAGTGAGAAATACAACCTGAATGTAAAACACTGATACCATCGTTGGAGAAATAAGGCCCAGGGCTGAATACTGCAGATCAGCAGATAAGTGCCAGCATGAAACATTATAGCCAAACCTTGAGTGTATCATTGTTACGTAAGTTTCATTGGTGATTTATCAACAAGGTCTATCGCGCCTCATTTCATCTATTCCTATGATTGACTGTCGTTAAGACGTGACACAAACAGGCTTAGTGGGAAATTTAAGGGAGGGATTTTGTTCAAGCTCTTTGTCCATGAAAGTAGTATACTTCTCATCTCTTACAGGAATAAGCAGCAACTCAGAGATTGTGTCCATTACTCTACAGCGTGCAGTATGTGCAACTGGAGTTGAGGAAGTTATTGCAGACTGTAATGTTCCCAACTTAAAACCCTTTCTGTTTCTCTGTCAATGAGAAAAAAACTCTACATGTAAATGAGATACAGCAGGAGAAAACCTAAAGGGCAATACATTTGGGAGCTCTTATTATTCAGGGGTTTAAGCTTAAAACCCTCAGAAAGGTTCCTGCATAACTTGACAGTTTCAACAGTTTCAACTTCACAGTTTTGAGACTAAAAACTTGTTTAAACACTTAATTTTCCTCTTTTTTCAATGGGTTTACAACACAAAATCTGCTGCAGATCTTGCAGTGTGTTTTTATGTAGAAGATCAAGTACTTTATATTTATATGTATTTCTCTCAAGGTTCTGTTGTACTACTAAAAAACTATTTGTCAATCAAACCTGCAAATATTAAGGGTCATATTGCCTTGTTTACAATGATCCCATTGCAATAATGACATTATTTAGCTATATTTCATTGTATTACATGTAATTTTGAGACTCAGTTTTATTTATAAGTATCAAATATTTTTGTCCTCTGTAGGTTAATTGATTATGTTATATTTGACTATTTTTCCTTTGATCATATATAGATTTTCTCAGAAAACTGAGGACAATGACATGCAACTGAAAGCTCTGAAAATTGCCAGTAGGTGAACCTTTAGTTAAGATTTTTATGTTAAATTTTTTGTTTCTCTTAAAAATGTCTTCCAGTGAATATAGTGCATTTTTCCATTGTTATCCTTTGTGTGACTTCAATAATTTAATTCAAATGATCACAAATACTGTTTTATATCTTTTGTTCCGTACTTCCGTACATGACTACATTTGTAAGAGTTTATTTACACGTGATATTTCGACTAACCTGAGACTTCAAAATACCTAATAGAAATATGAAAAGCACAGCACTTAAAGGAGCAAAACATGGTATAGATATACAATATATCTAAACTAAGTGTATATATTAATACATATTACCACCTTAAAACAAGAAAAAAGGACTGTTCTGAGGTTAAATCCGGGTGTCTCATAGATATACCATCTCTTGTTTTCAGTACATAAATAAATCTTGTAGAGGTTTTTAACATACTGTGATGAGATTTCACACAGAAAAATATAATTAGCTGCTGGCTGCAGACATCTTTACAGCACACTAGGAAATAGTCTTAGCTTGAGAGGGTGAGACTGAGGAAAAGTAAGAAAACAAAGTACTTAGCTCCCTCTCCAGCTCACAGAAGCCTAAATAGAGTCCCTGCCAGGTTAACAAGCAATAAATTGAACTCTACAAGAGTCCTCTCAGATGCACAAAAATGCTGTTTTCATTTAAAAAAAAAATTAAGAAACAGAAATTCAAAACAGCACCTCAAAACAAAACACTGTATTTGATCGTAACTAAAGCCCTATACAAGCTGCCTCATGTTCAAGATGGTAATTAGATGAGCACCTCATCTTTTGATTGCCAACTTTTTCATTACATTTAACATTAAGGTGGGAGCTGCTGTAGATCTCACCTGATCTCAATCAATTTTCCTCTGTGAGCTTCAGGTTTTAATACATGATTGAAATACCCAGCTGGAAACATTTTACCTCACTTGTTTGCTGTCAAATCTCTATGACAGATGTCTCTGACATAATATGTAATGCTTGGGGGTCTCCAGCTGCCTCTACACACATTTCAGAGGTGGATCACTAATAAACTGGGAGGAGGTTGCAATATTGTAACCATAGTTCTACAGAAATGGAGCCCTCCAGTGGACTCTGTCGGTAATGCTGTCCTGCAGTACCTTGTACACATTCACTCCATAAAACTTAGTTTATGCATAATCTGATCTGAAAGAAGATCCACTTAGGCCCCTCAAACCACAACCAATTCTACTGAATTGAGTATCATGATGCAACTCCACTCGCTTGTTAGAGGCAGCCCTTCAACATGAGGTCGGTGCCCCTGTTATCCAGACCCGCTTTAAGGTCCACAGCTACAGGTTGAGCTGAAGGACCAATAACAGGAGCTTGAGGGGCTTGAGAGGCTCTCTCTGTTGGAGGGAATTGAGTCCCAGCCAAATACTGTGAGAGTCTGAAGGCTAGGTGTACACACACACCCTGCAGGGTTAGCAACATTTTTTTTTAAAATTATTTGTCTGACTGATGGAGTGACTGAGGAAATCAATTTGATCCAGGGAGAGACTGGAATTTGGTTGGGATTTAGAGCAGAGAGAGCAGAGACCGAGAGGGTTCAGCTTTCTTTGCCGTCATGGACGTCACTTTTGGGAAGTAACGACAGAATGAGGGCAAGCGAGCATTTCTGCCTGCAGAAAACAATTAAGAAAAATTGGCATCTTCTTCCGCCACAGGCAGTACCGGCGTCAGAGTTTAGTCGTAAATGGAAGCTGTAAAGGAATTTCTTTCCCCCCAGAGTCTTTCCTCCCTTAGAGAGCGTATCCCCTATACCTTGTCACCCCTTAACACCTCTTTATCTGCCACTATGCTTCTTTACACTTAAATCATGCCAAGTTGATGCCTATCGCACAGTCCCTTTGTTATAACCAGTGTTGTGTCTTGGAGTTATTTTTGCAGGTTCTCCCCATTTGCCCTAACTGTAGCAAACAAGGCCGAGTTTTAGGCTGTCCTGTTAGGCTGCTAGCAAGTGGGCAAGAGGACAGCTCACAGTGCCAACAGACATTCAGGGACAGACACTGAAGTTTGGTACACGCTGTCACCTCCAAGACAATAGAGCTCAACATGAGTTAGATAGGGATATTCATGTTACCCAGTGAGATCCTGAAGGTGTAGAGATGTTTACCTAAATGGACGTGTAGTTTAGGGCTTATGACATGCGAGGACACAAAGACTTCAATACAAAAGAAAGCCTCAGATTAATGGTGGCAATACTAATGATCACCAATAATGTTGCTAATACTGGTCTCCTTTATAAGGCAGGCAAACTCACCTCTGACTGAAGGAAAACGGATTGCAGATAGCAGGCCGGCTGCCATTTATACTAAGTCTGATGTGTCTGATTGGCCATTTAAGCATATGTAAATTTTTGCAGTCACATGCATACTTGCTATTGAAAGGAGCATCAAACATTTGATACAGCTACAAAAACTAGAGATGCCTTGTATCTGAAACCGCAAGCAGCTATGTTACAGTGTATAAAATCCAGCATCAAAAATATGAGTTTTGTCTTTACCTTTCCTCAGGTTGCATCCTTATATTGGTAAATGTAGATTTGGTGAAGTTCCATAGTGGAAATAACAAGAGGTTTGTAGTCATATTCTTTCCAGTGCTACAGCAGCCTTTGTATTCAATGGTGGTAATATGACTTGAAGCGAGCTGTACAACCCTGAGATCAATTCCAGGTGTCTTGGTATTTTTACAAGAGCATTAAAATGTAATCTGTCTCCTCCTGTCCTGTTCCTCATCACAGTCCTGTCTAACAAAGCTGAAACCTGAAAGCAGATTTCAGGAGCATGAATTAGACTGTGTTCACACCAATAATAGTACAAGAGGGCTGGTTGCTACAGGCTACCAGTGACACAATTAGCTTTGGACCAGAAAATCCAGTTTGAAGACAGTATGAGGCCAAATTGTACAAATCTCAAGTAATTATGTAAGCAAAGTTCCCCTCTGTGTCAAAACTTGCAAAGTGATGTAGTTACAGATTGTTCAGCTGTTCTGCCAGATGATATTGCATTCCCCTGCCGCCAGAGCTGAAGCAGGATCAACTCTTTTCTCTTCAGCGATATCCTGCTTTTTTTTCTGGAGCTATGTCTTTCAGCCAAGTTAGTTATTTCATAGCTCAAAAGCTTCAGTGCGTGCACTACCAACACTCAGTGCCAAATAAGGAGGCAGTTTGTCTCTTATGGTCGTCTAGTTAGTGGATTGGCATGTAAAGCATCCCATTCTAATAGACGAAAAGACAATAATTGCAGCTATGGCAGATTATCACCTTAAGCTAATGGAATTTGTCAGTCAACGTTTGTTTTTTCATCCAGGAAAGTAATGCTTGTGTGCACTTGATAAATGTGAGACATATGTTCTCTGTCGCCTGAATTTCTGCTTCATTCTCCCCCCATATCCTGGGAGAAACACCTGTCCCTTGAGATGCTAAATGTTCACCTGCTACGTGGTAACTTGGTCTATGTGATTAGTCTATCAGAGCTTTTCAAGCTGCCTGCTGTGTCTGCAAATGTCTGGAAACGCCATCAGCAACTTGTGGTCGCTGGATGAAAATCACTCCATTTACCAGCTATGCTAACATCTCAACCACAGATAATTTGCCATAATCAAAATCTTTCTTTTGCCTCAATCAAACTAGGCCTTTTCACTAGCATTTCAAACTCTGCAATCAGAATAAGGTCATAAATATATAAATAATATAAGAAATATAGGTATTTTTTGAAGTAATCTTGTTCCCATGTTTTGTGTTTGTTTCCTGTCTCCTATTTGTGACCATTAATGCCACTGGCTTTGACTTGAGTAGACTGATTAATAATATGATCACAACAAACAATCATTTTTGTCCTGTATTGCACACATGGCTCTCAGTTAGACTTTTTTTTCTTTCTTTATTTCAGTGGTTTGGTTGTCATCTCTCTCCATTTCTTTTCAAAGTGAGATCTGAAC
>JAUZTA010000028.1:13564883-13577877 GCA_034780835.1 Ctenochaetus striatus | reverse complement strand
TAGACAAGTCCTGCAGAATCCGACATTCAGGTTCATTTACAGCCACAGTCAGAGGTGAAAGTAACAAAATACATTTACTCAAGTAGAAAGAGACCTATTAGAGTGCCCTTTTATGTATACTTTATATATCGACACTACAACATTACATTGTCTTATCAGCAATGATCAAACAATATTATAATATACATAAAAGTAGACACAACAGTAAAGGGACTTCCAGGCTTAATATCTGAAACTTAAGCAACATTTTGCTGAACTTCTACTTTAGTTAAGATTTGGATAAAGAATCTTTGCTAGTGGTAAAATATTTTTATGTTTTAGTATTTCTACTTTTGCTGACTTTGGGGGTTTGAGGTGTACTTCTTTACCACTGGCAACAGCACAGCATGTCAGCAAAAAACAAACAGCTTTATCAACATCAGATATCACCGATAGTTTACCTCAGAATAAGGTGAATCCCAGATATTGAGAGTAATTTCCCTTCCATCCACCATAAAACTGTGACTGTAGATGGATTCTGCAAGACATAAAGTTCAGTTTAATAGAAAGTCAGATGAAATTAAAGAGCTGCATCTCATAATGTTAGTAAAACTGGACTGGACTGGACACTTACCAATATCTCCATACTCTCCAATGAATCTCCGAGTTAAGAGGCGCACAGTCAGAGCTAAAAAGCAAACAACAGTCTTTTCACACAATGTGCAATGGAAATGTGTATTTAACAGTTTCTCCTCTACTAGTAACATGTTTTTACCTGATTTCCCAACGCTTTCTGTCCCCATGACAACAATGTTGGCATCCATTTTCACAGTGAAACAGCTGTCGAGCTACTCAGCTCCATGTGAGGCGGAGAAGCTGCTGCTGCTGCTGCCGGCTCAGAGCAGTTATTATAGGACGGAGCAGTGGGCGGGGAAAACAAATCATCCACAACAACAGCAGCACTAGCAGATATTCAGTGTTGCCCCTCACGTGGTCGACTTAATGCGAAACCTGCTACAGTGAATTGAGAGGATAAAATTAAAAAGTCCTCTCTGTAGTGTTGTTACAATATTTAACAATATGGTTTTTTTTAAATGGTTAATAGATGGGTTTCTTATGTTTTCAAATGGCTTATTTTATGTAATGACATTTTGGAGCGATAAGTTGTGGAATGTAACTGAGTATGTTGAGTATGCTACTCAAAAACTGTACAAATAAGAGGTACTTGTACTTTAGAATTTTGTTTTTATTTAACTTAATGCTTTATCATCAATCTCAAAACTCCTGCACTTTCCTCCTCTGCATTTGTCTGCTTACTTTACTGTGTTCTTTTTCAGAATATAATTTTACATACGCTTGCTTGTTCAGTGAAAACTATTTATCTCCAAAAACTGTGGATAACCCTAACCCATAAAATCTGGGCTTTTTTCTGAGTTCATAAAAGTGACTGTTTAGAAATTTGTGGCTCTAGTTGGATGCTTTAAACGTGATGATCTTATAAAAGACGATCAAATGATCCAACTTATCCAACAGTGTTGTATGATGTTTTGCCAAGTAAAGTTGTGGCTGCAGGACATAGTAGAGTATTTTCATTGCTTCTTTCACTTAAACAAAGTATCTAAATATGTCCATTCCACCGCTGCTGAGTACAATTATTTGAGTACCATCCTTTTGAAGTATTTCATGATACTCTGGGGGCATACTCTTGACTCAAATACATGAACAACAACTTTACAAATTCAGATATGTTGCACCAAAATATGATCAGTTTATGAAATATGATCCAATGTTTTAGAATAAATGACCCAACAGTTTCTGAAATATTTAAAACTGTTGATTAGTGCATTAGTATGAATAATCCAGTAGTATAATAAAACACCAACAAGGGTCAATATTCTGCATTTAGTATCTTCATTTGCTTTTCCATGTACATTTTTCTAAAGTAAAATCAACTGCATGACTTTTACTTGGATTACAGTATATTACATTATGGTATTGTAACATTCTCTAGGAAAATATGGAGTACTTCCTCCACCACTAGAGAAAATCAGTTAATAATTAATACTAGTTGCACTGAAAGTCCAATTATAGGCTGTAGGATGTAGTCTAAAGGTCAAATTAATAATTATCGACTATATAAATTAAAGTCTGGTCCCATATATAGTAAACAAGTATGACTTTAAAAATGAAAAACGACATTTTGTGTTTCTCAGCTTATAGAAACTTAAGCAAGTCCCAGCATTTACTTCATACAGTGAATAAATCTGTAACAGCTCCATAAGTTTTAGGGTTAAAATTTCATCTTTTGGTTGTAGTTTGTTTGTTTCTGTCCTCTTTATTAACTAGAATTCAGCCTCATACACAAAGGCTCTATATGCTGTTGTAATAATACCAACAGCCACAAGGGGGAAGTAGATTTAAATAAATGACTCCCACAACAGATTACTTTTTCTTTTTTTTTTTTTCCCCTCCTGGAGCCAAAAAAGGCAGAGGAGGCAGGCTGGAAACTGATTGGCTGAACAGAAACAGACCCTGGAATAATTGGCTATGTGTAAAGCTAGACTGTAACACCCACCCCCCTGTCTGCATGTGTGTCCACGTCTGCTTCTGTGTGTGTATGTGTGTGTGTGTGTGTGCGTGTGTGTGTGTGTGTGTGTGTGTGTGTGTGTGTGTGTGGATGTGTGTGTGTGCGTGGGTTTTTTTATTTTTTCATTTGATTTTTTTTGTTTGTTTGTTTTGTTTGCTCAAATTTTTTTTATGGATGCTTTATAGTCTCGTTGTAGTGAGACAGGCTCCTCAGTGACAGTGGCTGCTTTTTTAAGCTGCAACAGCAAAACCAGATCACAGAGAGCTCTTATATCATCTCTGATATTATTTTCCCTCTCTTATCTCATGTAAATTTGATTACTCCGAGGCTGGAGGCTTCAAATTTTTGCCTTTTTTCAATGTATATACGATGGTTATGACTGATTTTCCATTAAAATTTTTCCACTTAAAAATGGGAAGCTTTGAGGTCTACCCCAAGGGATTTTTTAGAAGAAAGAGTAAACATTGCAATGTTTGGTAACAAGATAAATGTTTTGTTTACCAATTCAACACAAGCTATTTGTAATTTAGAAACGTCTAAACACATGCTTGTACTACTTGTACTGTATCTGTGTTTACTGGTCCATTAACTGTGACTTTACTTCCAACATGGAATTAAAAAGTGGACCCTACATAATGGAAAGACTACTTACATGGTTTTTAAATGTCTATATTTATCAAAATAAATAAGATAAATAGCGTCATAATGTATTCAATTATATCATGAAATATGGAACATGTTGGTTAAATTGTAAACAAATGCATCATGTTTATGCACTTTAAAAACCCATTAGTTAATATGTGTAAAATCATGCACATATGAGAGAGAATTAAAGGTTATAATCAAGCCAAGATGCATTTTGATGCTTTGTATCATTCAGTCTTCAGATTTCCCAAGCTGTCAGCATCAATCAGCTTTATCATCACGACGCGTCTGTGTGAAATTTATCAGATATCAGAGGCACATTAAGTTTGCTGGCCAAAGAAGGTGCCACATTCATGAAAATTCATGAGGTGGAGTTGCAGGGATACTACAGTGGTGAGAAATAATTCTGATTTCAAGGCATAAAAGTGAGAAGGAAACAAGTCCAAGACAAATGACAAGATATATGTATAAACATGAGACAAAAAACAGGGAAAATAAAACATCTATGGCTGATTCCTTTTGGTTCCCTTGCAGTTTTTTTTTCCAGAAGGAAAGGAGATGATTGCTTCATAAGTCTTTTACACTGGGAGAAAAATATATCAAAGACAAAATTCAGTTATCTAGTCACTATATGTAACATAACTTATGCAAATGTGCCTCAGCGCTGACTGAAGTGCAGTTAATGTTGCAGCATAAGAGGCTATTTTTAAACTGGAATTTAAAGGAGGCAAAACATCTTTTTCTCGTCCGTTAATTCATTTTCAGTGATTTGATGCTCTAACAGACTTTGAAAAGACATTTTATAAGTTTACACATTTGAAAGAAGCCGGGTATTATTTTAGGTATTTAGGGTAATACCAAACACATTTATTATTCCATTAAAATATCCAAAATTTATAAAGAATCAAGACACAAACCTCTGCAACATTTAGAGGTACAGCAGTTATACGCCCTCAATAAGGTCTTTTCATCAAAAGCTGTTTCACTGGAAGCTGCTTCAGCTGTGTGTGCTTATGCAAATAAATCTTCTTATGTGGACTTAACTTACACTCACTCTATGTATGTGATAATTCCACTTTTCCCTGTTTCAGGGCTGCGATAAGGAAATACACTGGAAACTACCCTCTAGATAAATGCCGTCACATGGCAGGCCTTATTTAAATTTGCACTTAATTTGCCATTTGAAATGTGCTGCTTTACATGGGGGGAGTTAAACTGAACTAAAGTGGCTCAGTAGCACGAGATGTGAACACAAAAAACGGATTCATTGTAGGTTCAATTTCAGACTATTAAGGCAACATAGTTTTGTCATATGATGCAAATACAGAAGACACTGAGATCTCACATACTTAAAGTGTAGAGAGCTTTAGTTTGTGAGTTTGTGAGATGATTCATACCCTCTGAAAATATGTTTCACTTCTCTGAGAGGATGAAGAGCTGCACTGACTGACGTCTAACTCCAGTGCTCAGGGTCCCTCACGTGTATTGGTTGAGTTGGAATTCGGCTTTGTGTGTTTACTTTCTGTGACGGTCACGTTTTCTCGATGTCCAAAACAGATTTTTTCAACCATAAGAACATTTTTCCCCTCTAAATTCATGTTAATGCCATAAAATCTGGTTCATCTACAGGCTAAATTATGTGGTCTGTTTGTGCTTGATTATATCAAAGATATGTTTTTGACTCCTTTTTAGCTGACAGGAGCAGCTGAACAAGCTCCTAACTCAACACTGACATATTATCACTTTAAAAAGTTGTCAAATGTGTCAGCAGACAGTTGCCTATTTACATATCTAGGAGGGAGAAACACAAGCATTCATTTGAAGTTATGTTTCTGGCTATCTGATAAATGTAAGTTCATTGTTCAACCTGCTTTTAGCTGGTTCCTGTGGGAAATATCTGATTTTGTGAAAACACATCTGACATGGACACAAGCAGTATGAGCACCACTGCCCCCTATCTGTCAGATTTCAATCTGGCTATTGTGCACATTTGTACTGGAGGCAAGTAATACCTCTGTGTAAAATAGCTTTAATTTCTATAGTCCAACAGGGTGGCAGGCATCAAGAACAACCATACAGAAACTGCCAGCCTTCTCACCGATGGTGTTGTTTGCTTAAGTGTTCCTATAGAGGCGTCAGTATTAAGCTGAGACTGTTTCATGACCTTCTTTGTTGTTTGTTTAAGTATGTGAGCTAAGATTCGCTGATGTGCACTAAAAAACAGAGTGCAACTCTGTAATGGGAATTACGTTAGTTTTGTAGACATGACTGAACAACAACTTTCCCCCCTCACAGGATGTTCTGCTGCATTGATCTTCATAGCAATTAATCCAGAAGTTGTTGAGACATTTTACTCTAACCAACAAGTGCCAACCTCAGGGTGGTGCTAAGATGGCGCCAAGTCAGATGATTGCAAAAAAAACCCCAAGAACTACAGGACTCATTACAATTGGAATGACCATTTGGACTGCATTTTGTAAAAGTCGTGAGATTTGAAAGAGAATACTGAAATTACTAAAAGATGCAGAACAGAAATCCATATTTGGGCATCTGCAGACAAAGACTGATCCAGTCCAAAGCAAATGAATAATTTCTTCAGGACTAATCAGTTGCTTGCAGCTGATAAAACTGAAGGCATCCATCATAAGCAGCCACTTATGCACTGATGCTCTCATTAGACAGCTGCGATACAGGACTGGAGAGGAGGGAAGAGCAGGCCATTAGCATGTCATTTCCCAGACAGGAAGGAAGCTTTCAGACTCACACCGTCAGAATTACAGGATGAGGAAGAAAGACCAGGGCACACCACCTTTTATATACACAGACTGAAATATTTCCTCCCTCTCCTCTCAGCATTGGCGGCAGGCAAAGAGGAGAAAGGAGACCTCTCCAAACAACGTCTAGCAAGTACGTAGAGTGATTATTAAACAACTGTAAGCCTTTATGCTGTCCTCGACTGGCTTGCATCGCACTGAAAATACCAGTTAAAGTTGCTGTTCCTGCAGCTATTAGACTATGCAACCCCTCCACATCATAGAAAAATGTGATTTAATGCATCATATACAGTACTGGCTCCACTGTGCCAGTGTTCTCAATGAAAACACATCTTTTCCAGGCAGCCGTCCCACTGCGGCCGAGTTTGTCAGGCGACCATATGTTCACATGTTGCTTTTAGTTTGGTTGCATTTGACTCCAAGAATGGTTGTGTGCTTACTGGGAAAAGTGCTGCCTGAATATTTCATGGTATAAATATGGTAAGTGGTTTGTAGTGGTCCCCAGAGGCTCTGCAGAATTTCACATAATGTCCTCTCCATCACTCCCATGTTCCCTCTAAGTTTGTGCCCCAGGGCAGAAAAGCCACTGAGGGTTTTCTACACCTAAACCACTTTTTTTTTTAGAAATATAGAGAGAAGAGCACGATGTTTAACAGAAAGTTTTAAAAAATTATCATAATTGTATCCAAAAGCATGAAGGATTGTGATCTTTTTGAGTAACATTTCTAAGCTGAGATGAACTAAAGTTTGTTGAACACAACAGTGACTGTAACCTTAATGTAACATTACTGTTGGCAGAATACACCAAGTCACAATCTGTCTTTTTCCAACAAACATTTAATGCTTTATACAAACAACATGTGCCATACGCATGAACTAACTTTCAGTGAAAAAAGAGGAAAAAGTGGCAAAACTGAGTTTTAAGGATTTTTCATTGACATATATCTTTTTTGGCACAAACATCAGTTTTTACAGTGGCCTCTTCCTCAGTAGCCTCTGTTTGTATGTTGGATGCAATAGCAATAAACCAGGGACAATAGCAAGGTAACTGGCCACTTTGATAGTTCACAAGTGTTTTCTATGGGTCAGTATTACATTTCGTTATAATTACACCAATCCTAGATCCTTGCGCTGTCTTCAAATGCAATCTTAGAAATCGCACTGCAGAGAAGAACGATTATAAGATGAACACTATAAATTTCAAAATGCCTGTGTGTTAATCCTGTGGTGTATCATTTGCTCACTTCCTTAAACTCTGGTTTTGTCTTTAGTAATTATAGTTTTGTTTTTAGTTTTTTCCATTAAAGACTACAATGCATGTGATACAGGATATAAACTTATATATATCCGGCAAAATATGCTACAAAAAGACAGATATTGCGACCGAAAGTTATCATTACATACATGTAAATAGGCTGTACTGGTTGTTGTGAGACTGATATTCCCTGAGACAAGGAGAACCACTGAGGCCAGAGAAGTCACATGAATATCTTATGCTGAGCTGAACAAAATCTGCAAGTGAATTATCTCTTCAGTTGCATGAAATCATCTTAACTCTGGACAGCCTCCAGTGACAGAGAGCCTTTTGGATGTGGTGCCCAATTAGTCAGCTTTTCAACGTGAATTATCAGCCCACCACATGCCAAACAGTGACAATCAAAATGTCAGCGACTAAAATATCTCTCTTGCAAAAGGAGTGATGAAATCTGCTGAGTTGGGGGATGAAGCCGGCAAAACTGCTTCACTATTATTATGGACTGTTTTTTGTGCTTTAAGACAGTACTGCAGAGGTAGCACTGGTTACTGTTTTTTTGTGAGGCTGGCTGCAAAATCCCACCATGTGGATAACCCCACCCATCTTAAACAAAGCTTTGCTTTAACTTCCCCTTGAAGTCAAGAATGGCAACGTTTGATTTATGAGTCTTTTCCCCCATAGTCGCCAGTTGTATCTGAGCCATAGCATGAAGGCTTTAATTAAAGGGATTATAGGCCTGTGGTAATTTACTTTTTGAAAAAGACCGCATGACAAAACATATATGTTTTTTTTTCACTTTCTACATCATAACTCTCAACACTGTAGCTGCTAAATTGTTTCTTTTTCAATTTCTGCTTCATGGACTTCATAACATTGCAGTCAGGTACTTTTAAAATTGAAATAACAGGGGTTTTTTGGCCACACTGGGGCAGCAGCTGCCTGACAAAGTCTGGTGTTTGTTAATAAAAAATTGATTCACTTTGCCTTTAATCCATCTCGTCACTGTGTTCAAATAAAGTTGTACTATCCAGATTCAGGCTTATTACATATCTTCAGCAAAATAACTATATGACAATTTGGATGCCCTAAATAACGGAAAATAATCAGTTCAGGCAGGTAAATGAATAATGCGTACATGCAGATTCAATTCACACATCACTACTTGAAAGATGAACCAGTGTACGAGAATAAGTATTAACATCCGCAATCTGGGGACAATATGCAGGACTTGACTCATCTCTTTTAGTTACGTTGTTAGCAGAGAACAGCGCTAGTTTAGATATGATATTATTTTGTCCTCCAGGGGGCGCTGATGAGATTATTTTTAAAATGTTGGTCATGTTTTTAATAACGCATCAAAACAAATTTTATGTTTGTTGATATTTTCAGTTGTTATTTGATTTTAATGCTCATATATGTGTTGTGTTGCCTTGAAAAGATCCACAAAATATTTCAAATTTGTGTCCCACTTTCTAAAGTCTAAAAATTATTCAAATATTTTTGAAGCAGTCAAACAACATATTTGCAAAATATGAAGTGGTCCAACAAACCTGTCGTGCCATGAGACAGAGGAATCCTGTTTGTGTTTGTTTGTGACACAGATTGAAGATGTTGATTGAGGTGTCATTTTGGGTCATAATTTGTCCTTAATTTACTCAGCAAAGCTGATGTACATAACAATAAAAATAGCCACTCAAGAGCTATATGACTAAATGAAGTATTAATAGTTTTGGACGGGCAAACTGACCCTGCAAAGGGAGATTCAGAGGGCAGATAAGTTGAGTAGGCACCCAACTGTAGCACACTTGGTTGGTAAAGTGATCTAGAGGCATGTGACTGCTGCGTAAGGTTATATAAGATGTTTTTTTTCTTTTTTTAACTGCTTAACATAAAACACACAGTGTACAGCAATTCTGATGATAAGCAGTTTAACTGCCCTATGAGTTTTCAGTGTTTAGGTCTGTTTGCCTTCAGCCTTGAGTCACTTCAATTTGTATAGCAAACATGGGATTATCCTGTGACATTAAAAGAGTACTTTGTCATCCCTTTAGGACACATTTGTATATTCCTAGTTCACATCATAACAAAGCTATAAAATGAGGCTCAAGCTTAAACATGGGTAAACATAGTCCCAGTGCAGTTGCTTTAGGTTGGAGATATTGATGACAGCATGGTGTCTCAACTCTGTGGTTTCTCACTTTTGGAGCAAGTTGTAAATGTTTGCAAATATTTTTTAACAGCCAAATGGAGACTGATGTTAAACAAAAACTAAAAAAAAAAACTGTTACTAGTCAAAATTCTGACTGAAAATATCCTTTCAACAGCTCCTCAGGGGGATCCATCCTGTCCTGCAATTGTTTTTGAGTTTTTGTTTTTTTTGTCTCACCCTACTTGAAATTTAAACCTTTTAGCCTGTTTTCCCATGCTCAGCTTGCCCACGGTGCTTCATCTCTGCTGACACTTTGTGTGTTTGTCATCTGACTTGTCTTTCTGGTTTTAGCACCTTTGCATTTTTTTCTCATGCATTCATGTTGCATTGCTATTTTCTGTCTCATTCTTGCAGTAGGTTGGGCTGGTGTTTACAGCATCCTCATAGAAATGTCAACAAATTGAACTTGTACTATTGTGAATGTCACCTTGGTTTGGTGGAGTAATTTTTCAGCGTTTTAAACATCCTGTTCCAGGAAAGATAGGTTGGATTAAAGCTGAGTGAATAGCAGACTCTACAGCTTCATGAGGTGTGTTTGAATCTGGAAATAAGCCCTTGTACTTCTTGATTTTATTTAACAGGGCTGAAACTGGACCAGGTAGCTTCATATGTGCTAAGTTTGAAACCATCTCCCCGGCAGCGCAGACAATATTACTCTATTTTAAAACCACGAGCTGCCCCCTCCGTTGATACCAGTGTAAAAATAGACAGCACAGCAGCAGCATGAAATGGTTTAAAATGTAGAACAGACAGCAGCCCGCTATATTTAGACAGGACACAATCAAAAAAGTGCCTGGTGACATTTTAGTAACTTCCCATTGAAGCTGAAAATGCCATTTGACTGTCCTTACATTCATGCAGCATTTATGTGCCCTGAAGATCTCTGCTGATGTCTAAGGAGAAACTTCACTTCTGGTCACTTTGAATAACTGCTACGAACTGAACATTGCAGTGAGTACTGAGGGGCAAATCTGCAGTGTTTGAGTCTGACCTCTCATTTACTCTTCCTCTTTTTTTTTAGCATTGTCAATATTGACTTTATATTAGATAGTGGACACACCCACAACTATGACTTGCCATTTGGTTTGTCAACACCCATTTTAAAGCCTCGAGTTTGGTATTATGGACATCACCATCTGTTTGTTTGTTTGTTTTTGAGGTGAGCGGGTCAAACTTGGGGGAAACACACTGCTACCAATGACAGTTACAGCCAGCAGCTTTCAGTCAAAGTGTCTGTGCCTATTTTTATTGCATTGCCTCAGTATAATTTAAACAAGTGAGTTATACAAAAATTTAATTAATAAGACCAAAGCTGTTTTTTAGACCAGGTTGTAAACATATATATTTGCATTAAAAAAGATCACTTTAATAAAAGAGTTCACTCACTTTTGGAATCTTGAGTGGCCATTTGAGGAAATGCAGTTTTTGGCACCTGTTGGCTTCATTTTTCAGCCCTGGAGGCTGCCATTTGGTTTTAAGAAATGTGGGATAAAATACTCAAATAGCTCATTGAAAAATCAACAGTCGCAGTTGGTTATAAAGTCCATAAGGTGCCAGTAAAAAAATAAATCAAACACTTAAAACAGATGGCTTCTAATTACATGGCTTTATTCAAGCATCTGTGTAGTATAGTAGTAAAATTTGTGTATTTGTTTTTCTGCTTGGCTCAAGATGAATCTAAATACAGTTCAAAGACTTTATAAATGTGGACAAAGTTATCTGATGGTGACATGATGTTGCAGGAAATGTGCTGAGAGTTTTTAGATGAAAATACTGTTGCTGTATCTGTGAGTTTTAAGTAAGCGAGGTCCTCTGCGGAGGCCGATCCCTGCAGGTGAGAGTCCACTCAGCAGTACTGCGTGGCTGAGAGATGCAGTGCCTGAGGCCAGACTGGCTGATCATTGGTCTGAAGGAGAAAGCTCTGGACTCACTGCCCGAACATGAGGTTAAAATGATGAAGATCTGCGTTATGTCAAACGTTATTAGAAGTAAGAAAATTGTATAACATGTGCCTTTTCTGTCTGTGTTTGGATGATAAAAGTGATTTTTCAGGTTACATAACAACACTATTGCCAGTGGTCTGATTGAAAATGCTATACTTTCATTCTGAGGATTAGATTGGCAGAAGTTAAGTAACAGGCCCACGAAATATAAGAAAAATGTAGTTTTGTTAGAAATAGACAGCATGATATAAAGATAATGGGAACTCATATAATCATCTTAATCATCACATTGAAGAAATATTCTAAAAAAAAATAGGGAAATGCATTTTTTTGCTGATTTGCCGAAAGTTGGGCAAAAATATTACGATCACTCTTATATTCTGTCCTTTAGCTGGAGTCAAGACGCAGTTAGCTTAGCATTAAGACTGGAAACAGAAGGAAAAAGCAAGCCGGCCTCTGTCCAAGGTTAAAAAGATCTGCCTACTAACTCATCTGAAGTTCTCAAAAAAAAACCAACTTACCTCCTTTTTAAACTCAATGCCGGAATGGAATGAAAAATTAGACAATTTGAGGTTTGCTCAACAATGCGCCAATGACAGTAAGACTCCAGGATGTCACTGTGCTAATAGTTCCAGCACCCAACACACCCCAAAAGAGTCAACTCATCATTTTCACTGAATTAGTGACACTGGTTTTATCAGTGGACCCCTAGATGTGTTGGTGGCTGGTAGCTGTATTTCTAGAGCCAGGCTAGCCTTTAAATTAAACAGAGCTAAATGCTGTAAATGTCTCTTTAAAATTAAATACAAGATTTACATATGTACTTTCTTAAAGATTTTTTCCTTTTTTTTTGTGTTTCTTGTGCAAAGCACAGACCAAATCCGCCTCAGCACTCATGCAGAAACCTGGTAGCTATTATCATCAGAACTGGAAGTTATATTTGGATTATCAGACATCAGGCAGCGTCGTTATGAAGCAGACGCAGCATCAGCAGGTCCCAAAATGACGACTATGTTTTATCTCATTTCCAAATGAATCTGTTCATAAGTTCACAGCATGAGCAGAAAGTCTCTCTCTAGGCTGAGTCTGCTGCATGCCCATGCCCGTTTCCATGGTAACCCCCGTGGCATAAGAAGGAGGCTGAAGATGTTGGGATGGATGATGAGATGCAATGACAGATGTGGGGACTGTGAAACCATTTGACATCATTTGACTCTCAGCTCCATTAGCCTGGTCTGCTGTGGAAGCATCTTCTGTGACCAAATGCCGCAGATGTTTCTCTCTGCAGGTCATGTTTGAATTAGTGCTCGAGTGTTCAGCAGCAGCAGCAGCAGCAAGACAAAACTCTTCATTACCCTGTGTGGAACAAAAACGTGCAATGAACCATGAAAAGTTGATGTTGGTTTGCGAAAGCAATCTCTCTCTTTCACACTCAAACAGTGTAAGAAAAATACTGTTGAAGTAAAGATTAGATCAGAACTCAGTCTGTGTAACAGTTAAGAGTCTTCACAGTTCAATTCTGTTCATAATGTGAAAATAAACATGGGGAAAATACTGAAAACATTCAGAACTTTAGCATGTAAAAATACTCAGAATAAGATC
>JAUZTA010000028.1:13524487-13547316 GCA_034780835.1 Ctenochaetus striatus | reverse complement strand
TTGCTGCAGTAGGGCGTTTATATAAGCTCCTTAAACTCAGCGCATGTTAATGTCATCTTGAAGGATTAGATTCTAAATGGGTTTTTCCGTCCCTGCTGTAAGCTGCATGCTGAGTTTGCCTAGCAACACCAGTTTGTTTTATCTCAAGATGATAAACGATGTTGCGGTAAACGTTGATCAGCCAGCCGCTGCTCCTTTGCATCGGCGTAATAAACTGTGTGCGCCGATGCAAAGGAGCAAAGTGTGACAGGATGCTGAACACACTGCGCGACCTAGTGACGTTCACTGTACATTATGCTGCAGGCTGGCCGGGCCTCGAGAGGGCAGTGATGATGAGATTAACTCGTGTCCAACTGGTTAACAACATGTTGCTGCTGTCTCAAACCTAATTAGTAAGTAACCCCAAATACTCTGAGTATTATATAAAGGAGTCAGACAGGAACTGGGCTAACATTATGCTAAGCAGAGGAAGACTTTACTCTTCACAGAGTTCCTGTTTTGAGAAATGGAAAGTCATTGTTTGTGATAAGTGACCGTCCCGAGTTTTAATTTCATTGAATTTGAGCAGAGACAGTTATTTGATTTGAAACTGCCATCACTCCTGAATCTAATTTAATCATCTTTCAGTCCTGCCTGCTCTGTTCTAACAAAACATGCAAAGCAACTTCCAGCACTGTTAATAATTTTAGATTCTTTTTGCTAACACTGTCTATGAATGACGGGAGTAGATTGAGGAGCTGTTTGTTTACATGTGGTTCTGATGTGAAACGGATGGGCCGGGTGTGCAAAGCTATCTGATTGTGTTAAATGAGCCTCAGAAGGGTGTGGACTTGGCGTGAGGTTGATTTTAATGCTCCCAGATTTTGTGCCGTGTGTCAGGCCGTGTAGTAGCCTCATTAGGACTCGTCATCTGGCTAGTAGTCCAAAGTGAATCACCTCCCTCAGTCAATCTGCTGTGTTTGTGGGATAGTGTTGCAGTGACATGGAGATTATGTCAGTGCATGTTTTGCTACACTCTGCACAGCCCTGTCTGTTGGATGTCTGCTGCTCGGATGTAAACATGCAGAGGTTTTACGAAATCCCCCATTGTGTTTTTGTTTTTTTGACAGCAAACACTAAAAATAGAGGGGAGCAGCTGAACATTTGTGAACTTATTTTTATCTTAATTGTTTCTTTGGGAACAGGAGACACAAACTTGTAAGAGTCTATAGCATGGCTCTTACTTCTGAGGAAGCCTGTGGTTGGACGGTTAACCTTTTGGACAAATTTAAGAAAAAACAAAACTGGTCTCACACTGCAGACCATTTATAATATCCTTGTTAAACTGGCCTCAAAATTTCACACATGAAGAGATAAACCTTTTTTAGGATTATTTTTGTAGTTTCATTGATGAAATTTTCTGGTCTTGGGGATGGTCACCATCAAGATTTTATCATTAATGTTCTCAGTATTGATCCCGCTTATTGATAGAGTATTTTTCAGTACTTCTATCTATAAGCATTTCAGAATGTGTCGTATCTGGTTGCCAGGATAGCTCACGTCAAGTTAAACAAGCAGTTACTTATTGTGCTATGCTAACTATTGGCTCCTGGGCATTCCTAAACCAACTGGACTCCACTGTAGTACAGAGCCGTAAATCATTTGAGATAAATCTCAGAGAAGGCTCTGCTACATCTTGCTGTTTTTGGTGTCATTTTACCTCATGTAGAGATGGAGAATAGATTGGACTATGCATCTGACTTCAGGTATCCATTAACAAAGCTTTGACTGTTGACTGACTTTATCTATGGGACTTTTTAAGAACATAAATAAGAAATTCTTAAAATCAATGCTAACTGGGCCCAGAGCTTGTAACTACAGACTTTTGTATGAAATAATGACCAGTGTAACCTTGACCTTTATGTAACCTTGACCTTAATAAAGTGTTGGATTTATAAGTGATTCATAAGGTTCATAAGTACACAGTTCAAATGTAATTGCATAACCCCCTGCAGCTTTGTTATGTTTGTTATTAGGAGTTGGTGAGGAATTTGAAAATGCCAGCTATGGTATGTTAGAATGAAATATCGTTACATAAATAGCGATAGCAGCACCAATTAGCAGCTTAACAGGATGTCTGTGGCGACCAATAAGGAAGTGGTACCAATTTAGTACCTATCCTTACTGATGAACCCTTCATCCCTCAGCCATGCGGGAACTTAGAAAATGTGAGTTTGGAAACCAGTAAATAGGTCAGACCTCTGTAGGAAGTGGATTGTGGGATAAAAGACATGATATCCTCAGGCCATCTCACCAGACCCTGCAGAGCCGTATGTTGGAGCCTCTTGCTTTTGCCATGAGCATGTTGTCTGTCTTTTTTACTAGATCGCCACATGCAACAGTGGAGGCGAGACTCGGCAGCCTGAAAGGTGCCCCATGTCGCGTCCTGCTGCATTGTCGCTATCATATTTTGGCCTAAATATGTTCGTGGCACCTTTTTCCTTTCCCTCAGAATCCCTGTGGCCTCAGTAAACCTCACCAGGCCACCATGCAGCCTACTCCAGGCAATCTGGGTCAGGCTCTGTCACTGCTGATTAAAAAGGGGATTTTTTTTTTTTTTGTCATCCATTAGGGGAGGAGCGTGGGGATAAGAGGCGGGAGGAGACGGATCATAAACACAGCAGCATCAGCAAGCCGTTGCCACAGAAACGGCTGGTTGTTAGGCTGTTGTTGTTTTTTTTGTTACTATTGGATTGAGATGCTCAGTCCTTCCTCTGGTCCTGCTGTGGAGGATGCAGCTGTCGCTCTGCCCTGTCTTCAAAATACATCGAGTTTATAAAAAAATATATATCAACGGGGACGCAGGCTGCTGGTCAGCTCTCATTTTGGACTTGCCACTTCATTATTGAGTCTTGGAAATGAGCATTTAACCAAATTTTTCATTCTGAAAAATGAGCATTGAAGCGTATGGCAAGTCCTGACCTTGGAAAAGGAGGAAATACAGTTTCACCCTTGGCTCGTGGCTTTACCACAAATCCCAAGCCTCATTGATTGAATGGTGTGTAAGTGGTTGCTTTCTGGGCTCCTAGGATTACTCAGAAGCATGTTCAGCACTTAATCCCCATATCACTGATGGCGAAGGGTGAGGGATAACTGTGCCTAATTAAATGCACTCTAATCAATAGGATGGGTGGTCATCATAATTAACTGTTTGTTTCAGTCAACTTTCATTTGCTCAGTGTGTAAACAGAGGTGAGTCTGTATCTTTACGGCTTTACTCTGATCCAACAATGTTCTGCTCCATTTAATAATAGTCCCAGTTTTCCTCAGACAATGCGGATTGATTTGCACTGAAACAAAAACCTCAAGTTACAAATCAGTCTGTTATTCTGGTCGAGTTTCTCTCTTGTATGATATGAATGCTCAGCTCTTGATTGATGGCTCAGTAGGGCTAGGCTGTAATTCAGTAATTGAGTTTTAGTAAAATAATATTGTGATTGTGGCTCTAAATTGTAGTTGTTTAGGATCCGATTCCCAGCCAGAAAAATAACAGGTTTCACTTACCTCTGCAGCAAATCTTTCAACAATCATCACTTTTTTTATTTGCCAGGGCCAGTGAACTAAACATTCTGGTAGCAGGCCTCCAACTTTTGGCTTCACTTATTTAAATGTCAGCCAACATCTGTAGCTAATTAGTGATAATTCACTATAATAGCTGGTCCTAATAATTTTTGTAACTTGCAGCAAATCTGTAATATAACATACATCTGGTTCAGGCACAGCTGTACTACAGCTGCCAAAAATGAGGGGCATTAGTATTGAATTAGTACTTGCAATTGGCCGATACCAAAACTTTCAGTATCAGAATCGGCATCAGGAATTAGAAATGGTATTGAACATCTTAAACTGGCACATCGGTGGCACACATGGTGTCGTACAATCTTCCATATATTGTTTGACTGTTTTCCACATGTTCCTTGAGAAAAGGGGAAAACGGGCTCTTGGCATCGCTATCCTAATAATTAGGTCACACCACCTGCGGAAGAAGCTGCTACCAGCTGCTGTCAAAGAGTCCAGAACCTCTCTGTGCTCCTCGTCTTCAATAGAGCAGCTGCAGCTCTACAGCAGCGAGACGTACACGCTCTGGTCTTGTGCCATATCTCCTCCATGTCTCCATCCTACCACCCAGCTGACCAACAATGGAGACTGTGGGTAGCTCTGTCTCGGCTCCAATAAAACATCTGAAGCAGGATTACAAACAGATCACTGTAGCGGGGCAGAATGACAAGGCTTTGCTCTGTTACATTAACTCCTACCCACCGTCTATCCTTCATTCTCTCCCTCTGTCTCCCTCCTCTGCTGACCCGGTGTTCACAGAGCTGGCAGTCTAGCCGAGTCCTCTTAGCTTCCAGCATCACATCAGCCCCCTGTTTGAAAACATGCCTGGGCTGTTTACGTAATCTTATGGCACAGAAATCATCATTATTATTGTAACAGCTGTCGAGGTTTGCATTACCGTAATATTTCAAAATTCTGCACAGAAGAGAAGGCAGCAGTGATTCACAGAAAGAGTGAATTAAACATTGATCATTGTGGGTTAGGGTTAGGGTGATGTGTCTTATTTCTAACAGCGGAGATCATTTTATCAATTAGCAGCATAGATTTTAATCTCAAGGACATGAAACAAAAACAAATGCACTTCAGTAAGGGCTAACTAATACTGATGCCATTTAGGTTAATGAGGGCTTTTACTGCTTCCTGGAATAGTTTGAGAGTGATGACACAAGGTTAATTGGACTCAAAGATTAAGTCACTGCATGTCAGGTTGAACTAGCCTAATGCCATTGACCTACCCTGTAGAAAAGAACCTGATTACAAGCAGATTGAGCACAACGGTAATAGGCACAAGAAAATATTTCATTCGTTTGTAGCTCTTCAATATATCATGTCTCTTTAACCATAAAAGAAGCAAAAATGCACAAACATTTTATTGAATATTCAACAAATATAAATATTTTTCACTGCAAAAATATAAGCTGTTATATTTCCCATTAACATGAACAGATTTGCTAAAAATTATAGTCTAAAAAACAACTTAGTGTTAATATTGCCAAAATGTTTATATAATTTATTAAAATCAGGGTTTTCCCTAGCATTTTTTTACAGCACCTAAGCTGAACAAAAAGTAAAATACACTTTTCCACTTTGTTTTCATGTCGCACATGTTAAAGACGCCCTCTGACAGAGAGCTTGTGCTCGCAAGAGCTCATCAGCTGTACAAAATCTAAGAAGTGAAACCACATCAAGCAAGATGCAAGTTCACTGAAAACTATGTGACTTTTTTTTTTTTACTTTGTTTACTGTTATAGATATCGACTATTTGTGAGTCATCTTTTTTATTTGCATACAAGTGTTCGTGGCGCTGCTGGGAAATAGCAGGATCCAGCCTCTAATAAATAGGTTACAGGGTACTGGATCGGTGTATACACTTATGTATTTACAGGAATTCAGTCTTCAAAATTTGCCTAAATTGTAAATCCCAGAATTCAGGGGGAAAAATGTAGAGCAAAAAACACAGAAATAAGAAATAAGACAAATTTGTAATAAACGTTATATTTTAGTCCATATATGATGTAATCATATCTATTTGATGAAAAAAAAAATATTTCTGAGGGAAAATTGCTAAATGTCTTATACAGCCAGTTTTATCTCATCGACCAGTGTGCCTTTATAGCATAATTGAGTGTGTCTGTGAGTGTGTGCGTGTGCGTGTGCGTGTATGTATGTGTGTGTGTGTGTGTGTGTGTGTGTGTCTGTTCCACTTACTACCTAAAAAAACACAGAGATCCAAAGGCTAAACCCACTGTACAGGCACACAGGTGAATGATTTGCTTTAGCCTATGTATTAGCAGACATTTTGACTTTTTCATAGTTAGAAAAGCACAGTTTTTATCAATAACATTAACAATTGCTCTCATCTATTATATTGTGCAGACTGACAGTGAGAAGAGTGTTTTATCATTTATACCTTATCCTTCTGTGACTTGTGAAATTGTTTAGCATGAAAAACACCTCTTAGACCTTGTGTTGGAGCCATGTGGACATGTGCAGTGTGGTTGATTGACATCCACCTGACTCTCCTGTCAGCTCTGTCGCCCCTTTTAGGACGAGATAGATTTATCATCTTTATCTGTACAAGGAGTCTGGTAACACTTAGCTCAGCCTACCATCAAACTAATAATCACAAGCTGAGAACAGCTGTGCAGGAGTTTCATGTGATGCATAGTCATGAATTGCCTTTCCACTGAAAATCTTTAAGTTAAAAACAGATTATAGTTCAAATAAAAATTTTGTATGAAGTTCCTGTAAAAGTTCATTTTGAGTCAATGATTATCAAAAACTTTGACAAATCCAAAAGCATAATTTTTATGCCTCAGGTTAGTCTTTATTGATGATAACCGCGAAATTTAAAATTAATTTATTGGTATTGTGTTTATATATACAATAATATAATGTAAAAATATGACATCTTTCAGTTCTCACTCTGCCATTGTAATTGTTTTTTTTGTGTACTTTTGTACAGTCATGGTTACAGACTCCATCTGCTTTCATACTCTCATATTTTGAGTGTATTTATTGGCCAAAAGAAACACCAAATATACAATAAACAGTGTTTAACATGTTAAGTATCAATTTTACTAACTTAAACTTTTCCATGGATATTGTAATAATACTATTATCGTAAATCTGTTGGGATAGAATAATTGTGTGTTAAAAATCTGATAGTGAGACGGTGTACTTTAGCTGGAGTTAAAAAAACATTTGGTTTTGTGGTAGAAATGTTGAACTTCCCATAAAGTTCAACAGATGAAGAAGTTTGAGGTCTGACAGGGGAAGCATGGCCATCTTTGTATTCTGTAAACCTCTCTCATATCCATTTACAAGTGTATTTAGACTAAATGAAGTGGATGCTTTTAAAACAATTATTCCCATATTTTAATTTCCCTCATGTCTGTTTGTTGACATTGCCTTTTTTTTTTTCCTTTTATTGTCAAGATCCAAGTGTTCCCGTTCAATATTTATCTGTAAGGAGACCCACAGAGGAAACGAACACACACACAACAAAGAGTTTGTTCCTTTCCGAAAGTTTAATGTGATGGCTTCATCCTGTCTTATGTAATGCAAGAGGGCCGGATGTTGTTTTTTTTTTTATTATTATTATTTTATTTTTTTAGATTAAAAAAAGCATTTATTTCCATGACGAGCTCTATGTTCCAGCTCTGCCCTGTATCTCACTCGGTAAAACCTTTCCTCTTTTTTTCTTCTCCCATCCCGCTGCAGTGTTTTACTTAAGTGATTTCTCTCTGTATTGTCATTCTAAGAGTCATGGGATGTGGCAGCTTGGTTGTCGCAGCCCCTGAATTATAAAACAGGACAGAGATCTTTTGGGCACAGCAGACCTTCAGTCAGCATTTAATATTTTTTTTTACTCTGACACAATGCAGTTAGTACGAATATGATGAAATAAAGTAAAATATCACAGTGAGGCTACAACTAATGATGACTTACATGATCATCTATGTAAAATAAGTTCAACATAATGTCTGCAAATGTCTTGTTTTGTCTTACCGATACTGTTTTGTCTAAACTCAGATATTAGAGTAACATTAATATAAAATCTCTACTTTCATTTTTGCATCTTTTGTCCTAAAAAATTCTACAGATTATCAGTGTGCTAAATGGCTGAACAGGTTTCTGTTATTTTTTTGGACGAAATATCTGTCTGAAAAAATGACAGTAAAGGCAATGTTTGTGCTGTAACTCTGCTTTAAATGTTACTTCAAGTGGCATTTCCCAAATGGTATTTATACTCATAACAAGGTTTTATGTGACATTCGGTGATGTGAAATGAAATGCTGGCGTGTGTATAAAACAGTGTTGTGTCTTGTGTTAAACTACAGATGGTGGTATGGTGAAACACAAACTCAGTAGGATTAGTAAGAGCCTACATAAAAATAATCTTGTTATCGGCAGTCTAGACTCATATGAGGCATCTGTTAAACCAGACTGCAGATATGAGGGAGCGAAGCCTTCGGCGAGGCCCGAGGTTGACCTCCCATTTCAGGCCGTGACCCCTCAGAGGCTTAGTGTGAGCCAGAGCTCGGCTTAACGTGACAGGGTGTTGAGGGGAAGGGTGCCGCTGAGAAGCCAGTGCATCAGCCGGCCATAGCACCGGACGAAGCTCTGCAGTAACCCCACTGCTCATCCTCAGGGTCAAAATGCTAATAGTTTTAAACATGTCCTTAAGCTGCACTTTTTATATAGCAACCATATGGCATCAGTGAAACGGTTCTAACATTCTTCTGCTCCAGTACAAGTTAGTAATTAACCAGACTAGTGGATTTTGTTTTGGTGTCAGAACACAGTCAGATGTGCATGGGGGGACAGTCTCAAAATTTAGATGATTTGACATAAGCGGAAGTCAAAGCAGGATGATCCAAATGTAATGGCATTTAAATGTGAGTTGAGAGCCTACTTTAAGCTTTGGCTTGTTATTTGGGTCATGGCTGTACAGAGCCAAGGGGGTTACTGTAGGGTATAACTGACCACCAACTGACCAACAAGCCATCTCAGTTTTGTCTGTTAGTTATTCATTTAGAGCTTAACAACGATATATCAATAATTACCTAATCAATGGAGGAATTATCTGTATCTATTCTTGTTAATTTTTTTTTGTAATTTTTAAGCTAAAAAGCCAAGATGTTTTATTTCCAGCTTCAAAAAAAAAGAAATTTGATGAGTTCTAAACATATACAGTGTTGGGGTTTTTGACTGATGATGGAATATAATGAGCAGGTGTAATACGTCACATTCGGCTGTTAGAAATAATAAACTGCTTTATCTATGAACCACAAGCAAGAATAAAATGGACAGTCTAAAAACCTGTTGTACTATCTGCAAAATGCACCACAACGCTGAAAAGACTGTTGACATTTTTAAAAATACATGATTTTCATAAGACAGAGAATCCATAGTAACTCATCTGACTACGTGTACACTGGTGCAAATAGTGCACGCATTTGCTCTGTAAGAATAATTATATGTGCACCTATTAAGACTTTCCGCCTTCAGTGTGAATGTTTTCCATGACAACTGACGTTGACGTTGATGCTAAACGTCACTCAGGTGGGCTGAGGCTTCACTTCCTGGGGTGAAAGCTGCTGTCTAATGCGGTTAGTTCTTACTTATGGATCACTGAAGATTTGGTAGCTTCTAATATCCTGTGAACCTCAGCAAAGTAGACTTCACCTTAGAGGCAACTTCTGCATGACTTTTACCTGTTTGTTTGTCTAATCCTGTTGGCAAGAGCAGGGACAAGTTTACATAACAGCTATCTGCATAAACTGTGGCAATGCTCTGATCATGTCTGACGCCTGGGTTTTGTGTCACACTAAATTTATAGCTTATCGTCAATCGTATTTTATCCTAGTAAAGGGAGTTACTCGTTTAAATTGACTCATGCCCTGTCAGAGTGTTTGTTTTTGTTGTTGTTCACATGTTCATGGCTTTGGTGTCAGCCAAAATGTCAGGGAGTTACGGAGCAAGAGTCTGCAGGATTAAAGTGTTAGTAGTTTCATCTGAAGATGGATGACGAAGTGGTTTTGCAGTCAGTTTTTCTTTGACATATGTAAGATAAGACTTTCGTCAGTTTCCCTCAGAGCGCCTGAAGACGAAAGACTTTGAGATTGAGATCAGATATGACAGCAAAAAGTTCAAAATAGAAATGAGAGGAGACAAACTTTACAGAAAGACCAACCAGTTCCTCTGTGTTTCACGTTTTGTTTCATCCATAAACCTTTTTCTAAAAGTACACTTGGTAAATGTGAGTAACACTTTAAGAATCAATAGAGATAAATTAATTACTATGATCAAAGCTGATGCATCATGCAGGGTTGGTATAAGTGGGTGTTAAGCAGAGTCTCACTGTGTTGTTAGCAGATTTAGCAGACAGTAATTGGAGAATCACAAATTATAGCTATGGCCTCTTACTTGTGAATGGCATTCTAATACTTGATGCAAGAATTTACTTTTTAAAGAAATGCTAGTAAAAATCTGAAGCCAGATGTGGTTGGAAAGATGGTTTTAAAAGTGTCACTTAGGCAGAAGGTGGAAAGTATAGACCTTTTAAATGAACCCACAGACCAACCAGAGATAGAAACAGGCCTATCTGTAAAAGATGTAAACTCGAAATCATCTGTTTTGTTGAGTTGTATGCTGTATGCCGGCTAATAATAAATTGTAAACACCATCAGTCAACTTCATGTCAACACTAACCCAAGGAACACCATCAGCTCACAATATCATACTGGACAACAATACCAAGCTAACACTATCAGCTAACAACATGCTAGCTAACAGTAGCCAGCGAACACCTAACGATGTTAGCTGGCTATTGTTGGCTAATGAACTGCACTTTAAAATGTGATAGACTTATTAATTAACAACAAGCTGCAGACAGACCATTTGGCTATAAAAACACTGAAAAGTAGTTGTGAAACATGTTTATTTTCAGTTGGGTTGTGGTTCAAGTTTGGTTTGTCACGAACCAGAAAACATTTTACAGTCACTGTGTCTACCTGATAACAGCTGCATGCTTTTGCTGTGCAGTTTATTAAAGTAGAGGAAGCACGACCAGGAAGCAGATGGATGTTGCTTTGTGTGGTTTTTAGAGTTTTAGTCTGAATCTTTTGTGTAGCGTTAACTGTCAGTGTGAGTGATACTTCTGCCAGTGGACATACAGAAATTTGCCTGTCGTCAGTTTTATATCCTGTTTAAGGGTTTCAAGTCTCTCAAATCTCAAAAATGTCTTTACAGTTTCACACAGAGGATGTTATTATCTAACATAATGCAGAGGAGGAAGACAGGGATTTTGTATGAAAACTCCATAAATCTTACCCCCATCAAACTTCATAGCCACAGCTAATGCAGCCTTCTAATCTGGTGTCTGCTTTATGCAGTTATTTTTCCACAAGACTCTTTCAATTGACCTTCTAACATAAACTCATATTGGGCACCAGAGCTCGAGAGCGGAGACTCTGGCTCTCGGCTTTATCTTTAGTAATCATTTAGCTCACTCTCAGTTTCAGTCTGGCCCCTCATGAAAGTGGCACAAGCTGTTGTTTGGCCTCCCACATCGTACTCAGTCCCTCTGCTCTTATTTAGCTCAGGGGATTACTGAGCCAACTTGAGCAGGATTAATGGAGGAGAAGGAATTCCTTTTGTACATTGAGAGCAGGAAATAAACTGAGGACTGTGCTGATGTACTGCGTATGACATTTTGATTACCATGAGCTTTTTCTGTTAAACCTCACGCTGTGTTGTCTTGTAATGTCAATCCCTTGATTTTTATGGTTAAAAGAAAGTAAACTTTGCAACTGCAGATTTTGAAATGTGATTAATCTTCGTTGAAGACCTTTGTATCTGTTGAACAGCATTAAATAGACCTCTCACTGATTTTTTCATGTGGCTCCACATAAATATCAGGAGGAGTTTTATGAAGAGTGCAGCCTGTCACAGTTATCTCATCTATTATTGCTAAATCCTTGCACAGACCTTTGGCTTAACCATTTAAGGTGCATAAGATGGAGGTGCTTGCATGTGGTTACGCACATGTGTGGAAATTCCCTCTAAGTGTGATGATAGAAAGCATGGCGTCAGTGACCTAAACCACAATACTGACTCTAGTTTGCTCAAGAAACGAAACCTGGGTTCTTAGGGATGTGTAGTAATTTGTATTTTCAACATATATTTGACGTTAACTTTCCAAACATTGCGTGCAGGATAGAGGATGCATCTGCTGGTTAATTAATATCCGGAAAGGAACAAGCCTCATGGACAGTAGTGTTCTCAGCCTTTTGGTCTCTAAACAAATTAGAGGCAGACAAAAAAACTAGAGCTTGGCTTTGTTATTGAATTACATCTGACATGCTCCCCCGAGAGTACAATTCACAGGATACTAAAAGGCTCGGGCGAAGTACAACATGAACAAATTAGTTTGTTTTGTACTTATCTCATAACAGGACTGCTGGAAGCGAAAAGGGATTCAGTTTGAAGAGGTAGTGTGTTACAGAGATTACCCACGGCTGTGGGCGTGTATTGTCCTTCATGGAGATTTAATGTGCTTAACTTAGATTAATGACAAATATGAAACATGTCCCTTTGCAGCTTGTAGTTGAGCATGGTTTGAGCATTTTTTTTCACAATGGGGTAAAGAATTACTGAAAAAAATGGGGAAAAAGGTTTGTAACAGTAATGAGTTTCCAGAAGAATCTTTGACATGAATCCAAATCAAACCTAGTTTATGGCTGCATGCCATTTCTCTTCTCTACTCTGCCTTTGTAAATGCCAAGAGGAATTTACCTCAGCGTAAGTTTTAAAATTTTGGGAAGCATCCTTTTCTGCTGAGAAAAGATTAGGAAGTGTAAAGTATAGAGCTGTAAACTACCTTGAACCACAAGCTCGATGGGAAATTCTTGTATCTACAGGTAGATTGTCTGGTCACAAATTAGTGCCCTGATATTTCCTACTAGACACATCAATTCCCCTGCTTCCAGTGTTTGTGCTAAGCTAAGCTAATCACCTCCTGGCTCTAGCCCCATAAGTAATGGACAGACATGAGAGAGGTATTGATATTTCAACCTAGCTCACAACAAGAAAGCAAATAAAACCCATCTACCAAAATGCTGAACTATTCTTTGAAGCCAAACTAGAGGATTTAACTTTGCATGTTTGCATTTAGCAGCTTGAAAAGAGTTTAAAGAAATGTTTTTATCTCATCTGATTTGGCTCCAGTTAGTGAAAAGGGGAAAACTGGAGAAAAACTATACTGAAGCAATACTGGACTTAATACTTTGCTCATGTTTTGACTACAAGATCCAGTTTGTGTTCATGCTAGCTTAATCCCATGGTGAGAGCCTCCCTGCATGCTTTTCCTCTGTTGGCTTAACCTTAATGCAAAAAAAAAAAAAAAATCAAAAAATAGTTTAGTTTTTCTCTCATATGAAGATTATCACCACATTCAAAGCTGTGTTCCTTCTTGTTTCCTGTGTAGAGGCAGCAGATGGATAAGGAGGCATGGCCCCTTATAGATTAGTGATCTTTTCCACATGCGAAGCTCATGCTGTGGCACAATGTTATCATCAAGGAGACAGCGTTTCTTAAGCAACCAGGGTAGGCACAGATCTCAGAGGGAACGTTTATCCTCTCAGTGGTCGTGGACTCGTGGACTAGCTGAGCCGTCATCTCCTGGAAGGTGATTTCACTAACTGAATTTCCTCTTTGAGGTTTCCTGTGGTGAAGGCAATTGTGATGTTGTTGCCATGAGAGAACAACACTCAGTTTCTAAGGAAACACTCGAAACAGAGAGTGCACAGGCCTCATTTGCAACACCACAGGCAAATTTGCTAGTCACACAGCGACTACAGCCCTGCTTCATGAAAGTTCTGTTAAACGGCACAGTTTCATTGGTAACTAGCCGCAGGAGCTCTTTCCCATGTGTCTGTACGTGTTTGTTGGTGTGAATTTCTTCATGTGCTGTCATTTGAGCTCACTTGTTTTAAACTTTGATTTCAGATTTGGCATTCTTGCATTTAGACAGGAACATAGCATCATACTTGCCTTCTTTTCTTATTAAAAAACCTCAGAAGCTAGCCAAAGGAAGAGATAGGCTAAAACCTGTCATGCTTTGGCGCCTTAGAGACATTCATTTCCGTGCTGGTCGAGGTGCTAACCGCAAAGACATTTCAGCTGTAAAAAAAAAAAAAAGGCAGCATGTTCCCGTATGTTCCCATCTCAAAGTAAAACCCCCTTTTTGTTTTGTTTTGTTTTGATCTTCGTCCTGTCTACATGAGCCCCGTTGGTAGTGAGCCACACCTAAAGAATCTGTGAGCTATTTCCTTTATGTGAAGAATAAACTATGATGTGAGCGAGGATACAATCATGTCAATGTGTTGACTCCCTTCCGATGTGGGTGGTCAAGGCAGGAAGCAGACCATGCATTCAGTCTCAGCAGTAGCAGAGACATACGAAGCTTAGTCACAGTTTCCACGCTCGTCATTAGATGCCTGCTCCTGGCATTCAAACAACATCTCGCTAGAGAAGTTGTGCTGATAGCAGCAATGTGCAGGCCAACCTGCAGCCAGTAAAGTAGATGTTTCAAATGCTGCAGGGCCACAGGAGGAAGTGGAATAGCAGAAATGGTTTTTAATCTTGTTTTGATGATAATTTGAAGGTAGCGTTCTCAGATATGGTTTAGCATTGTGTGCCAGATGCAGTCCAGCACTGCACACTGTAGTCTAATAATAACACAGATCACAGGACGTACAGTCAGGGAGAAATTTGTCTCCTAATTTGAGCTTAAAGTCTTTATTATCAGCCTGCTGTCTGAGTCACAGTGCTTAACTTTCACCCTGCTGACAGCTCTCTAATGAGAAGTTTGGACCAAGCTCCACATTTTATCTCCAGCTGCCCACTAGAGCAGATTGGGACAAAGAAACTGGTTTGTATAGTTTTCTGCAGTCTTCCTCACAGTGTGCGTTTGCATCTGTTTGTTCAGTGTATTACCCTGCAAAGCTGAGAAGGCTGAGCCGTGTGATCATAACGAGCCTGTGACTGTGCACGTTGCAGCTATTGCTTCCCATCGCCTTGTGGTTTAGACTGGCTGATTTAATCTTTCATGACAGCCAAAATGTTTCACTATTTGCTGTCTTGCTTCATACCGTACTATTTGGAAAAGGTCACATAAATAGTAGAGCTGAAATGAAGCGAAAATGGCTTCTGAAAATGAGAATTTGCAGCTTTTTTTGAATCTTGGTTAGACAAAGCAAGACGTTTGAGATTTTTTACACTTTGTGGAGTATAAGATTGGCTGATTATTTTAAAAATCAACCACAGATTAATTAATAATTATTTTAAGTTGCTTCACAATGTGCAACAGGCTGTGGAGTCATATTGTCTTCAAACTGTAAGCCTTCCTTGATCCTCTCATTGCTTTGCATTCCTAACAAAATGTATATTTTTCAAAACTTGCAGGAAATGTGTCTTTGTCTTAAACACAATGAAATCAGAATCATGGGAACATTAATTACACATGGTGCAAAGGATCGCTTGTGAATCTTTCTGTTTACCAAAGGAGTTTTGTAGCATCACTCAGGAGGCTCATCCGCTGATGTGGTGACCTGCAGTAAAATATTTCTTACTGTTCTAACAGAGCAGACCTACTTGTTTTTGTTCTTGTTTTGACATATAAACATTTTCTGAAAGTGTCAGGTGAGTGGAATGAAATCCAAACACTAAAGCTGAGATTTTTTTCTGCAGGAATCCTCTTTTCTACACTGGTGTTTGGACCGGCATGTGGCTTTATCCTTGGTTCCCTCTGCACTAAGTTCTATGTGGACGCAATCTTCATCGACACAAGTGAGTTTTTTATGTGTCTCCAGTCTTCTTGTAATGTGTGTTCCTGTGTATGTGATGTACTGACTCCTGCCGTGCCTCTCTACAGGTAAGCTGGGCATCACTCCGGACGACCCGCGGTGGATCGGGGCCTGGTGGGCAGGCTTCCTCCTGTGCGGTGCCTTACTCTTTTGCTCAGCTCTCTTCATGTTTGGCTTCCCTCAGTCGCTGCCGACTAAGGAGAGAGAGGAGGGTGCAGACAGTGAGCAGGTTATGCTCCCTCCCTCTCTGAACTCAGAGTATGAGACTCCAAAGTCCAGTAATGGGCTTATACGCAACCACGAGCCTGCCAACAGCCCCACCTGCTGTCAGCAACTCAGGGGTGAGTGTGCAAGATCTTGTGCAGCACTGCAGCCTTAACATTTTGTGAATTTAAAAAGGAAAAAAAAGAAAGTACATGACATTTAATTATGGATTTGTTTTCTTAACTTACATGTATGTTTTTTGGTCTAAGAATTGAAATGTTAAACTATGAGTTTGATTGGTTTGAAATGTTAAGAAACTTAAGAAGGAGACAAGCTCAGTGAACGAGAAGCATTCAGTCTTTTTAAAAAGTAAAAGTAGTATTGCCTTAAAACGCACAAGTAACTACTAATAAAATTACTATCAGCAAAAGCATTAAAAATAAGGTACCTGTTGTGTGTATTATAAGATTATCTGTGCAAAATCAAAGCTGCATTAATATGTTTTATTAATTTTGTGTGAAGAGAGAGAAACTTTGCAGTTATATGAGCTCCCTAATAAACCCAAATACTAATCACAGTACACTAGTAATGCCACTCAGTGTTTTGAGAAGTTGTTGCTTTATTATTCATGTTATTTGGTCACTAAGCAAATTTAATCTAGTGTCGGAAAAAGACATAAAGGCAATGTGCTGCTATCCAGTGTGAGGATATTAATGCTCTCCCCTCCTTATTTCTTTGTGACCAGTGATCCCCAAGGTGACCAAGTTCCTCCTGTCGAACCCAGTCTTCACCTGCATCATCCTGGCAGCCTGCATGGAGATTGCAGTCGTGGCTGGCTTTGCAGCCTTTTTGGGGAAATACCTCGAGCAGCAGTTCAACCTCACCACCACATCAGCGAATCAGCTGCTAGGTCTGTGCTCACAGCAATCATGAACAAGCAAACACAAGCACGGTAACACACACTTTGAATTCCAGAGTAATAAGCAGGTTTTGGGCCCATCTTTATTTTTAAGGTATGACAGCGATTCCATGTGCATGTCTGGGGATCTTCATGGGCGGTCTGCTGGTGAAGAAGCTGAACTTGTCGGCGCTTGGAGCCATCCGTATGGCCATGCTAGTCAACCTGATCTCCACTGCCTGCTATGTTTCCTTCCTGTTCCTGGGCTGTGACACTGGTCCCGTCGCAGGAGTGACAGTCAAATACGAGAACAGGCAAGAAAAAAAACTGAATTAACAGCAGCCACTGCTATTTAACTTTGAGGTTGAAGCAGTAGCTTGCAACCAAAAGAAATTGGATGGGGTTGTGAGATGATAAAAACACTAAATTCTGCCATGAAAGAGTTGGACTTTTATCTTTTTTTAAGAAAAATACTCTCAGGGGTCACGTCAAAAAAAAGTTCAGTTTGCAAGCTATCTAGTTTTAAAAAGCTTAGCTTCCCAGAGAAATGGTACAACAAAAGGCCTCTGTTCAAGATTTTTGTGTTAGTTGTATTGAGTTTATTTTCATGACAAACCTGATTTTGTAAAAACTAACCGATCATATTCAACTTCAGGACATGAGGAACAACTAACTGAAGGCTGAGGTGATGCCCTTAAACTAAAATCTTCCATCTAGTTTTAACAGAAAAAGACAGCTGTTATATTACTTACAGTAAATAATAATAACAATATATCGCTGTCTATTCCTGGCAGTTTCAATAAATTTTAATATCCAACACTTGTGTCTGATCATAAGTACTATTATTTATGTATTATTCTAATACATAAATAAGATGAATAAGATGAAAAATTTGCTGTCAAGGGTGGGTTGAACCTGCCGAGGGTTCTCAGTGTTTAAATATAAATTCTTATCAGTGCTGTCATTTGGACACAATGAACTTACTTTTTATTCGGACAACTTTTTTTTTAGTCATCTCATCAACTCTCTAGGTATATTTTTTTATTCAGAAAGTGACCTTGTGTTTTTCAGGGCTGTGTGCTGAATATGAATGTGGCACACATCACTGAATCAGTCTCCAAAATTATAATTCAACGGGACATTTTTTTCACTTTGATATTGATTAACTGGTCAACTGTAACCTTTGGCTACTTGTTAGATTGGCTGTTTTACATACAGACAGAGTCATTTATCAGTTTCGTGTTTGCTAAGTTAAAATAAATGACAATCCTTTGTCACTGTCAGCTGACAGAAATTGTTACCCATTTCTGTCAAAGCTGTGAATTTTAAAATTGATTTAGTATTAGTGGCAGTACAAAACCCAAGTTTTGACACCATACCAAAAAGCTATTTGGGGAATACAACATGTTTTAGATTAAACTGTAATAATTAAAAATCATATTTGTGGTTTAATAGTTTAATTTTGTAATCAGTTAATTGTTTTGCAGGTTATAACTTAAATACATTTTTTTCTGGTGTTCTTCAGTGATTACACACCAAATATCCCTTTAGGATAAAGACTACTTAATTGATAAGAAAAATAGAGGAAATCAAAGAAATCCAAAAAAAAAAAAAATCTTTGTATTAATTTATTCTGATAATGTTTAAAGTTGTTCCAACAATGCTCAACAAAACAGGACCACAGTAGTAAAAATCGTTGCTTCACTCATGTACACACTATCAGTGAGTTAATGTTGTGTACAAGCAAACCGGCTTGTGTCATGAGTTACATGGACATATCAGGAGCTCTGCAGGCCAGTGTGCCCCTTCCTCTCTAGATTAAACCTTAACTTTATCAAATTTGGCAAGTGATTAATCCGATTAATCAGAAACGGTTACAGCTCAATAAAGCTGTTGTCATTTTCTTTTATTTTGGCATTGAGCCTCATTTAAATAAAAAGGCCTGTCTATGCTTTAGCGTTAGTCAGAGGTTTCATGGATACAGTTAAAGCCATCATTATCCTTGTAAACATTTTTATCCAGCACTTAAGGTTTGCATGAGTCCAAGGAATCTTTTATTTAATGGCTGTCAGATAAGAAAAAAAAAATACCGAATAGTTTTGTTGCCTTTACTTCCTGTCAAATCAGTGTAAAAGCAATGTTTTTTTTGTCTGTACAGTGGTCCTGTGGAAATACTGGCTTTAGGCCTCAACTACTCTCTCATTTGGTAGCCTGAACCGAGCCTGTTCAGAGCAGGTTCAGCGGTGCAGTGCAGTTTCCATGGAGATGTTAAAATTGGACCAAAGTCCCCTAGTATCACTGATAAAGGGCTGAGAGTGTTTCTTCGATTTTGTTTGTACCTCATACAGATATAGTTGGTACTTGCAGTGAGGAAGGATGCTCATCCTTCTGTGTATGTGTGTGTGTGTTCGTGTTCAGTACTCTGCGGGTGGGCGAGAAACCAGCAGCTCAGTGCATCAGTCACTGCAACTGCTTCACCTCCTCCATCAGCCCCGTGTGTGGCTCCAACGGTGTCACCTACCTTTCCGCCTGCTTTGCCGGCTGCACTGGAGCAGGAAGCACACGGATCACGTCAAGCATCTCTCAGGTCTTTAGCCTAAAAAGCATCTTGTGACAGCGTTCAGTAACAGTAAAGAAAAAGAACAGTGTCTAAATTAAAGAAACAGATAATTGCAGAAAAACTACGAACTGAATTGTAGATGATGTAAACTTTTCTTTAAACTTCAAAAGAATAGTGAAAGAGTTTCAGTATTTTATTATTCTCTCATCAGCTATCACATGCTGGCAATAAAGTTTTGCTGTGGTTGTTTTGAGATCAGATGCCGACCGCAGATTAGTGTCTCCTTTATTCAAATCACAGGCAAGGAGAATTACTCTCTGTTCTGATGCTGATGTGTCACTGCCTCAGTTATTGCAGTAACTTTACACTTTTTGCACTGCAGATATAAAATACAGATCATTTACTGTGGTTTAATGATACCAGACTTTGCTTCAAATGTGACAAAAACATGTTTTCACTGTAATTTGATTTACTTGAACTCTTTTTCAAGCGGCTCTTGAATCATCTTATTCTCTTCACAGAATCTTACGGGATGTTCTTGTATATCAGCTGAGAGCGAATTTGCCACAGCAGTTCCAGGAAAATGTCCAACACCGGGCTGCCAGGAGGCTTTCCTCATCTTCCTGTGTGTGATCTGTGCTTGCAGCCTGGTCGGAGCCATGGCCCAGACTCCCTCAGTTATCATCCTAATCAGGTATGTTTGTTTATATAAATGAATAAGTGTGTGTGTGCAGTGAAGAGTGAAAAACAAAACATAATTTGTTCTTTCTGCTTCTCCTGAAGGACTGTGAGCCCTGAACTGAAGTCATACGCACTTGGGGTTTTGTTTCTTTTGCTACGTCTCCTGGGTAAGAACTCACATCAGATCACACATAATTTTATATACTAGGAGTCTGACTCAATATTCACACTTTCAGCATTCATCCCAGTGCCCATTAAGACTGCAAGTGTGTGGAGGTTTACTAGAGCTCAGGGGAACAAAGTTAGACAGTCTCATCGCTCATGCAAACTCACGACTCAGCCAACCTCAGATGCTTTGTATGTTTTGATTATTTCCAAATGGAGAGCAAACAAAGCACATCAACCATACAGCATTAATGTCAAAGACATTTGAAGAATGTATTCATGCTTTTGTTTGGGATTAACAAAGTCTATATTAGGCTTTCAAGAAGTAGATGGGTAAACTGTATGTAGAAGAGACATAACGTGTTATTATTTTGAATGATTTCTGTCAGAGAAAGCAACTTAATTCTCAAATAACTAAAAAAAGAGCAAAATATTTCATATTCATGTAAATGTCAGATATGAAAAATCCTCAAGAATAGATTTTTTTTATGACTACAAAAATTCTTGTGTAATTGTTCAGTGTTTGGATATGAGTGACTGCTGAGTGTTATTGTAAATTCAACATATCATTATCTCCCTCATGTTGAGTTTTGGTTTTTAAACCAGACTGATAGAAATTTTCAAAGCTATTTTTGTTTTGTTTTGTTTTGTTTTTTACCAGAGCAATAGAGCAGTTGATTGAGATTTGGGTAAATATGCTTGTTCACCATCTTTCCAGAGTTTGTTGAGAAAATTGAGTGACATGAGCCCAGTTAAAAAGAGTGGAATTATTAAGTTTCTGACAGTGTCCTCGAAAACTACAATATTATAAGCTTTGAAAAGTATAATTCATGGCAGGACTGTTGGATTGAATTACACTGTACAGCTGTACATAATAAAAAGGTGGTTTAAGAGCTTATCATACACACAGAGAACATAAAAGTGCTATGTGTAACATTTAATCATCAAGGAAACATTAAAAAACTGCTGGTATGATGAGCGTTCTAAAATCCGCCATGATTCATCCACTTACAAAGGGAAGGCAGTCTTCCCAAAAATCAGTATTAGCTTGAGGGATAACTGCTCCGGTGGGCAGTGCCTGTAAATTTAGGAACAGAAATAATATACTGAGGCAGCGTGGTGTACACTATTCCCATGTCATGTAAACAAAAGAAAAAGGAAGCATCGGCAAAAGAATGGAAGTGGCGAGCTAACTAACTGTGGGTGAGAGTTTGTGGGCTCAGTCAGTGTTTCTGTCTTCCAGGTTTCATTCCCCCTCCTCTGATCTTTGGTGCTGGGATCGACTCTACTTGCCTTTTCTGGAGCTCAGACTGTGGCGATAAGGGTGCTTGCCTGCTGTATGACAACGTAGCTTACAGGCATCTGTACGTGAGCCTTGCCATCATCCTCAAGGGCGTCGCCTTCCTCCTCTATACCACCACGTGGTATTGCTTACGCAGGAACTACAAGAAATACATCAAAGGTCATGAAGGCAACATGACACCGGCTGAGTTTTACCCCTCTCTATCGGACGGCCCCAAACTGGTCGACAGGACAAAGTTTATATATAACCTAGAGGACCATGAGTTTTGTGAAAATATGGAGTCAGTTTTATAGTTTGCTACACAAGAAAAAGACTTTGTTGACATTCATTCTCTCAAAAGACTATTTTATGATTTTATTCTTCTTTTCTTGAAAGGATAAAATAAAAAGTTTTTGATAAAGGCAATCTATTTAATGGCCCCGTCAGGTCAAAGGAGACATGGAAGTCTTCTGAACTCCACGTCCTTGGTAAACTTTCAAAAGGGTCCATTTTAGTCGTTTACGTATCAGCGAGATGTTGTCCAGTGTTGCCGGTGAATTCCTGTGTTGACTTGGTGGTAGAAGACGACTACAATACTGTCTGGCTTAGTCCTAGTTGATTATTAGTAAATGGACATGATGCTACTACAACTATAGTTGCCATATTTGTAAAAAGACTGTCATGATTCCAGAGATCCATGTGGAAAATGATGGTTTCCTTCCAGTCAGTGCACTGTGTGTTCTGTCTGTCACTCTCTAAAAGATGAGATTTTTATGAGAAAAAAAAGCTTTGGGTGGTTGCTCAGTTATTCATATTTAAAGTTGCCAAGTGTTTACAGACTAATAGCTCAGAAGTAAATATATTTTGTTTTTATTCAGGAAGGTTTCTTATAAAATGAGAACAGAAACGCCCTGGTTGTTATAGTGGCCTATTAGATGTTTTAACTGTCAAAAAAATCAAGTCTGATAACTTTGAACAAGATAGTGTTTCTCATGTCATCATGCACTGTTCAGTTTCTAGTTCTCTTGCTGGATCACAGACACTGTTTTTGATACTGTTTAGATGAGACTGAAATCTCGTCTCGTAGGTGCAAATGTGCAATTCACACCTGATATGTCAATGTTTATTACTGGTTTTGTGTCGGACGGAAGGTTTGTTTTTCATTATAGCTGTTTGTTTTATTTTTATGTTTGTTTGTAAATCTGCAGAGTTTATTCAGCCTAATATGTCTTAATAAGGGATTATTCATTAAGAATGTTAAATATGTTTTATTTTGACTTTTGCACCTAGCGGAAGAGCAAAGAAAATCAAGAGTAATGTTTCTTTGTGTTTGGAAATTTGAGTAAGAGAGATAAGGAGTAATATAATATATAGATATATGTTTTTTCTAGGCCCAGAATGTTTTATTAGATTGTATTTGAATGGACAGTGTACAAATTATATGTCACCTAATTGTCTGAAATGTTTGTTTCTGATGTCACAGAAGATTTGGGACAATTCTTAGTAATGAAAGTATATGTTGCATTATTGGGGCAAAACATAAAAAAACAAAACAAACAAAACAAAGTA